>OX637468.1:50553360-51068840 GCA_951799995.1 Trifolium subterraneum | reverse complement strand
CTGACTTTTAATTTTGTTTCATGATATCACGCTAAAATTCGAGTTTAGT
Source organism: Trifolium subterraneum (assembly GCA_951799995.1). Lineage (NCBI taxonomy): Eukaryota > Viridiplantae > Streptophyta > Magnoliopsida > Fabales > Fabaceae > Trifolium > Trifolium subterraneum. The sequence goes on along the minus strand of OX637468.1, from coordinate 51,068,791 downwards.
TAATGATTTAAATTCATTGAGTGCATAATAATAATAGGTGGCTTACTTAGACAACATTACTTCCCGCATAAACTTCAACATATAAATTTGGAAACAAAATTATTAAATTACACTACCTTTTTTGTTTTGAGGCAAAAATTTAGCCTACCTTTCTACTTAAATATGCATGAATAGAAATTATTGTTAAAAAAAAAGAAAAAGAAGAAATTATTATTCTTATTTTTTTACTAAGAAATTATTATTCTTAAATATATCTTTTTACTAACAATAAATAACAAATTGATTCGTCGCATAAGTCTTATCTCAACTAAAAACGTCGAAATTGTTAGGCCGGACGTCGTGACCCGGGTTCGAATCCGAGATCTCACAATTATTTGTGAGTTTAATTTTAGTGAATTAACACTTCTTCTAAGATAAAATAAATAAATAATAACAAATTAATTCAAGTGGTAAGAAATTTGAACCATTAAAAAAGTGGTCGTCTCATAGATGGTGAAAATTTTGTACCAAGAACATATTAACAAAAAAAAAAAAAAATCTTTGTCACTTTTTACCACAATTCTTTTAATTATTACATATTTATAATTTATACTCCCTCCGTTTTTTTAATTGTGCAAGTTTTGTCATATTTAGCGTTTTTAATTATCTGTCTATTTAGTATTTTAATGATACGATTTATCAATTGTACTCTTACTAATTAATGCTATATATTTGAAAAACTAAAGTATTTTATTTTTTATGGTACATAACATATTAAATATATTTTATTTTTTTTTGTAAATAATATATTAAATTTATTGCAAAGAGAAAACGTGTGCAACAAACTAGGAATTTATTGGTGAATTAAAATTAGGATATAATACGAAGATAATGTGCAAAAATACACTTTGTTAATTTGTTGTTACTATTCTAAATGGACACTTATAACAAAATAAAGGGAGTAATTAGCAATAAATAATAGTATAATCATCAAGAAAAATAAATAAATAAATACTACAATAAAAGATAAATTAATTATCTCTTATAAATGGTAAACTTTTTTATCGTAGATTCTTAAAAGATAAGCCTAAAATGACAATAAAACTAACAAGTAGTAGTATAGTACAATTATATTACTAACAGTTATTTTATAGAAAAATAATAATCAACAAACAATTTACTAAATTTAAAAGAAGAAAAAAAGGTAATACACTAAAACTATTAACAATTTTATTAATGCCTACCGTATAATTTATACCACCAACCAATCAAATCATGTATTTAGTTCGGGACTAATTACGAAACGTGGGACTAATATTTAAACACGTGACCGTAATACACATAAAGTGAATTTTTAACGTAATTGAAACATCGACAATATTTGTCAAAATCTCTTACGACTTGGATCAATTGTTAGTCAATCAATTCTTATACCGTAGTACTAGTACTATTTTTTTTTTTTAAATTATAATCTATACTAAGCTAGTATTACTACCTAAAACTAAAACTGAAATGCCAACGTTATAAACGAATGCATTAACTATATGTACGCATATATATGTAGAGCAATTAATGGATGATTCAGCCACAACCAATAAATTTAGCAAAGAAATAATTATTGTGAAAACACTGTACAAACAGTTGTCTTAAAACTATTGCATTTAATTTAATCAAGATTTTTTTAATTAATTTATTTAGTATTTAATTAAGATTTTAACCTTTCATCTAATACATAAATCAACATTACTAAATTGAGTCTTAACTTTTCAACAAAAAGTAACACCGTTTTGCAATGAACCAATTTCATGGCCAGATACATCCAAAAAACTGTACAGTAAATTTCTAGAGAGAGAGAGAGAGTGGTGTATTTCAGAAGCTCACTGTTTCGCTGATTTTGAGGCATGCAAGAGAGAGAAAGAGTTTAAGAGAGAGAAGTGTCGTACTACACAAGTTTCACACATCTAGTCTTTTCTTTTTACTGCTTTTGGGTCTCTCTCTCTCTCTTCTCTTCAAAATCACTCTGAAGTTTCCAGAACACAGAGAAACAACAACAACAACCACAACCCAGGTGGTTTTTTTTTCCCTTTCTTTTACTATGATGTTCTTTCACTCTTTGGTTTTTCATTCCTTATCACTGATTATGCTTTGTACTGTTATCTATTTTCATTTTGGTTTTCAACTTCTCTGTGTGCTTATTGCATTTGGGGTTAATCAATTAATCACTTTTTAGTACTCTATTGGGTAAAAAAGCTATTTTTTTTTGTTTTCCCTAACTTTATACATTTGGGGTTAGATGGATTTTGATTTTAGCTTCAATATTTTTACATTTAGTTTTCTGGGTTTCTAGAATCATCATGCAATCAGTGACATTTGGGTTTTTTAAATTTTTTTTTGGTTAAAGTTTTAATTTTTTTTTTCCACTGATGTGATGAAACTATTTATGTAGCATTGTTTGATGATTCAGAATCAACTGATTGTTTGTTCATTTTAATGTGTGTTGGGTTGTTTGATTTATACATTTGGTTTTCTGGGTCTCTTGAATCATGCAATCAGTGACCATTGATTTTTCTGGGTTAAAGTTTTAATTTTTATTTTCATAGATGTGATGAAACTATTTATGAATCATTGTTTGTTGATTTTCAGAATCAATTTATTATTGTTCATTTTTAATGTGTGTTTGGTTGTTTGATTCATCAATTATACATTTTGTTTTCTGGGTCTATTGAATCATGCAATAACTTAAGTGACCTATGATTTTTCTGGGTTAAAGTTTTAATTTTTTTGCTTAGATGTGATGAAACTATTTATGTAACATTTTGTTGATTCATAATCAATTGATTATTTCATTTTAATGTGTGTTGGGTTGTTTGATTTATGTTAAAAAATGGGTTTTGGATGAACAGGTGTGTTGAGTTGAGATAATGCTGAGGAAGAGAAGTAGATCAATCCAAAAAGATCAACACAAAATGGGTCGTTCGGATACTAATTCTGATGCTAATGCTGATCACTATTCTCAATCTCATGCTTTCGGGCGTAATATCAAAGGAAACTCAATTTTCAATGTTCCTTGTTTGTTTGTGGGTTTGGGTCCTAAAGGGTTGTTGGATTCTGATTCAGTTAGAAGTCCAACTTCACCTTTAGATACTAAAGGTCTTTCGAATTTAGGTAACCCTGTTAGGAACCAAAGATCGTCGCCTCTTGAGGGGAACCAAAGGAGTTGGGATTGTTGCAAAGTTGGTCTAAGTATTGTTGAATCTTTGGAAGATTGTAGTAACTGTTCTAGGTTTTGTGGGAAAATTCTTCAATCACTTGATGGCAAGAGTGTTAGTCTAAGTCCTCAAAAGATGATCAAAACTCCAATTTGTCAAACTTGTATGGATTCTTTTGAGTCATCTAAGTCTCTGCCTAAAGATTTTTGTACCGAAAACGGATCTGTTATCCGAAAGGGTGAAAGTGAATCCAATGTCCTTTTTGAGATTGGAGAAACTAGCTTCGAACTTGATGAACCATTTGGTAGAACTAGGTCTTGTTCATTGGATTCATGCAAATCATTGAAAGCTAATTTTGGATTAGCTAATTCTAAAACTGATTCAGATATTGATGATTTTGCTATGAAAGATGCAACATTTCAAGTTAGCTCTTCTCCTCATTTTATTGGAGGAAGCCAGAACTCAAATCCCTTTGCACCGGCAGAGTCTAAATCAAACACTCTTCCTATTTCCAATGAAATTTTGAAGTCTCTATCAGCTACTGAGATTGAGCTTTCTGAGGATTATACATGTGTGATTTCCCATGGTCCTAATCCCAAAACAACTCATATTTTTGGTGATTGTATCTTGGAAACTCGTCCTGATTTATTTATTAAAAACCATTTTAAGAATGAAGAGAATGAGAAGGAGAAAGGAATGACTCTGATTGGTTTACAGACTCCAAACCAATATCCCTCTGGTGCCTTCCTAAGTTTCTGTGACCATTGCAGCAAGAAACTGGAGGAGGGGAAAGATATTTATATCTATAGGTGAGTTAGCACTAATGCATATTTTCCAATGTTTTGAATTGTGGCCGTGTAACAATTCTCGATAAGAATTGAGGTTGCAGAGACCTTAAAAACAACAATGTTGTGTCTCAGATTGTGGCCGCAGACCTTTAAAAATCTTTATCTGTTATACTTTGACATACATTTTCTTTGATGGATCTGAGACTGGTTTTCTTTGATATTATGCAGAGGCGAGAAAGCATTTTGCAGCTTAACTTGCCGTGAGATGGAGATTATGATTGATGAGGAGCTTGAGGAATCCAACCCTCCTTCTGAAAACTCTCCAAAACCTAAACTCGGTGAGCAAATTTTTGAAACAGGCTTGCCAACAACCACATAAGAGGCTTTGCTTATCGATGAGAAAGATGAGAAAGGGTAGACGCAATTGATCATCTGTTCACAACAATTGAGCTGTTTTATGTGCATCGGTTAGCAGCCATTGGATGATCGTTTTGTACATCATTGTGTTTACCTTGACTGTAATAATTTATGGTTTTTGGTGGATTATTATTTTAATTTACAGCTCTCATATGAAGCTAGTTTTGTTTTTCTAATATATAGAGATATAAAATGTTATCAGACTATTGATAGCTTGTAGAAATTAAAGGGTTGAAGCCTATTTTTATGGCTTCCCCCTTTTGAAATTTTCTTGCATCATTATCTCTATATTGATACTATGTTAATGTTCACAACCCAACAATTTTTTTGACTTTAATGATATTATTAGTATCATAGTTTATATGGTCCTACAAAATTTTGGACTGAAAATCATGACATTTAGCAGATTGTTGATTCCTTTTTACAGTTCCATTTCACCAGTTATCAGCAACTTTGATGGAATATGCTTTATTTAGACGAATCCTATGGTTACTATTTTGGCAAAAGAATCTACTGTAGAGTGTAGAGTTCAAGAAAATGCATTTTTGTACAATATAGTATAAATGCTGTGTAATGTCTCTTCCCTGTCTTCTCATCTTTATATCAGGTCAATATTGGAGTTTCATTACATCTCCAAAGTGTATTAACCTCAAAAGTTCCCATAATCTCTTGATGGACTAACATTATACATATAATCTTTTAAGAACGTACAATATTTGTTGGTAGTCTAATAAACTTTATAATAATATATAGTTAATATGATTTTTTTTATTTTATATTTATACTATTAATTTAATCCATCCACAAAAGTTGTTGAAATATAAAATTCCAGCAATTCTTTCTTCGAATCAAATCAAAAAGTTGATTAAATGAGAAATGATCCTCTAAAAATTAAAATACCTTCCCTTCCTCTTCCATGATTTAAAAGATGAAAAATGTTAACTCGTGTCTTCGATATTTACTCACCGTGATTTCTTTGGTGTCAGCTACATCTATGCCCAAAAAACATGAAATTGCTAGTTAGGTGCATAGACTCACTCCCCAGAGGCTTGAAACTCATTACTAAACCCGAATCCTTAGTGGCTAAGTTGTTCAAGGCTAGTATTTTTCTAGAACTTCTCTTTTTTATTCTAATTTTGGTAATAATCTGAGCTATGTTTGACGGAGTATATAGAAGTCCCGTCGCATTTTGATGAGGATCGCGCAGAAACAGGACAGGCATATATAGACCTACGAAAATATCATTTTTCAACCAAAATTAATTGGTTCTTTTTATTCAATTATTGAACCAATTCATCTTGTAAAGAGAGATCCTTTTAGGATCACATCACATTTTGATACACGGCTGCAGGTGGGTAATAGGTGATGGAAGTCAAGTGAAGGTAATGCATGACCTATGATTAAGATCGGAGGAGAAATGTTTTGTTAATTGCTCCACAAAATCAAGGTGTGTATAGTTTATATATTCAAGATCTTATGCTCCCAAATGTCAAGATATGGGATAATAGCAAGGTGAAAAATTTATTTCCAGCAGCTGTAGCTAATCAGATCCTTGCTGTTCCTTTGTTAGAATGTATTCAAGAGGACAAACGGATATGGAATGGAGAGAAAGACGGTATCTATTCTGTCCGGTCCGGTTATAACAAGTTTATTTATGAAGGAAAAGGCAAATGGTAGGAGGCCGAGGGATGATGAAGCATGGAACAATAGAAAAACTATGTATGGAATGACTCGAGAGTGAATGCACGACACGTCGGTTACCAAGTGAGACAACTCTGGAACGAGCGGGCAGTGGTGAACAGTGCTGCAGACACGCACCAGCAGCTCCAGAATATGGCAGTAGTAGCACACTGGCAGCCCCCAGTGCAAGGTCGCTTGAAATGTAATGTGGATGCGAGCTTTTATGATGCGGAAGGTGTGACGGTTAGGGATGGTGCGTTCATGATCATCATGGTTCTTTTATTGTTGCAGGTTCCAATTTCAATCATCAAAGACTAAGCATTATTGAAGGACAGGCAACAACAATTAAAGAGGCTATATGTGAAGCAATACAACAAACAAGGCTTTTCCCATGACTTTTGAGAGTGACCAAAAAATTGTGGTTCACGCAATCATGTCTAGTAATGTTGGCATATCTGAACTTAGTAGTTTAATTTCTGTTACAATATATTCTGATTCTCTTATTATTATACTTTATATTAAGAACATATCACAATGAATACACGATTTCTAATATTAAGAACTTATTATTGTTGTATACCAACTTTGAGGTGAAGTTTATTATGCGGCTTCTCAGACTAGTCGTTGTTTGTTCGATTTGATTCCTCCTGTATTGAGCACATTTAGTTAATGAAATATATTGAGCTTGTTTTTTCCAAAAAAAAGAAAAATCAAACAATCTATAAATGAGAAATCACCAGGTAAAAAAAAAACTAATTCAAAATTTAAGAAAATAAAAATAAATAGAAAATAGTTTTAAGAAATAAACACTAGTTTCAAGAGTCCCCATGCGTGAGTATTGAAGTTTTATTGGAAGAAATTGCAATGCTTTACCAGTGTTCAGGCTATAATCTACAGTTTGATGCAGAGTTCATATGAGATAACTCCAAAGGTTATGAACAACGTGTAAAATAATCAACAGTGTTGTCTATTACATATGAGATTGAAGATTAAAAATTTATTTGAATTAGAAAAAACAATTTAAGAGAGCTAAAGAGAAAATCACAGAAGGTACAGAATCAATGTTAATTAGTAACAAATTACACTTCTAAATGTTGAATATTTTCTTGCAAAATCCGCAAGTAATTATTTTCAGCAGTAACTAATGTTTCTCTTAAAACGGGAGCAATTTGCTTTCCAAATGACGTTGAAAACCATGAAAGACACACAGTAGTTACTAATCCATAAAATATTATAACTAGGAATTTTGATAGAGTCGAAATATAATACGAAAAGGAAATACAACAAACTAGAGTAGCACTTAGAATGAACAAAAGACAATTTCATAAAAATTCTAATAACACAAAATAGAACTCCACTTATAGAAAAACTAAAGGATCTAATCATCACCAAACAGATTCATGCCGCCATAGTCTTCATCAGAATCGTCTTCGGGCTCTTCCTTCTTTGCCTCCTCCTTGGCAGCAGCAGGGGCACCACCAGAAGCAGCAGCTGGAGCAGCAACCGCAGCTACGGCAAATTTACTCGGGTCCTGCATTGAACAAATTCAACGAATAAGAAATATGGAAATATTGGACCGCTATTTTAGTATTAGATCATTAATATGTAGAAGCCAATACCTTAAGATACTCCTTAACCTTGTCTGCCTCAGGGAAAGAATATTCTGTAACAACAGCAAGTGCAAGAACATTCTTGTATGCATTGACAAACATATGAGGGGCGGCTGCAAGTGTTGGGTAGGAGATGGCCAATGAAAGTGAAGCAACCATTGCCACACCATTAGCAAACTTAGCCACAAGGTCATCATCAGTAAGGTCAAGAACCTCGGGGCTAAACACTGAACCATTATCATAAACAGAGAGGACAACGAGCCCGTATGAAAAGGGCCTAATGGCTAACTTGGAAAGCAATGCAGCTTCAGAAGATCCAACCTTGTCTCCTTTCTTGATAAGTTCCACAGGGGTAATGATTTCAACAGTACCCTTGTTAATCTTGGTTGGGATATTGAGCACCTAGAGTGAAGAATAAACATAAGTTTGGCATTCGCATCGCAACAATAAATAAATCTCAATGTTTATAATAAGAAGATTACAAACCTGGAAAAAAGAGGTCTGAGAGGGGTCGAGCCCTGTGTTTCCTGGTTGAACAACGACATCAATTGGAGCAACCAAACCAACACGAGCAGGAGCTCCAACCTATTCAAATTAAAGATAGTTAATTATTGGATGAACATTCACAACAGGATTACCGAGAGCACATTCAATCACATTCAATTACATTGATGCAAAATCAAGAGTACACAAATAATGTACAAAAATCAAACTTAGGAACAACTTCATGAAACAGTCCATGATTCAAAAGAGCCATTCAATAGCCAAAAAATGCTTTAAAAACAAAGCAACATTACAATAACAAACACTCTAAAACATGAAATGTGATAATTAAGAAAAGACCACTTCACCTTGTACTTAGCAACCTCTTCACTAACTTCCTTCAAGTCACCTTTTGTGAAAATCAAACCTACATTTCCCTGGTTCAACAATCAAAACATTATACATATCCTTAAAAGTAGAGGTAACAACAACAATAACAAATCCTCATAATTTTTGTTTCAAAAAAAAAAAAATCATCATAATTTAGTAACTAAACCATAAAATTCAATTGTGAAATTATGATCATAAAAAAGAGCACTTATTGAAATGAATATTACTCTGTTTGGATAAACAACTTAATTAAGTTGCTTATAACATAAAAACTTATCGTATAAGTGCTTATGTATAAGCTATTTCTATAACACAAGATAAATAAAGTCAAATTATATTTTCATATAAGCTATATGTTGTTTCTATAAACTATCCTAAAGAGCTTATAAAAAATAAACAAAAAATAGCTTATCAGCATGTCATAAGTTGTTGCCCTATGTCAAATAATTTCATCTAAACATAAAAATAACCAAATTTTTCCATCTTTATCGTACAAAAGCATTAACACAAGACTACCCAAAATTCATTCATGGATCAATAAAATAATGAATGATTACACGTCACAAATGAAAAAATCAAACACAAATAACCAAATTTCTCGCAAAAAAACAAATTCATGCATGGATCAATAAAACAATTAATAAATAAAAATCCATGCATGGATCAATAAAACAACGAAATCTAGAGAGAAGAAAATAGCTTACAACAAGAAGAGGAATGAGGTTAAGAAAAGCATTGTTTCCAGTTTTCTCAGCATGAATACGAACAGAACGTTTCATCATGGTATTCTTTCCCATAAGAACAATAGAATCACCACGTAAACCTCTACGAATACTCTGTAACTGATTTGATCCAACATTGTCAGCATTAACAACAAGGATTTGGGTAAATTCATCAAGAAGTTGGCAGAGTTTAGCATCATAATTCTGCTTCTTCTCAGCTTTTGTAGGTTTCACTGCCATTGATGATGAATTTGGTTTTGATCGGGTTTGAGAGGAAATTTGAGAGTGAGATGAAACGTAGAAAACGGTAGATCTGTAACGGCGACGTTGCCGTCGCTATAACCTGCTTTTTTTGGAAGGAGAGGTTTAAGCCTTAGGGTTCGGTGGAGATTGAGAAAGTCATGAAGAATATATATTAGGGTTTTGTGTGCTTTGTGAAACACTTTTTAGGCCCAGTGAGTTTTAATAAATTTAAGTGTTATTTTAGGCATAAAATTAAGTGTTTTTTGAGTAAAATAATAAATGCTTTACTTACTACTAAATTAATTAATCTGTAAAATTAAATTTTTTTCGGCATGTGTAAGATACTTTGATTAATATATATGCCAATCATTTGTCAAGAATTTATGAATTCTATGAATTAATCAACATTGGAAGTATGACAAGTTCAAACATTGATTTTTTTTGGTCATTTACTACTTAAATAACAAAATCTATTCGCAATTTAACACACTGACAGAGGTAAAATTGTAAATTTATGAGTGTGTCAAGTGTCATAAATAATAGGGCGTGAAAAAAAATATTCAAGCTCTTTGCTTAATAATATGAGTATTTTTAAATTTTTACAAATATAATATGATGATTTTTTACGGTGATAATCAGATTTTAAAATATAAATAAATAAATAAATAAATAAGTAAATAATATTGTGTCAACGGGGTCGACATTTAGGGTCCGTTTGGCCTAGATTTTTTAGTTCTTAGAACCAATATGAAATCTATAAGTGAAAATAAGAGCTTTCAAAAAAAGAGTAAAAGTTGTTTGGTAAAATATTTTTTTAAAAAAAAAAGATTTGTGAAAAAAAAATTTTAAAAAATAATAACAACTAGTAATAATATTTAAATGAAAATAATAATAATAGGAGCCTTCAGCGGGAATCGAAGCGTATCATTACAAAAAAAGCTTGGACTTTTTCTCAAAAGTAGGTTTCAACATCTTTTCGTATAAACTAGGGGTGGAAATGAACCGAACCAACTCGAACAAAGTTCGAGACTCGATTCGACAATTGATTCGTTGAACTTGGTTCATGAACCAAATGAGCCGAACTTGAGCTAAATATTAAGTTCGTTAATTAAATGAGCTGAACTTGAACTATATATAGTTCGGCTCGTTTGGTTCACGAGCTGACTCGATTATATATATAACACTTCAGAATATATTTTTACATAACACTTCAAGAATAATATATATATCTTCAAAAATAAATTTTACAAAATAAAACACACTAGCATTATTTCTCTTTTGAAGCATAAGTGATATTTGTTTCTTTGATACTTCACAATTTATGCACTAACACTAAGTTTCACATCGGTTAAGTTATCTAGCATTGAGAGAAAACTTTGTTATAAATAGGTGGTGTACTACATGTCTTGGAAGCACAACAAAATGATTATGGTGGGTTTGTTATTGTTTCACATTTTCCTAAGTGTGATAATATTCCCAAATACGGCTGACAATGAATCGAACCAACTCGAAAATAGTTCGAGACTCGATTCGATTCGATAATTAACTCGTTGAACTTGGTTCATGAACCAAATGAGTCGAACTTGAGTTGAAAATTAAGCTCGTTAAATAAATGAGTCGAGCCGAGCTTAAGCGAGTTCGACTCGACTCGACTCATTTCCACCCCTAGTATAAACTCATTTAATCCAATTTTGCACATAAAAAAAATCTGTTTTTTACGGTTAAGAGTTTTATTAAAAATGTGTTTGGTCAAACTTTTGATTAAAAAGAGAACAAAATGTCGGGTCAAACGGTACCTTAGTGTAATTAATCAAGTTAAAATAATTGATACCCAGGAAAGAGTCAATTTTTTTGTCCTTGCCAAATTTTGAGCTTATATATATAGCTTTTTTTTTTTTGTAACAAGCTTATATAGCTTTAAAGTTCACTTGAATAAAAAAGACATGTTTCATAACCATTTTTCTTAATGAGCTTATAGGTAATTTTTACCAACTTATAACATATTTTGATATGCTGATTCAATTTGCTTATAACTTAAAACTTATAGCTTACTATTTTTCTTTTAATTTTACCTCTATTATCCTATATGAAAAAAAGATTAAATATTAATTAAATATATATTACATTTTTATGTCACTTTATACTCATAAGTTAATTGTAACAAAAAAATACTCATAAGTTAATTCAATTGCTAATTTTTCTGAAACACTATAAATTCAACCAGATAACTTATCTGGTTTTTATAAGCTAGTTTATCCACTATAAACTAACTTATAAGTCATCCACTATTTTTTATCAATATGATGTATTCTAATACCTTAATATGTAATATATCCGTTAAATTGTTTTTTATTTTTTGTCAGAAATTCAAGTAAATAAATGGGGGTTACCGAAGTTCAAACACCAATCCTATATATAAAATGCAATATCCTTAGTAATATCATAATATCATGTGAACTAATTAAATATATAACAATACTAGGCATTACGAGCTAAAAAATAATTCCTTGCTTGCTCGTGCCAAAATTCCTTTAAATGTCTTTGGCTGTTCTTGTTTTTATTATCTTTCAGTGATATCTAATATTTTTCTAAAGATATTCATAAAAAGAATTGTGGTCCACATGTTTATTACGACCCAATTTTCAAATACTATTAAGGTATTATGTGTTCATTAAGGCTCTGTTTGGATTGATGGAATAGAACGGAGCGGAACGGAATGGAACAGAGTGGGACGGAGCGGAATGGAACAGAAATTTCATTTCATTGTTTGGCAATTTTATGTTGTGACAAAATAATATTTTCATTCTATTGTTTAGAAGTGGACAAAACATAACAAATAATAAATTGCCAATTACATTTTTACCCTTATTTTAAAAAACAATATTATTACGTAAAATGTATATATTATTACCAAAAATTTATCTCCTTCAACAATTCATTCATCTATTCCTGCTAAATTTTATTACCTCATATACTTTGTAAAAAAGACAAAATATAGTGGTATTTGTTAAGAATAAGCCACTGGAGCACTAATGTACTCTAGCTATATGCAATTTGTGATAAGATTTCATTATATTAAAAAGGATTGATCAACAAGACTGAAAAATAAAATCTATGGAGTTGGGTCCATGGAAAATTTTGAATCAAAAAAACAAAAGGAAGAAAAATAAAAGCACACCCATGAAAATACACAGAGACACATATAAAGTTACTAAAAAAAATAGAGACACATATAAATAAATATACAGAACAAAAGAAGACATGCACAGAACGGATGTGACGAGAAGAAATAATGTATATGAGAAGAAGATGAAAATATACTCACAAAAAAAAATGGAAGATGAAAATATATAGATAATATAAAAATAGGGGTAAAGAGGTAATATTCAAATGATGAAGTCTCATTCCATTGTATACACCCCAAATTGGGGGAAAGAAAAATTGAAGGATCGAATGATATGGGATAGAATGAGCTCCATTGCATTCCATTCCGCTCCATTCACTTTTTGCAAATCCAAACAATGGAATCTAATAAATTACCACTCTATTCCACTTCATTCCATTGCATGCCACCAATCCAAACATAGCCTAAAGTAACAAATCTAATTCAAAACTCGAAATAGTTCCAAACAAACATTACACCGTCAACACGACGAATGCATGTGCGTTGCCACTATTTTCACAAGAATGAAGTGAAAAATCACTTAATGAAATCAATTGATAACGATAATAATCAATTGTTCAGCTTCTTGTTTGTCTTGTGTTGTAAGATTTGCAGTTCAAACACTTTTGTGCAACAAGATGGAACTTGGCATGAGAATTTTCACCACAATTGTAACACCCAACCCATTTAGTTAAATATTTGTACCTTTATTAAAATCTTTTCAAAATACGCAACGGAAAAATTACGATTTAATTATAAAATGTTTGGTTAAAGGTATTACAATCGACAACATACTTAACTATTTGATTAATTAGCCTAAACATTAACTATAAAATCATTCTTTATAAAATATACATTTTCCGAAATAAATACATTAAGTCATAAAGGACCCTATATCCTAAATACAACCCTTTCCCCGTGTCACACTCAGAGCGGAGCTTCGCCAAACACTTGGGCATCAACAAATACATAACCTGTAAACCTGGACCACCCAACGGTCCAGAAGTACACAAAACAGAGAGTTAGTAAATCATAACCAATAAAATACAAGTGTAAGCAATATCCTTAACACTTCATCATATTATCATGCATAATCTAACTCACATACATATTCTCAATCTTAAATCAAACATAAGATTATTCACATATACATTGAAACACAATTTGGAAACAATGCTTATCACCAATATTCAATCAAGCAATTCACACAACTTACACAAACCACACAATGTCACATATCAAATCATCAAATCATATGCACATCTTCCTAATGCAATCTAATGCCACAACTCATGCTATGTCACCCTAGACATATCTAATGCATGTGGTACTGGTCATTCTTTATTAGAGTATCTTACCTCTAATATCCATTCTTTATCGGATAAATATAATCCGACATCCTTCTTTATTAGAATCATAGATTCTAATATCCCTAACTCAATACATGAATGCATGAATGATTCATGTACAACCACAAACACTCAATATAACACAATATTAAGTTCTATTCTATGATATGAAACACTATCCATATCCGTCTTTATTAAGATATATCACAAATCTTAATATCCGTCTTTATCGAACAAAATCCGATATCCTTCTTTATTAAGATAACACAATACCTTAATATACTTCTTTATTAGATTAACACAATTCTAATATTCTTCATTCATATACATACATATCATACATTCATCACTAACATCAACAAATCATTATTAATTAAAACATCCTCAACAATTTTAAAAGTATAGGAAGTATACAAAAATATAAGAAAACTTCATAAATTAAGCCTCATCTCATAAAACTAACTCCAGAATTGGAATCTACGCGAAAAATCGAGTGAAATAGGTTCCGGGTGTATAAACCGTCAAAAAGTCAACCAAAAGTCAACACTGGTCAACCCTGGTCAGCAACCTTTACGCCTGGGGCGGAAATCCAGTGGCTAAAAGCAAAGTTTACGCGTGGCGCGGAAATCCTTACGCCTGGTGCATAAAGTCAGATCTAAAACTGTCAAAACGCGTTTTTGTGTGAAAAATCACTTATTTGACCCAAAAATCACTTACTTTCAGTTCCAGAAATTATACCAAGCATGGGTTATGTTCATACATGTTTTAAACACATTAAAAGTAACTTATTAACATTAATAATCACTTATTTTTCATGGATCTTGACATATTTGTAAAAACTCATAAACATTTACAAATCTTAACAGACATCTACAAATACCCATTTTTTCCCATTAAAATTGTTCATACATCATGTTAAGAGTATATTAGACATACTATGAACATGAGTTTTCACTTTCATTAAGAAAAATCATCCCAAAGAGCCCACGAAAATGAGTGGAGAAAGTTTGGGTTCGGAGAATTGACATTCTCCCCTTTCTCTAGCCACTCACAATTATGAAAACTATCTCTCTTACCTTAGCTCGACGATTCTCGGATTTGGCTCTTGAATCTCCAAGAAATTTCTTGCCCTAGCTCTCCTCCTTCTCTCTTGCTCTTCTTTCTCTCTTCTTTCTCACCAAAGTCACAAAATGTGACTTTCTCTCACTAACTTGGGTATTTATAGCCCTCCCCATTTAGTCACTAGGCCCAATTGCACGAAAAGCCCAATAAGCCCACTAACGTGTAATTCTCACAAACTCGCTCTATTAACTAATACTCTCGCTTATTAATTAATGCCACAATAATAAAATAAGAATAATAAATCGCATCCATATATAAATATGCACATATATACAAATAACGAATAAATGAAAATCGGGTCGTTACAACAATCATTGGAAAGGATCCAAACCTGCCCAAATATTATTATGTTAGTTGTAATGAAAAAGTTGCTTGCGGTTAAGTGCGCGTATTACACACATTCCCTCTCGTTATCAAGTTGCCCATATCTTCACAAAGAGACTTCCGCTACAACTCTTTGATGACTTTCCTGATCGTCTCAACATTCATTCACCTCCCGTTTCGACTACAGGTGTGTATTAGACATTATGTATATATAGAAAGCTTATTAAAATATACAGAAAATAATTTATTACACACATAAACTCTCCCAAATAGTATCAAATAAGTTAACCCAAACAAACTCAAAAGAAACTTACCATTTTATTAAGATATGGTTCAGGCATCTGTGTCGGCGATTTCCAAGTCAATTTTTCCCCCAAACCTTCGACATATCACAAATTGACTCTGAACACAAAGGGCATGCATATCTGATGCATAATCAAATACAAAGTTTAGAACAAACACTACAATAGAAATGGATAAGCGAGTCGGCAACAAGAATAGCTTTGTGATACTCACTGAAAATGTTCCTTCATTTCATTCAGACAGCTCTTATGGATTGTATGTCCGCAATGCAATATGCTGACATTGTTAACAGATTCAAACAAATACTGCGATCACAGGTTTTGGTTGTGTAGTTATGTCACCATTCAAAAAATTGATAGGAGTCAAACAAAGTGCTAAAGTAAACAAGTTGTATAGTGTTACCTCAAAACAAATAGAACAATCGTGATGCATTGCTCCTTCCACGCAAGGGTGACCGTTTTACAACAGTGTTGAGAAACAACAACCTGTGTGAAAAAATCGCGAAAAAAATACAATTATAAAGGAGGTTAAGCAATTGAAATTTTCCATATTCAACCAAAATGAAGTATAGTAACTTTTCATATTCAATCAACATGAAATATCAGTAGACTTAAAAACGAAGTATCAGTAGACTTAGAAAATAACCAAATTAAACAAATAAGTTTAACCCACATGATACAAAATACATAAATAGTTTGATATATAAACGAAGGGGTAATTAAGTAATTTAACATATAAGCGGGTGGTTTTGAGTGCGGGTTTGATTGATCTCAAACTCATACCCGTGGAATCAGGTGGCACCCGAACTCAAACCCGAATCCATGGCAACTCGGGTTATACTCGTTGACTCGGTATCGTGTTCGGGCGGGTCTCGCGGGTTTGGGCTTAATTGTCATCCCTATCCATTAAGTGTTTGGTCCATATGAATATGTTGAATTTTGTTTTTAGTCAATGTAAAAAATTTCAGCAACGCTTTGGTCATCAAAATATTTCTTTTACAATTTTTGGTTCATACTTTTAATCAACTCTATATAATACTCTCAAATTTTTAATGGTTTTTTTTATCAATATTTATAATATTATAAGAACCACTCAATAAAAATGTAGAATTTTTTAACATAAGATGAATTATTTAGTGCAAAAAACTAATTTATATTTAATTAATTTCCTTGTTAAAAAAATTGAAACTTTTGCACGAGATATTTTGATAATTTACTAAACATGGTCGCGGGAAAAAAAATAAAATTTAGAATGATATACATGAGTTGAATGAAAAACATGGATAAAAAATCATAACAGAAAATATTTGAGGGACAAAACTTTATGAAATATTTTATATAAATTAAAAACGAAATTTAAAATATTTAATATGTGGTAAATAATACATTACAACATATATGGTTTGGAAAAATTGATTTAAGGTTGAGATGAGTGAGAGGAAGTGAAGATGATTTAGGAATTGTAATTATAACTAGGAAAAGACCCGTGCGAATGCCCGGGTCGCATATAAAAAATTAAAGATATTAATTTGGAGATGTCCATAACAAAAATTAGAAATCTCACCCAAATAGACACAAATTTTTTGTCATTAATTTTTAAAATATTAGTTTATCTTATATATGAAAAATTGTCAATTATTTGCACCGCGCTCACCGTGGATTTTATTTAATTATCTCCCGTTATTATAAAATCAATACGATAGAATTTCAAGACTTTCTAGAATATCTTATCTCCCGTTATTTTAAAATCAATATGATAGAGTTTTAAGACTTTTATAAAATTAATACCAACAATAATGTAAGATTTTTATAAAATTTTATATGCAAAAATCTATGAAATTTTTTGCATAGTTACAGATTTTATGTACTTATCTCCCGTTAATATAACATCAATATGATAAAGTTAAAAAAACTTCCTAAATACCAACGGTAATTTTATAAAATATTTGTTAATTTTATATACAAAAATCCGTGAAAATATCTGCATATCAATCGTTACAAATTTTATGAACTTATCTCCCATTATTATAAAACTAATATGATGAAATTTAAAACTTCCTAAAATACCAAAAATAATGTAAGTTTTTTTATAAAATATTTGGTAATTTTTATATGCAAAAACCCGTGAAAATTTGCACCGCAATCGTTACAAATTTCTTGTACTTATCTCTCGTTAATATAAAGTCAATATGATAAAATTTAAAAACGCATGAGTAATAAAATACTTTTATGAATATTTGTTAAAATATTTGCATCGCAATCGTTGCAAATTTTATGTACGTATTACGATAAAACTCATGATTATTTGCAAAATATTAGCATTTGCAATCGTTGCAGATTTTATGTACTTATCTCCCGTTATTATAAAATCAATATGATAAAATTTAAAAACTTATGAGTATTTAAAAAATACCAATACTAATGTAAGGTTTCGATAAAATATTTGTTAATTTTATATGCAAAAATCCATAAAAATATTTGCACCGCAATCATCATAGATTTTATATTCAATTTGTATATTTAATATATAAATTATAATTTTTTTTACGGCTTGCCCGAATATTTTAATCGAACTCTGCACATTGAATATAAACATGTGTTGGATACCAAAATCATTTGTCCAAATAACATTTTTCTACTATATTGCTTTTCTTTCTTTTTTACTGCACACTACATTGCTAATATTGTACTATATATTTTTTTTATAATCTAATATTGAACTATGTATGTATGTATTTATTGGCAAAATATTATACTATATTATTAACATTGTACGATATTATGCCATAGAATATTTACTTAGAATAAAGTATTTAGAAATTTATTATAAATTATTATTAAAATATAAGTGAAACTATTATGCAAATTCATGTAAAATTTATTAAATTAATAAACTTATTTTATTAAAACTATTTTTCCTTAGTATATTTTTAAATAAATTATTATAATTAATACTATATTCTAATTTTTATCTAGAAGATATAAAAAACTTAAGAAATTTAACTCTTTGTTTTAGTAAAATTTGATTTCAAGGATCTTTACATGATATTTTAATTTTGTCTCTAAGCAACAATTGAATTTATTTTTTTAGGCCCAATACTTTTAATCTCTAATCCATTCCTATAGACTATTAGGGCCCGTTTGGTGCGCAGGATAGGATAGTGACAGGATAGGATATAAGACAGGATAATGATAGGATATGATATCAGCAGAATAATTGTTATCCTCAGTTATCATATCTCGTGTTTGGTGCGCACATGATAACAAAGATGATAACTATTATATCTTGTTCTTAATACATATTTGCTCATAATAATATGATAAGATATATAACAATTTAAATGATAAAGTTACTCTTGTAAAACAATTGTTATTTTTTTAAAATTATTTTGTAATACTTTGAATTTTATAAATAAAAAATATAAATAAGTAATCAAATAACTTTACAATTTCAAATAAAAATCATGAGAAAATAATCAAGTTTAATTTTATATATGAACCATGATCAAATAAATAATTCAATAATATATACATGTTAGATAAGCCAAATAAATTTATGATATATCTCATACGTAAATTTTAAAACTACTATTGCAAAAGAATTATATTTAATTTTTTATAAAGTTTAAATTTGTCCCTATTTTTCAATTTTTAAATAATTATTTTACTTTGAAATATTGTAATTTTAGTAAAATTTTGATTTTTTTAGAATATATTAATTACAAAATTACCCCTATGAGAAAATCACAATATATTTAAAAATTAATTATTATATTATTTATATTTTATTGATTTGATTTTATTTATTTTAAAATATATTTTACAGAATAAATCAGTATTTTCTTTTCTTCTTCTTATCATATCCTGCCGGTAACTCAGCTCAAATTCAGGATAAGAATTATAACTACAGAGACAGGATATGATAAGCTTCAGGATTAACTTATCTTATCCTGTTGTGTTACCAAACACTGGATTGCGACTGGATATGATACAGTTATCCTATCTTGTCACTTATCCTGTGCCCCAAACGGGCCCTTAGTTAGTTATTGTTTTCAATACCAAAAATCTGATTTGGTGTTTTATTGGAAGGAGTTAAAGTTGGTCTTGGGAGATGTGTGATTCAAATTTTAAATTATTAATTATTACTAATAAAAATATAAAATGACTATTAAGTCTATGAATTAGGTGATTTGATTAAGGTTAGTGAGGACAATTTAGGAAATTTAGGAGTAATCAATTTTATTATTATTGTAGTAGATTAGAAAAATTGAAAATTGAGAAAATAAGAATTGATTTAGGAAGATGATGACACGTGGGAAGTGACGATACGGAGTGAGAGGAGAGAATTGAAATTAGTGAGAGGGAAATAATAATAAAAAAGTAGTTTAAAAATATTCTCGTCACTAGTTTTAGAAAACAAACCTCCAAGTTCCGTAAGAAATCCTAGAAAGAACCAAATAAAGAAATTGAATGGCGAATTCCGACGATGAGTCTTTGGATAATTATGGTGGTGCTAGCAACATTGGTTCTAAAGTTGGTGGGTCTGTTGGTGTTGTTTCCAAGCCTTTGGATGATAGTAATGGCGGTGGGTATGCGTCTCATCATGGTAATGGTGATTCTAAATTCTAATGCTCTCATTCCTGGACCTGATCTACTTATACTTCCTCAAGTTGATGAAGGTCCTCATAATCCTCCTGAACGTTTTTTTTTTTAACGATAAATATATTATTATTATTAATCAGGTCTCCGCACAAGACGAACATAGACTAGTAAAAGAGGAGCCACAAATCAAATGAGCCGTATAAAAAGGAGCACCAGCTAGAACTTCGACCCGTACGGTGTACGGGTCTCTAATTAGCCATAATATGTAACAATAAAAAAAAAATATAAATTTTTTAATATGAAAAGGTATATGAAAAAAGTTGAGTAATATTAAACATCCGTTCATGATTTGGATAAATGTTTGTACAACTTAAATTGCGGTATATTACGAAATACTTTCTTATAGATTACATTGAAAGTTTTATTCGTATCTTCACCATTACATTAATAATCAATATTTTTAATCCTTCTCTAGAAGTAACTCTTGAAATCGTGACATATAACTGACCATGTGAAAACACTGACGACGGAAGATATATCCCAACATGCTTAATATACGAAAATTAACAAAACATTGAATAAAAAATTTAAAAATATATTAATTATAAAACTAATGAGATAATAGTTATATATATATATATATATATATATATATATATATATATATATATATATATATATATATATATATGTATATTAATTAAAAAAAAATCGAATAAAAGATATATAAGATTTAATATGGTGCGAAAGATTTATAGAATTTCATATTTATTAGATGTTGATTGCAAAATTATATTAAATTGATTGATATAGTGTAGTGGCAAAATGCCCAAAATAGATCTTAAAGGTTGTGAATTCGATTCTTGGTTATATATTTTTTAACATTTTATTTGAATTAATTTAGGGTAAAATTAGAGGGAAAATGAGCAGGAAAAAAATTAGGGTTAAGAATAACAAAACGGAACAAGCTTATAATATAAGAGATGAAAATACCAAAACAAACACCACCTAATAGAGGTCTACATCTAATTTCATTCTTAGAAAGACACTCATCGGCTTCAAGACTAACAGAGAAAAATCAACCCGACCCATAAAGATGTCACTAAACCATGACTCCCGATCTCGAATCAAAAGTGAACGGCCCATCAGAATCCAAAAAATAGCTCATTGAGTCAAAAGTTGACGGGACACTGGTAGAATGAGAACATAGGTAGATAAGTTTCGGCTCGCAGACTGCCTCCATAGTCAACACCGGCGCGGTAGAGGTCAACAAGATACAAAGAAACCTGCAAATCTCGTCAGATTTATAAACCATCAAAGATTTAAAATGAATCATGCAAATCTCAGCAGATTTGAAAACAGTTAGAGAATCAAGTATCATAGAAAACCACACGACATCAACCTCTCAACACCTCACCATCACATCAACACCTCTAACCATCTATCACTACTACAAATATGACATATTACTAAGGAGTTTTACATCAGTGGAAGAGATGTCATATGTGAAAAAGAATATAGAGTAGTGTTTACATCTGATTTCAATATTCATTGAAGTAAAAAATAGATAAACTCAATTTTTTACATTTGATCATAATATCCCCAAAAACATAGCTAAACGCGGTGACAATCATATAGTGAAAATTGTCTAAAATCTTTTAAACTACACAATAGAAAACCAACAAATAGCAAAAAAAATGGGATGTGTCAAGCTATAAGTGTGTACACATACGATTTGAGGTATCCATAAATTCCAAAAACTTTGCTTCTTTTAAGCAACTATTTATTTGAATTCAACTATTCACAAACATTTCCTGTGTTGTTGTGTTGTAATGGGTCAGCTATAATGGGCTGAATTTGCAAGGCCCAAACAATGGAGCCCAAGCCAAGGTAAAAAACAAAAAACAAAGGCAGTAGAAGAAACGTACTGTCACTTTCAATGTCTGAAGCACATTCCCTCATTTGGTTAATAAAGCTGTTGTCCATTTCACTGCTGCAAGCTCTCTCCCTAATCTTAGGTTTCAAATTCAAATTTCAAATCCCTCTCTAAATCATCTCTGTTTCTCTGCTTCATCTCCACTAAAAACTCAAATTTTCTCTTCAGTCTCTCTACTCAATTCTTTATCTTCCTCTTTTAGGCAATTTTTTTCAAATTTGAGAAGAGAGAGAATTTGTTATGAAGAGAAGGTTTAAAGGGTCAACTTTGTTCCTCAGCCCAATCCAATAAGCTCACAAGGATGGCAAACAAAAAATATTGATACTCTGCCCCCAACAACCACTGTTGACGCGTCCCTTTCATTGCTACTCTGGGGTTAAGGGTTCACATGAGGGAGAACGTCCCTTTCATCTGTTGTTTTTCTGCTTTGTTGACTCAATTTCAAAATTCAAAATTCAATTTCTCCCTCTCTTATTCATCTCACTCCTTTTTTTCTTGATTCCTTCTAACTTCTCTCTCCAGGAATCAACCATCTTGAATGGCACAAGCCAAAATCTCCAAAGGTTTCAAACTGTTTCTCCATCCATTGTTTCATGATTTAATTTCATCATCTGATTTATGTGAAATGTTTAATTTTGTGTCTATGTTTGCAAATTAGGTTCTCTTCTCAATTGAATCCATCGACCTGTTTCAAGACCCATCCCGCAGGTAATTTCAGTTTATTTCCTTTTCCAAATCCCTAATTTATGATTTTATTTAATTTATGATTATATTCAGTTTCATTCCTTTTTTCGCCTTGAATTTCATCATCTGATTTATGATTATATTTGTTTTTCCTTTTCTAATCCTCTATTTGTTCCTGCTTTTTTTTTTTTTTTTAACTCTCTCATTAGAGGTAAAAATTTCATTGAAACCTGAAAGAAGGAACTGCGTTTTCGCATGACACAATCAGGTGAGAGAGATCCAAAATATTTTTCACTTTCTTGCTTTTATTTTCTAATAATTTATGGTTTTTTCCCCTCATTTATTGTTGTCTTTCTCCACCAATAACTATTGTTATTGTTATACATGAAATAGTGAAAGAGGATTGTCTGCATACTCCATAGCATTTATGCTTCATCCATATATTATGCTTCATCAATTTCTATAAATGCTATGAATGTTCATCTTCTATTGTGTTCTGAAATCATAGCTACAGCTATTTACTATATTTCTACAATTGCTTCAATGTACATGTTAATTTCTAGATTTCATTTTTCTCTTCAATTGTTTGTGTTGTTTTGTGGATACTGTTTTTGTGATGCCTGTGTCATAGTATAACTGCATCAATTATATTGTGATACTTTTAATTACTTCTATTTTGATTAGATAGAAAGGTTTATCCTCATTCTTTGAATTCCTTACTTTAGTGAGTGTTCTGATGATTGATGGAGAAGCAAAGGGACTGGATATTTGAGTGTTCTGATGATTAATGTCATGCTTTTTGAGTTAGAAGATAAATCGAATTTATTATTTTAATGTTGGTGATTCTAAGAAATTTTTTTAGTGTATTAATTATTGTCTTCTCAGTTCTCACAGATTGACCCAAACAAAACTCCAGCTTCAGCATCATCTATGAGGGTGCAACTGCAAGAAATCAAGCTGCCTAAAAAAAAGGTTTTGATTCTTATTATATCATGTATACCTCCATTTTCAGTTAGAATATGAATTACTTATGATAGTTTTCTTTTGAAGGGTGGTGTTGGTTGCTCCATTAGCTACAGATGTGAAGGGTGCAAGAATGCATTCGGCAGAAAGGATGGTAAGCTTTCCCTTACATTGCTCACTATGGCAGCAAGGCGTTCCCAATCAGGACCTTTAGCTTTTAAATTGACTTATGTGTTTTTCCATCCGTTTTATCAACTTTTGTTCAGGGTCTACTTCAATAGGAATAGAAGGTGAGATAGAAGAAGTGGTTTATTAGATTGAAAACTAAGTGGTTTATTACATTTACATTCATGCTTTCGTAGGCCTTTTGTATAATTCTTTAAACATTTTCTAATATGATGATGATCAGAGTGATATAAACAAACATGTTAGTTTTGCTGCACTACACCAAACAACTTTTTTATACTTCCAAAACATGCCTTATTAGTGCAAAAATATGATAAATATTAGTTTATGTGTATTTAGTGGTATAGTTATTATGTGATTTTCAGTTATTTGAATAATAACCATTATTTGGTTTCTCTTTTTTGAAAGGTAATTATTGTGTTCTATTCTAATTTATAGGAGATTATAATTATACTTTCAACGGTAGATGAAGATATTCACATTTCAATATCTCAGCAGTTGGAGCAATTGCAATATGTTGTGTTAATGTCTCTATTTTTTCTCTTTTAGTGGATAAAATCAAAGAACACATAGTATATGAGTTTTCTCTTTGGTTAGATATCAGTTTAGTTTAGGCTTATTATGGCATAAAATTGAAATATAGAGAAAAGATGCAATGACTATAATTGGATTTGAGGATTACAAATATAGATGGTCTGAGATGAAGTGGAGATTAAGTTAAAAGGCTTATCTTAAAGCAGAATACTCCTTTGCCATTATTTAGAGGGATCCCATGGTTTCCTTACGGTTTCTAGCTTCTTCTTTGCGGTTAGTGGAGATTCCCTTTGCATTTTCATGATAAATTATACATATTTTGATTAAGTAGTATATTTGTTTACATCTGTTCATGAATATCAAACCAATTATATATTGCTCTCTTTCATATTCATGTGTAACCAATGACTTCATGGTATAACATTAGATTAAATTTGGGATGTTGTTTAATTCGATTTATAGGATTTGTTGGGATCATATATTCATTTCACTTAGTTTATTTGACATGTTTGTGATATAATTTGATTGACATCATTTGATAACTGCTTACTATGTTTTATGATTGTGTTTTAGCAAAGTAGCAGTCCTTTCATATAATTAGTTTGGGAGAAGGTTAATTAATTGTAGAGATCAGACATATATTTTGTACGTGTTTGGGCCAGTTTATTCATATTTCAATTTCACATGTTTGTTGTGATTATTTGACTGAAATTATGCATTGTTTTCAATTTTCTTTGTTGTATGATTATCCTTTGCGAATAAGGGACAATTGACAAAGAAGGTAAATGCTTTTTGTGTTTGCAGTGTATATAGGGTCAGTTTTTTAATCATCGTTATTTTTAAAAAATATTATCTGATGTCCTCTCTCTCTTACTTTCTATGGTGTTTGTCATATTATCCCCACCCTAAATTTGTTTGTTGGATTGCTCTCCCAACATTTTTAACACATTCATTTTTTTGAAGGGCGAGTAACGAGAATGAAGTTGGAAAGTTGCTATGAACTATTGAGAGAATGTAGCGAGATTAGCAATGCCATGATGAAGGAGTGGCTTGCCATGATTTGCCTTAGCATTCTGATTTACAAGGTTAGTCCTTCTCCTCACTCCATTTTTTTTCTTAACTGAACATGAATTTTAAGTGTCTCATTCTTAGAAGGCTTTGTTGTTGGTTCACTAGGACATAATCCCTTTAAATATGTCAAGCCATAACAATTTGGTTTATAATATAAATTAGGAAGGTACTTAATTGAATATGAACCTTAACGGTCTCATTCATAGAATTTTATCTGATTCATCCAAAAAAATTATCGTGATATGAAAATGTTCCTATTTCCATCTTTTGTTGTTGTATTTATGGGTCTTTATTCTTCTCTTAGGAATACAATGAACTAGAAGAGAATGAGGGAGCGAATAGTGCTTAGTGAACGATATATCACAATAGTCACATTTTTTTCTTTAGGTATTGTTTTCAGTTTATTAGTTTTTAGTTTCAGTAACTAAACCTAATGTTTGAATCCTTTTCAAAATAATCTCATGTTTTAAAACATTGTTGTTACTTAAATGCATTAGTCACCTATTGTCTTTTTGTTCTATTTGGTTTTTATTTTTGTTTATGATTATATATACACACATGTTGTTCCCTCTTCGATTCAAAATTCAAATTTGTTCAATTCCCTCTTTCACTTCATTTCTGGTTTTGTACACACATAACTGATTTTGTTTTATACCTGGCAGAGAATTCCATGGAGATCGAACCTTAAATGAGAAACAAGTTGAGATTCTTAGAATGACATCACTATTGTTTTCAGAGGTAACCCTTATTATCCATACTTAAAAGGACTTTGTTGGGATTGACAAGGATAGACACAAGATACTTGATAGGGTAATTTAAGGTGAACATTTTTTATTTATTTATCTCAATCCTTGAATTCCTTACTTTGGTGAGAGTTGGTGAGATATATTATCTCAAATTCTATTGTATTGTGTCATATTAATATTTTGCACACTGCACTTTATATTTCTATAAGGTCTCAACTTATATATATTAATAACATAGAGATAGAGATTGAGCACATTCTATGTGTTAACTTTAGTAAGTGGATCTCCTACATTCTTTATTTAATATAATTAGTTAAAAATACACGGGTGTTGTATGATTTTATGTAGCCTTTATTATACATTCTATGTTTTGTGTATTCATTTTGTTTCTCCATTAAATTTAATACTAATTTTCAAATTTTATATCTCTAAAAAACGCACGGATGTTGTAGGATTTTATGTAGCCTTTATATCTTATACACTCTATGTTTTGTGTATCCATTTTATTTATCCGTTAAATTTAATACCAATTTTAATTCCTAATTTAATGCCAACATCAATTTATTTATTGATCGTATTAACATTAAAATGCAAAATATTAAATCGGATCATAAACAAATTGTTCCCCGTGCGTTGCACGGGTGTGAATCCTAGTAAATTTACATATGGGCATAATATTCCCATATGTATATGTACCAAAAAAAAAATCCCACATATGTAAATTATTTTTTTTCCTCGTGGAAATATTAAGTCACGAAGAGTCAATTATAAGACTAAAAAAAAATAAAAAATTAAGTGTAAAAAAAAAAACAGAACACACTCACTCGTACTGATGCCATTCTCTCACACGTACCCTCTCTACACGATGAAACCCTAACCTCATCGACCTCTCGATTCAATCTTTCTCGACCACGATCTTGAATTCCCTCTCAATCACGACAATCTCTCACTCCAACTCGTCCTCTCTCGAACTCCTCATCTCTCTCACTCGTTCTAACTCGAACCCTAACCTCCAAATCGAACAAATCGAAGCTTCTCCCTGGTCGTTCCTCTCCCTCCAACTGAAAACACAAACAGGTACTGATTTATTCTTAAATTTGTTTGTTTTATTTGTTTTTAATTCATTTAAAGTTTCTGTGATTTTTTTGTTTGGTATAGTGGAAATCTGTTGTTTAAAAGCTATCTGGTATTGTTGGTATTGTTTTTTATTGTTGTGTGATATTGTGAAGCAGCCCATCACTATTGTAGAAGTAAAATCCACATGTTGTGCACATAATCTGAAACCTTATTTTTAAGCACACAAGTTCAGTTTTGTTGAAGTACATAACAACTTCAGTTTTGTTGAAGTACATACTAATTACTGACTGAGTTGGCAAATGTCCAACATCCAGTTGGAGCACTCATGAACCTAGCAACTAGGTGCACACATGTATATCATGAAACTATTCGATACATGCTTTCACACTCCAATATACTAATCACGGATACTCGTGGCTGACTAATAGAGAATTACTCAAAACCTCAATTACTACAATATGGATATCTAAACATATGCCTAGAGAATGAATGAAAGAATGCTATAATAACAAAACACCCAGAATGAGTTGAAGCATAGTGTTTGTGACACATGATTGCGCCCTCAAAGCCGCCCTCAAAGTTTAGAATTGGAACCGTCTCTAAAACCATGTCAAGTTGTTCATTTGTGATGAGGTGAAATCCAAATCTGTTCCACATTGTCTCCACGTTAACACATGACGGCAGATACACATCACTAACCATTGCTTCCCATAGAAAGTGTCTAAGTTGTCCATTAAAATTTGACACAAACCTATTTCGCGAAACTCAGGATGTGTTGCAACCAAGGGCACTTCAGCGATGCGTGCTGCATCAAAACTCTCACAATTGCTACAGAGACCGCCCGATCTTCTTCATTTAGAACAACCAATGTTTGAAATCCATTCAGTTGTCCGACACCACAAACGATTCTTTATAGGAAAGCGTCTAGATATTGAAACGAAAGTCTTAATATATTCAATGTTTCATGAAGTCTAATATCTTGGTTTTCGATATTTAAACCCGAAACATGTTCGATCATAAACTAGCTAACTTCTGGCACAACTTCATTGATTTGGTCTTCAGTGTTTCCGTATTCTGGCACAACTTCATTGATTTGGTCTTCAGCTTTGATAGCATCACTGTCATAGTCAACGTTGTGGTTTTCTACATCAGAATTAGATTCATTGATAGCTTCTATGTTCGGATTGTCGGCAATATGCCATTCATTAAGAGAAGTCTGCATTGTCGACAATCCGAACATGAAAACTATCAATGAATCTAATTACGATGTAGAACACCACAACGTTGACTATGACAGTGATGCTATTGAAGCTGAAGACCAAATCAATGAAGTTGTGCCAGAAGACAGAAACGCTGAAGTTGAAGACCAAATCAATAAAGTTGTGCCAGAAGTTAGCTGGCTTAAGATCGAACTTGTTCCGAGTTTAAATATCGAAAAGCAAGATATTAGACTTCAGGAAGAATTAAATATATTAAGACTTTTGTTTCAACATCTGGACGCTTTTCTAGAACTAATCGTTTGTGGTGTCGGACAACTGAATGAATTTCAAACATGTGTTGTTCTAAATGAAGAAGATCGGATGGTCTCTGTAGCAATGGTGAGAGTTTTTGATGCAGCACGCATCGCTGAAGTGCCCTTGGTTGCAACACATCATGAGTTTCGCGGAATGGATGTGTGTCAAATTTTAATGGACAACTTAGACGACTTTCTATGGGAAGCAATGATTAGTGATGTGTATCTGCTGTCATGTGTTAACGTGGAGACAATGTGGAACAAATTTGGATTTCACCCCATCACAAATGAACAACTTGACATGGTTTTGGAGACGGTTCCCATTCTAAACTTTGAGGGCGCAATCATGTGTCACAAACACATAAGATATGCTTCAACCCATTCTGGGTGTTTTGTTATTATAGCATTCATTCATTCTCTAGGCATATGTTTAGATATTCATATTGTAGTAATTGAGGTTTTGAGTAATTCTCTATTAGTTAGCCACGAGTATCCGTGATTAGTATATTGGAGTGTGAAAGCATGGATTGGATAGTTTCATGATATACATGTGTGCACCTAGTTGCTAGGTTCATGAGTGCTCAAACTGGATGTTGGACATCTGCCAACTCGGTCAGTAATTAGTATGCTTGGATTTGCATTCAGACCTTTAAAAATTACCTTCAATCCATTCTAAGGTGATTTTGGAAAACAATTATTTTTTCCTCCAAGCCTCAGTATGACTAAAATAAGATATAAAGTGACTTTTGCATTAAGTTGTAAAATTTAACTCCACTTTTATCTAATCCATTTACAAAAACAAGTTTATTCAAATTCATGTTTGCCAAATATGCTCATCCAATGACAAAAAAGTTGTTTGCTGCTGTCTTTCTTTCATCAATCACATCTGACCAATAATTAGACACGTGGATGTTTGGGATTGTAGTTATTGGCTTAACTGTTGCTTTTGTGTCCAAGGATTTTTTTTTCTGTACTTTTTGTGTTTTTGTTTAGAAGGGAACTTTCTTTGTATTGTTCTAATTTCCACATTTCCCTTCAAATACGTTCTTAAAAGAATTTTGGGAAATAATGCTTATATTGTTCTTTGCTTTCTGAATAAGGTTGTATCATATGTGCCAGAGTCATTTAATTATTTATATGTCAAATACTGAAAAGTGGAGACGTATTTAATTTTTTTATGGTGCTTAATTGTATAATAATGAACTAATCAAGCACCATAAAAAATTAAATACGTCTCCACTTTTCAGTATTTGACATATAAATAATTAAATGACTCGGGCACATATGATACAACCTTATTCAGAAAGCAAAGAACAATATAAGCATTATTTCCCAAAATTCTTTTAAGAACGTATTTGAAGGGAAATGTGGAAATTAGAACAATACAAAGAAAGTTCCCTTCTAAACAAAAACACAAAAAGTACAGGAAAAAAAATCCTTGGACACAAAAGCAACAGTTAAGCCAATAACTACAATCCCAAACATCCACGTGTCTAATTATTGGTCAGATGTGATTGATGAAAGAAAGACAGCAACAAACAACTTTTTTGTCATTGGATGAGCATATTTGGCAAACATGAATTTGAATAAACTTGTTTTTGTAAATGGATTAGATAAAAGTGGAGTTAAATTTTACAACTTAATGCAAAAGTCACTTTATATCTTATTTTAGTCAAACTGAGGCTTGGAGGAAAAAATAATTGTTTTCCAAAATCACCTTAGAATGGATTGAAGGTAATTTTTAAAGGTCTGAATGCAAATCCAAGCATACTAATTACTGACTGAGTTGGCAAATGTCCAACATCCAGTTGGAGCACTCATGAACCTAGCAACTAGGTGCACACATGTATATCATGAAACTATGCAATACATGCGTTCACACTCCAATATACTAATCACGGATACTCGTGGCTGACTAATAGAGACTACCAAATTCTTTTCAATCCTCAAGTTGACGAGGTTACAGTTGGACGATGATCCTTCTGTTGATCTCCCCTCACTCAAATTCCTTCACTTGGAATCTATCACTTTCACACATTATTACTATATTGTCACATCCTATCCGTCTGTCCTGTTCTAGAGGAGTTGGAAGCAAAAGATTTAATAATAAAGAATACTTATCGCGTGCATCCTACATGCCCAGGGACATACGTTACAGGGTTATCCAAATTGGGCCGAGCTAACATTTATCGTTTGCATGTTTTCTACGATTGCCTTAACAATGCGGAGCTTCTACAACTACACGTCGTATGTTTGAATATATTTATCTACTAATTTTGTCTTTTTAACTCATGCTAACGCTCCCATTTCAACTAGATACCATGTTTCACTATTTAACCATCCTGCAATTTTATGTCTCTATTACTCATGCAGGCATTCCCCCAAACTTCAAACTGTTATCATTCATGAGGTTTTAATGTTATGTTTTGTCCTTTTTTTTCTTCGGTAAAAGTAAATAAATATTAACTGCGTATCATTGTCAGGTTGATTTAGTAAACAACTTTTCTGATATACAAAATGGGTGGAGCCAAAAATTGTTCCGGAATGTCTGTTATATCATCTTACAACATGTTCAATCAGAAATTACAGTGGCATAAATTGGGAGCTTCCATTTGCAAAATATATCATGCAGAATTCAAGTGCACTAAACACCATGACAATTCAGGTTGCCGAATCCGTAGAGCCAGGTACAAAGATCCAAATGCACAAGGAATTATCTCAGTGCCCAATGAATTCGGCCACATGTGAACTTTTATTTATTTGAAATTGATGGACCATGCCTGAAGTAACAGCCTTAATCTTGTCACAAACCATGTAATGACTCCAATACATCTGAGACTCTACTTTATCATTTCATTATGAATCTTATTTAATCTAATAGTTAGAATTATTGATTCAATAATGAAATAGTTTCACAACATGGAGAGATTGGAGCATCGCTAAATCATATGAAATATTTCACAAGCATTGCGCGTTTGGGTTAATCGACCGAGGATATGAAGTCAAGGTTCACAGTTTCCCCATCAATATATCCTTATTGTTCTTAATTATTGTATTTTAATTTAATATATAGGATATATGTTACTAAGAGATTCAAGGTTACTTACTTAGTTTGACAGTAATTATGTTATCAAATAAGCCAAAGCCAGTTGCATGGGCTGTGATATGAATTTTTTTGGAAATGCATTTTAAGGAAACAAGTTGAAACAGGCTTTGCTGTTTTACTTTGTATCATGTCTGTTACAATTCTTTTAGCAGAGGCAACTCTGCTGCCTAGCATTGATTTATCGCTGTTCTCCATTCTTATAAAATCCGTTCGAACACAGGAGCTGCTTGTGCAGGTAGACCAATTCTGTTGAGAGTTTTATTTTCGGTGAAGATTTTGTTGTGAATATTTTTCACCTTTTTTTTGGAAACAGTTTGTTGTGTTGTTAGTTACACATGTTTGTTAGTTTTTTTTTTGAAACATGTTAGTTAGTTAGTAAGTTTGTTAAGATCACTTGTATCCCAAGTTATTGTGTAACTATTATAAATAAACCCCTTGTAATGTGATTTTCACAATCTCAATGAATTTTACATTACCAATAACTCTCTCTTGTGTTAATCAATATTCATTGATTCCTTCTTTTCTTAGTCATTCATCTTGTTAACCAATTCCATAGAGCCTGCGCATACAACCTTGTGTTATAACAATTGGTATTGAGAGTCCGGTTCAATCCAAGGGAAACACGAGTGATTCGTGAGGGTAAATCATTGGGAAACACTGAGTGAGGTGTGTGTGTGTTGATTTTCTTCACAAACAAGATGAATAATAGAGTTGGAACGAATATCTTGATTCTTGATAGCAAGAATTGGATAGATGGAATGTTGTGATGAAATCTTTGTTTGGTGCACAAGATGTGTTGGATCTTGTCACAAATGGCTATGAGGATTTAGGGGCAAATCCAACTGAAGCAAAGAGAAATGCATTCAAGGAAGTCAAGAAGAAGGATTGTAAAACACTTTTCTACATTCAACAGAATTTTGATGCTCACCACTTTGAAAAGATTTGAAAGGCAACAAGACCTAAAGAGGCTTGAGACATTTTGGAGAGTTATAATGATGGTGGGAAAAAGGTGAAACAAGTGAAGCTGCAATCATACAGAAGAAAGTATGAAATGATGCAAATGGAGGAAAGATCAAAAGGTAAGTGATTATTTCTCAAAAGTTCTTGCAATTGTGAATCATATATGCAAACATGTAGAGAGAATATCACTAAACAAATGATAGTAGATAAAGTGTTATGATCTTTGAATCCTAAGTTTGATTTCATAGTAGTGGCTATACAAGAAGCAAAAGATGTAAAAACTATGAAAACCGAAGAATTGCAAAGTTCATTAGAGGCACATGCGCTTATGGTAGTTGATAGAGGTTCTGAGAGATCCAACCAACAAGCACTGCAGGCACAAACTAGCAAGAAAGATGGAAATGGCAAGAACTTCAAGAAAAAGGGCAAAGGAAAGTCAAACTGGTCCAACAATGGCAAGTCCAAGGTAGATGACAATTCTGAATCTTCAAAGAGAGGAGGATTTGCCAAGAGCCACAACAAAAAGAAAAACTTTGACAAAAGTAAAGTACAGTGCTATAATTGTGAGAAGTATGGACACTTTGTTGATGAGTGTTGTTCAAGAAAGATCAACAAAATGGTGAACAAAACATTTTATTTATGAAAATATTAAAAAGTAGTAGTACCTTAGTGCAAAAAAATAGATTTTTAATTAATGAAATATTTTAAATTATTTTTAATGCATCATTGTATCTATTTTCAAATTTTAATATGTATATTATATTTAAATTAACTAGGTTAGAGACTCATGCATTCGTTTGAGTCTATTGATTTTTTTTTTATATTTAAGTTCGTCATTATATTAATGTAAAAATTTATTTTTAATAAAATATTTTTAAATTTATTATAAAATATTATTAAAATATAAGCGAAACTATTGTGTTCTTGTAAGGAGATTTTTGTGATTAGTAAATTTTTGTGTTACATTGATTCAAAAAAAAAATTGTGTTACAATCATAGTCATTTAAAGGTAAAAGTTTTCTTTTTATGGACATTTAAATTTTGAATTAAAATTATGTAATTCGAGTTAACGAACTGAAATGAGTTGTATGCGAACTTGAATTAAGTCGAGTTTGAGTTAAAAAAAATTGTTTCGAACTCAAGTCGCGAGTTGTGGCAAGTTCGACTTGACTCATATTCAACTATAGTTAAAGATACTTTTTTATTTTTATTTTTTTATATATATATTTTTTACATAACATAGTTAAAGATACTTAAATTTTAGATATTTATTTTTGCCATCCTACCACCAGTTACTCGCGCGCCTTTCGCGTTTCTTATTTTACTTTTCCACTACTTAAATAACGGACATTAAAAAATGAATTTTTTTTATAAATGTCCTCCGCTACTTAAGTAGCAGATATTATAAATGTATGATGTTTTTGAAAGTGTCTGCTACTTAGCGCGCATTATAAATGTATGATGTTTTTGATGGTGTCCGCTACCTAAATAACATATGAATGTATTTTGATAATTTCGTAGGGCGCGTGAGAAATGGGCAAATGGATTGGGCCGGTGGGCTGTTTTTTGTCCAGCCCTAATTAGAACCCTTCCTCTATAAATAAACAACACCGTCCCATCTATGATCTATCATTCCATGAAATAGTACGAAAACATCGCGGTTCATCTTTACAGGTTTTCTCCTCCATCACTCGTTTCCTATTCATTTCAATTTCTAGTTTTTCCCAAGCTTCATGTGTGAACGTTGCCAAGGTGCGGGTACAGTATACGATACGAATACCGGTACGGAGTACGGCATTTTTAGAAAACTAATACAAGTGTATGGCATAAATTAAGATACGGATTCCGGCACTTTTCCTCAAACGGCACACGTGCATCATAACTGTGAACCCTCGCCCTTTTTTATTTTTTATTTTTTTAGGGTTTTCTCATGTACTATAAATAAATAGACCCATTTGTTCTATCTTGATTCAAAAAGAAAACAGTCTCTCTTTCTCTCAATCTGAAGAATCCACTTGTTTTGCTTACAGTTTTTGCTTCAACAATTTTACAAGATGTATCTATGCATGATTTCATCCGTTTAAGTGGGATTTCTGATTTTTATTCAATTTTTTCTTATGTGTTTCAATGCTTACTTTACCTTCAAGTTCTTAATTTTTTTTTTTTAATTTGTTTGTATTCTAGGTGTCATATTCAGAGAAGATTATACAAATTGTTGTTGCCATCGTTACTTTCCTCACCCACCACCACAATGTCACCCTGGACAGACAGAATCAGTCCTCTGCCAGACGAACTTCTTCGTCACATTATCTCCTTTCTTCCGACAAAAGACGCTGCCGCCACAATCATCCTCTCAAAGAGGTGGAAACCACTACATTCCATAATTAACTTAGACATCCAAGACTTTCCAGACCCTTCCACTTTCCGCGAAATGTTCAACTCCTTCACCACAAAGAGAGATAAAACTCAACACATCCACTCATTCCAGCTCACATGTCGCCACAACCAGTATTGCAAAGACAATATCCCCAATTTTGTTAATGCTGTAGTTGAACAGGGTGTTAAAAACCTCAGCATTGATCTCTCCAACTCACTATTCCCTACTTTTGTTCTGAATACCAAATTCTTGTCAGTCCTCAAATTGACGAGGTTACGATTGGATGATGATCCTTCTGTTGATCTCCCCTCGCTCAAATTCCTTCACTTGGAATCTCTCACTTTCAAACATTATTACTATATTGTCGACATCATATCCGCCTGTCCCGTTCTAGAGGAGTTAGAAACAAAAGATTTAACCGTAGAGAATACTTATCGCGTGCATCCTAAATGTCCTAGGACATACGTTACAGGGTTATCCAAATTGGCCCGAGCTAACATTTCTGGTAGGCATGTTTTATACGATTGCCTTAACAATGCGGAGCATCTGCAACTACACGTAGTATGTTTGAATATATTTATCTACTAATTTTGTCTTTTTAACTCATGCTAATGTTCCCAATTCAACTAGATACCATGTTTCACTATTTAACCCTCCTGCAATTTTATGCCTCTGTTACTCATGCAGACATTCGCCTATCGACTACACAACATGTTTCACAATTTAACCTACGTGGAGCTTGTATTCGACCTTTTGCCTCGGCTAGGGCTCATGAAGTGGAGCTGGGTGATGATGTATCTGCTTCCAAGATCCCCCAAACTTCAAACTCTTATCATTCATGAGGTTTTAATGTTATGTTTCGTCTTTTTTTTTTTTTTTGCTTCGGTAAAAGTAAATAAATATTAACTGCTTATCATTTGTCAGGTTGATTTAGTAGACTACTCTGGCGAACAAAATTGGGTGGAGCCAAAAATTGTTCCGGAATGTCTGTTATATCATCTTACAACATGTTCAATCAGAAATTACAGTGGCATAAATTGGGAGCTTCCATTTGCAAAATATATCATGCAGAATTCAAGTGCACTAAACGCCGTGACAATTCAGGTTGCCGAATCCGTAGAGCCAGGTACAAAGATCCAAATGCACAAGGAATTATCTCAGTGCCCAATGAATTCGGCAACATGTGAACTTTTATTTATTTGAAATTGACGGACCATGCCTGAAGTAGCAGCCTTAATCTTGTCACAAACCATGTAATAACTCCAATACATCTGAGACTCTACTTTATCATTTCATTATGAATCTTATTTAATCTAATAGTTAGAATTATTGATTCAATAATGAAATAGTTTCACAACATGGAGAGATTGGAGCATCGCTAAATCTTATGAAATAGTTTCACAAGCATTGCGCGTTTGGGTTAATCGACCGAGGATATGAAGTCAAGGTTCACAGTTTCCCCATCAATATATCCTTATTGTTCTTAATTATTGTATTTTAATTTAATATATAGGATATATGTTACTAAGAGATTCAAGGTTACTTACTTAGTTTGACAGTAATTATGTTATCAAATAAGCCAAAGCCAGTTGCATGGGCTGTGATATGAATTTTTTTGGAAATGCATTTTAAGGAAACAAGTTGAAACAGGCGTTGCTGTTTTACTTTGTATCATGTCTGTTACAATTCTTTTAGCAGAGGCAACTCTGCTGCCTAGCATTGATCTATCGCTGTTCTCCATTCTTATAAAAGGAGCTGCTTGTGCAGGTAGACCAATTCTGTTGAGAGTTTTATTTTCGGTGAAGATTTTGTTGTGAATATTTTTCACCTTTTTTTTGGAAACAGTTTGTTGAGTTGTTAGTTACACATGTTTGTTAGTTTTTTTTTTGAAACATGTTAGTTAGTTAGTAAGTTTGTTAAGATCACTTGTATCGCAAGTTATTGTGTAACTATTATAAATAAACCCCTTGTAATGTGATTTTCACAATCTCAATGAATTTTACATTACCAATAACTCTCTCTTGTGTTAATCAATATTCATTGATTCCTCTTTTCTTAGTCATTCATCTTGTTAACAAATTCCATAGAGCCTGCGCATACAACCTTGTGTTATAACAATTGGTATCGAGAGTCCGGTTCAATCCAAGGGAAACACGAGTGATTCGTGAGGGTAAATCATTGGGAAACATTGAGTGAGGTGTGTGTGTTGATTTTCTTCACAAACAAGATGAATAATAGATTTGGAACGAATATCTTGATTCTTGATAGCAAGAATTGGATAGATGGAATGTTGTGATGAAATCTTTGTTTGGTGCACAAGATGTGTTGGATCTTGTCACAAATGGCTATGAGGATTTACGGGCAAATCCAACTGAAGCAAAGAGAAATGCATTCAAGGAAGTCAAGAAGAAGGCTTGTAAAGCACTTCTCTACATTCAACAGAATTTTGATGCTCACCACTTTGAAAAGATTTGAAAGGCAACAAGACCTAAAGAGGCTTGAGACATTTTGGAGAGTTATAATGATGGTGGGAAAAAGGTGAAACAAGTGAAGCTGCAATCATACAGAAGAAAGTATGAAATGATGCAAATGGAGGAAGATCAAAAGGTAAGTGATTATTTCTCAAAACTTCTTGCAATTGTGAATCAAATGCAAACATGTAGAGAGAACATCACTAAGCAAATGATAGTAGATAAAGTGTTAAGATCTTTGAATCCTAAGTTTGATTTCATAGTAGTGGCTATACAAGAAGCAAAAGATGTAAAAACTATGAAAATGGAAGAATTGCAAAGTTCATTAGAGGCACATGCGCTTATGGTAGTTGATAGAGGTTCTGAGAGATCCAACCAACAAGCACTGCAGGCACAAACTAGCAAGAAAGATGGAAATGGCAAGAACTTCAAGAAAAAAGGAAAAGGAAAGTCAAACTGGTCCAACAATGGCAAGTCCAAGGTAGATGACAATTCTGAATCTTCAAAGAGAGGAGGATTTGCCAAGAGCCACAACAAAAAGAAAAACTTTGACAAAAGTAAAGTACAGTGCTATAATTGTGAGAAGTATGGACACTTTATTGATGAGTGTTGTTCAAGAAAGATCAACAAAATGGTGAAGAAAACATTTTATTTATGAAAATATTAAAAAGTAGTAGTACCTTAGTGCAAAAAAATAGATTTTTAATTAATGAAATATTTTAAATTATTTTTAATGCATCATTGTATCTATTTTCAAATTTTAATACGTATATTATATTTAAATTAACTAGGTTAGAGACTCATGCATTTGTGTGAGTCTATTGATTTTTTTTTTTTATATTTAAGTTCGTCATTATATTAATGTAAAAATTTATTTTTGATAAAATATTTTTAAATTTATTATAAAATATTATTAAAATATAAGTGAAACTATTGTGTTCTTGTAAGTAGATTTTTGTGATTAGTAAATTTTCGTGTTACATTGATTAAAAAAAAATTGTGTTACGATCATAGTCATTTAAAGGTAAAAGTTATCTTTTTATTGACATTTAAATTTTGAATTAAAATTATGTAATTCGAGTTAACGAACTGAAATGAGTTGTATGCGAACTTGAATTATGTTGAGTTTGAGTCAAAAAAGTTTGTTTCAGTTTGTTTCGAACAGTCGAGTTTTGAGCTGAGTTAATTTATATAGCCAAGTCGAGCTGTGACAAGTTCGACTCGACTCATATTCAACCATAGTTAAAGATACTTTTTTTTTTATATGTATAGTTTTACAGAACATAGTTAAAGATACTTAAATTTTAGATATTTATTTTTGCCACCCTACCACCAGTTACTCACGCGCCCTTCGCGTTTCTTATTTTACTTTTCCGCTACTTAAATAACATACGTTAAAAAATGAGAAATTTTTATAAATGTCGCCTGCTACTTA
Source organism: Trifolium subterraneum (assembly GCA_951799995.1). Classification (NCBI taxonomy): domain Eukaryota; kingdom Viridiplantae; phylum Streptophyta; class Magnoliopsida; order Fabales; family Fabaceae; genus Trifolium; species Trifolium subterraneum. The sequence continues at coordinate 51,029,349 of OX637468.1, read as the reverse complement.
AGTAGCAGACATTATAAATGTATGATGTTTTTGAAGGTGTCTTCTATTTAAGTAGCGTGCATTATAAATGTATGATGTTTTTGAGGATGTCCGCTACCTAAATAACATACGAAGGTATTTTGATAATTTCGTAAATGGATTGGGCCGGTGGACTGTTTTTTGTCCAGCCCTAATTAGAACCCTTCCTCTATAAATAAACGACACCGCGATGAAATAGTACGAAGACATCTTTACAGGTTTTCTCCTCCATCACTCGTTTTCTATATTCATTTCAATTTCTAGTTTTTCCCAAGCTTCAAGTGTGAACCCATCGCCCCTCTTTTTCTTCTTTTAGGGTTTTCTCATGTACTTTTATAAGAAAACAGTCTCTCTTTCTCTCAATCTGAAGAATCCATTTGTTTTCAATCTGAACAATTTTACAAGATGTATCTATGCATGATTTCATCCGTTTAAGTGTGATTTCTGATTTTTATTCAATTTTTTCTTATGCGTTTCAATGCTTACTTTACTTTCAAGTTTTTAATTTGTGTGTATGCTAGGTGTCATATTCAGAGAAGATTATACAAATTGTTGTTGCCATCGTTACTTTCCTCACCCACCACCACAATGTCACCCTGGACAGACAGAATCAGTCCTCTGCCAGACGAACTTCTTCGTCACATTATCTCCTTTCTTCCGACAAAAGACTCTGCCGCCACAATCATCCTCTCAAAGAGGTGGAAACCACTACATTCCATAATTAACTTAGACATCCAACACTTTCCAGACCCTTCCACTTTCCGCGAAATGTTCAACTCCTTCACCACAAATAGAGATAAAACTCAACACATCCACTCATTCCAGCTCACATGTCGCCACAACCAGTATTGCAAAGACAATATCCCCAATTTTGTTAATGCTGTAGTTGAACAGGGTGTTAAAAACCTCAGCATTGATCTCTCCAACTCACTATTCCCTACTTTTGTTCTGAATACCAAATTCTTGTCAGTCCTCAAATTGACGAGGTTACGATTGGATGATGATCCTTCTGTTGATCTCCCCTCGCTCAAATTCCTTCACTTGGAATCTGTCACTTTCAAACATTATTACTATATTGTCGACATCATATCCGCCTGTCCCGTTCTAGAGGAGTTAGAAACAAAAGATTTAACTGTAGAGAAGACTTATCGCGTGCATCTTTCATGTCCTGGGACATATGTTACAGGGTTATCCAAATTGGCCCGAGCTAACATTTCTGGTAGGCATGTTTTATACGATTGCCTTAACAATGCGGAGCATCTGCAACTACACGTAGTATGTTTGAATATATTTATGTACTAATTTTGTCTTTTTAACTCATGCTAATGTTCCCATTTCAACTAGATACCATGTTTCACTATTTAACCCTCCTGCAATTTTATGTCTCTGTTACTCATGCAGACATTCGCCTATCGACTACACAACATGTTTCACAATTTAACCTACATGGAGCTTGTATTCGACCTTTTGCCTATTCTAGGGCTCATGAAGTGGCGCTGGGTGATGAAGTATCTGCTTCCAAGATCCCCCAAACTTCAAACTCTTATCATTCATGAGGTTTTAATGTTATGTTTTGTCTTTTTTTTCTTTTCCCCCTTCGGTAAAAGTAAATAAATATTAACTGCGTATCATTGTCAGGTTGATTTAGTAGACTACTCTGGCGAACAAAATTGGGTGGAGCCAAAAATTGTTCCGGAATGTCTGTTATATCATCTTACAACATGTTCAATCAAAAATTGCAGCGGCATAAATTGGGAGCTTCCATTTGCAAAATATATCATGCAGAATTCAAGGGTACTAAACACCATGACAATTCAGATTGCCAAATCCGTAGAGCCAGGTACAAAGATCCAAATGCACAAGGAACTATCTCAGTGCCCAATGAATTCGGCCACATGTCAACTTTTACTTATTTGAAATTGATGGACCATGCCTGAAGTAGCAGCCTTAAGCTTGTCACAAACCATGTAATAACTCCAATACATCTGAGACTCTACTTTGTCATTTCATTCTGAATCTTGAGATTGCTTGTTTGTGTACAATAACTTAATACTTTAATTTTTAATGTATGTGCTTTTGAAAAATTGAGCTCTATTTGATTGTTTGTGAAAGTAAATTGAGTTATTTACAACATCTTTCAACTGTATGGTTGTGATGCTGATGCCAATGCCATGCTGTTAAATTTGTTTATTTTGCTAATTGCTACTCATTGCCATGGGCATTGAAATGACCTGTGTAAAAATTTATCTCGCTCCACCCATCCTCTTCCTTCATCCACAAATTGAAACAACCCATAATTGTTCTCTTTCATAAATTATGTAATCTTGATTCATGGAATTGAAATTTGGTCTGAACATGTTGAGATGTTGTTATTCCTAATTTTCCATTGATGATTTTACAGGATTGCAAATCTATAAGATACCTAGTGATTTTACACACAAATATGTTATTATGCGGGCAGTTCAGAGGAGTTGGATTTTTTTGTAATGAGAAACAATCTGGCTCGTTGGATTTTTTAATGGTCTGGATGTTGTTAACTGTGTGTAACTGTGTCATATTAAAACAAAGAAAATGTTAAACAGTGCCCTAGGAGTGCCCCGGGGCACTCTTTAAGCACCTTAATTAGTAAGTTTTTAAGAAATTTGTATGAAAATGTGGGAAGTCAACGCATTTGAAATTGAAATGTTTTACTTTTTAAATAAATTATTTCCTTAAATGGAATGCTTAAAGAGTGTCTGGGGCAATGTTCAACGAGTAAATCCAAATCCACTTTTTTGTTGGTTGAGATCAGTCTTACTATGCCCATAAGTTTGTTTTCACTATTATTGAATTAATAATTTTTACAATTGAATCAACATTTCACATTACATCTTATTTGATCTAATAGTATACTATTACTCCTTTCTTTCTTTTTATTTGTCGTTTTAAAAAATTTACTACAAATTATGAAACTGTATTTTTGTACCTTATCTTCCTATTATACCCTACTTTTATTTTTTTGAATATATTATGTAAAAACAAATAGGAACAAAAAAAAAAAAAAAAAGGAATAAAACAAAAACAATAAAAAGATTATATGAAAAAGTTTAGATAAAAAAAAAATACAATAAAAAAATTATATAAAATTTAGTCAATAAAAAAATAAAGCATGGAATACAGTTAAGGTTCGAAACTTGTTTTCAAGGGATGTAGCAGAGAAGATTCTGGAAACACCACTTGTTAGCTCAGTTCGTGAGGATAAAGTGGTCTGAGATGAGGAAAGAAATGGATGTTATTCAGTGAAATCCGGGTATAAGTTAGCTATGCGTTACTTAATAGGTAGCGACAAATATCATGTTATGGGCAATTGGAATGGTATTTGGAAAGCTCAAGCTCCGCACAAGGCACGTCATTTACTTTGGCGCTTATGTAGAGGATGTCTCCCGACTCGTTCTCGATTGTTGGAACGACGAGTGGAATGTACTCTCAATTGTCCTGTGTGTGATGAGGGGATTGAGGATGAGCTTCACATATTCTTTAGGTGTGCAGTAGCCCGGGATAGTTGGAGTGCAACTGGTCTGTCGTCTGTCTTACATAATGCTACGTACCAACAAACTAATGCTATGGATCGTATTTTCGCTATGTGCAGCAATGAAAGTAGTGACACTGTTGGTAGAGTGGCTATGTTACTCTAGTGCATTTGGCAAAATCGTAATGATAAGCTTTGGAATGATAATGTACAGATGCCACGTCAAATTGGAAGACATGCTTTTGATGCTTGGAATGATTGGTACTCAGTACATAAGTTACAGAGTAATAATGTGAGCGGGACTACAGAAGCGGATGCAGTAAGGTGGGAGACACCAGCTCTAGACTGAGTAAAATGTAACGTTGATGTTGCCTTTGTGTCTGGATCTGGAAGGACCTCGATGGGATTGTGTTTTCGCGATAATAGTGGTCACTTCATGGTTGGTATGACACAATGGCAGCAAACTGTGATTTCATCTGTAGAAGGAGAAGCATGGGCTTTACTTTTAGCAATGGAAGAAGCAAGACATCGAGGACTGAATCGAGTTCAATTTGAAAGTGATTCGAAAGTTTTGATAGAGGCCATTCAAATGAAGTGTAGAGACAACTCTGAGTTTTTGTCAATTGTTCATGATATCCTTAGTCTTATGTCATCTTTTATAAACTTTGAGGTTAAGTTTATTAGGAGGCAAACGAATTTGGTTGCTCATACTCTTGCTAGGGCGGCCAATTTTTGGGCTAGCTTCCATAGGTTTGAGAATATTCCCTTTTGTATTGAACGTTTAGTTTTTAATGAAATGAAGTAAGTTTGATTGATTCAAAAAAAAAAAAAAATTACAATTGAATCAACATGTCACATTACATCTTATTTGATCTAATAGTATACTCCCTTCTTTCTTTTTATTTGTCGTTTTAAAAAATTTACTACAAATTATGAAACTGTATTTTTGTACTTTATCTTCCTATTATACCCTACTTTTATTTTTTTGAATATATTATGTAAAAAAAAAAATAGGAACAAAACAAAAACAAAAAAAAAAAATAGGAATAAAACAAAAACAATAAAAAGATTATATGAAAAAGTTTAGATAAAAAAAAATACAATAAAAATAAAATTTAGTCAATAAAAAAATAAATAGGAAGAGGCATATAATAGACAAAATATAACCTAGGGAGCGGAGGAAGTATTTATTTTTTACAAATGTCCTCAATAAGGATTGAATCTAAGATCTCGTGCATACTACCTAAACTCATCACCACTAGACTAAAGTTAATGGCTTCTATCTATATTTTATTATATTTTTTTTTCTTATATTTTATTACTGTATTGAAACATTGATTTGCAATGATGCACGTATAATTATGGCTAACAATCTATTTTATAATTTGAGAATATTTACCGATTAACCAATAAAAATGAGCCACATAAGTAGATTTACGTGTGTTACACACAACTAATTTTTTTTTGAAGCAGTTACAAGTTATAGACTACTTGTAATAAATTTTTGTATTTGCATATGAATTACTCTCATTGGTTGATAGGTAAATAACTCAAAAATAATAGATTAGAAAAAAAAACCAATATTTTATCATATAAAAAATTTTCACGGTTGTTTTTTTTTTTGTCAAGTAGCCTAGCAGCTTGAAATTTCACCCTTAAAGTGGATAAATGGGATGACTCGAGTTCGAACCCCGGTCCCCTGCATATATAATGCGGTGTCCAACCAATTTCACGGTTTTTAATTTGTCGTAAAAATTTACAATATCACATCTGTTTGCATGCACTTTTTAGGGAGTAAATACACCGATTGGTCGGTGAAATTGTATGATTGGATTGATCTAGTCCTTCACGATATTGATATTTCAAAATGATCTCTGGAATTGCAAAATTTTAATCAAATGCGTCATTCTGTTGATATTTGTAGGGACTAGAATGATATTAAGTTGATAATATCTCATGGATGAATTTGAAATTAAGTGAATAATGTTAGATGCATTTGATGATAGATCAAGTGGGACAAATTTTATTAACATTTTGCAATTCTAGAATCATTTTGAAATATTAATAATGTGGGAGACTAGATTGATACAACCCTACAATTTTAAGGACCAACCTGGATATTTACTTATTGTTTTGGGCTCTATATCTTTTTTTTTTAAATTTATTAATTGATGTTAATTCACCCTTCTTGTTACAAAACTTGTAGGTTCTAAGAGATGGTCGATGGAACGAAGAAGATGCTGCTATTTTGGTCCCAGGTGACATAATTAGCATTAAATTAGGAGATATCATTCCCGCTGATGCTCGTCTCCTTAAGGGTGATGCTTTGAGTGTTGATCAGGCTGCTTTAACCGGAGAATCTCTTCCGGCTACAAAGAATCCCTCAGATGAAGTGTTTTCTGGTTCAACTGTTAAGAAAGGTGAGATTGAAGCAGTTGTTATTGCTACTGGAGTGCACACATTTTTCGGTAAAGCTGCTCACCTTGTTGACAGCACCAACCAAGTTGGTCACTTTCAGAAAGTCCTAACAACAATTGGTAATTTCTGCATTTGCTCAATTGCTGTTGGAATATTGATCGAGCTCGTTGTCATGTATCCCATACAACACCGAAAATATAGAGATGGAATTGACAATCTTTTGATTCTATTGATCGGAGGAATTCCAATTGCTATGCCTACTGTTTTGTCTGTTACTATGGCTATTGGTTCTCATAGGCTTTCTCAGCAAGGTGCAATTAAAAAGAGAATGACAGCTATTGAGGAAATGGCAGGCATGGATGTTCTCGGCAGTGACAAAACCGGGACTCTGACCTTAAATAAGTTGTCTGTTGATAAAAACTTGATTGAAGTTTTTGCTAAGGGTGTAGAGAAGGATTATGTTATCCTTCTTGCAGCAAGGGCTTCTAGAACTGAGAATCAAGATCCCATTGATGCTGCAATTGTTGGGATGCTTGCTGATCCAAAAGAGGTAAATAAATCTACCCAAATGCTTTATTGTTGTAGTAGTTATTTTTTATCAGATGGAATCGAACTCGATACCTCGAGGTTTACAACACTCACACATTGCGCATCAACCACTTGCGCTAGACCTCAGTGGTCTATCTTTCTAATATTGAATTTTAGGAAGATACAAAAATTCTAACTTCTAGTTTTACTTTGAATTGCACAGGCACGGGATGGTGTCAGGGAGGTTCATTTTCTCCCATTCAATCCTGTAGACAAGAGAACTGCTTTAACTTACATTGACTTTGATGGAAATTGGCATCGATCTAGCAAAGGTGCTCCTGAACAGGTAAAATATGTTTTTGATTGGCTGTGGCACCACCGTATGATTATGTTCGTGAAGATGACTAATTAATATGTTTTTCCTGGTTTAGATATTGAACCTCTGCAACTGCAAAGAGGATGTCAGGAAAAAAGCTCATTCAAACAAGTTAGATAAGTATGAAATAAAATATAAAAAACTATAAGGTATGCTACTTGAAATAACATATCAAAAAACGCTATAAACTAGTTAGATAAGCTTATTACCAAACATGTCTATTTTTTTCAAACAAGTTTATAAGCTAGTCCAATAAGCCATAAACTAACTTATTTGGACTTAAGGCCCGTTTGTATTAGTTTATTTTTGAGTTTATGCAAACAACTTATGCAATTTTTATGCATTATTATAAGTTTGTCAATGTAGTCTATGATCAAATAACTTGTAAAATACAATTTTCACTAGTGTAAACTTATAAAATAGCGTAAAACCTAATTGATATTGAATAAGTTATTTGCATAAAGAAGCTAATCCAATCCAGACTTATCAAACACACTCTAAATAAACTAAAAAGAAAAACAACTATAACGATGGCCCATCTTTATCTTTCTTTATCTTTCTATTTTGCTTCTATGCACAATGTTGTTGCTATTTCCATTTTTAGTTGTTTTTCTTAGATATTTGTTTCTTTGTTTAAATTAATTAATGTAAACTGAATTTTATGGGCCGATGGATTGGGTCGGTGGACTGGTTTTTTGTGCAGCCCTACCCAGAACCCTTCCTTTCCTTTGTAAATAAGTAAATAAATAAACGAAGGAAGCGGTCCCATTCCCATCAATCGTGAAAGACCTCTCGCTCGCAGTTTCCATGAAGAATTGAAGAGATCGCGGTTCATCTTGACAGGTTTTCTACTCCATCACTTGTTGACAGGTTTGCTTCAACAATTTTACAAGATGTATCTATGCATGATTTCATCCGTTTAAGTGTGATTTCTGATTTTTATTCAATTTTTTCTTATGTGTTTCAATGCTTACTTTACTTTCAAGTTCTTAATTTTTTTTTTTTTAATTTGTTTGTATTCTAGGAGTCATATTCAGAGAAGATTATACAAATTGTTGTTGCCGTCGTTACTTTCCTCACCCACCACCACAATGTCACCGTGGACAGACAGAATCAGTGCTCTGCCAGACACTCCTCTTCATCGCATTCTCTCCTTTCTTCCAACCAAAGAGGCTGCCGCCACAACCATCCTCTCAAAAAGGTGGAATCCACTATGGTTTTCACAACCCACACTCAACTTAGATGACCAAGACTTTCCAGACGCTTCCACCTTTCGTGAAATGTTCAACTCCTTCATCACAAAGAGAGATAAAACTCTACCCATCTTCTCATTCCAACTCATATGTAGTCGCCACAACAACAACTATTGCAAAGACGATATCCCCAATTTTGTTAATGCCGTAGTTGAACGGAGTGTTGTAAACCTCAGCATTGATCTCTCCAACTCACTATTCCCTACTTTTGTTCTGACTACCAAATTCTGGTCAGTCCTCAAATTGATGAGGTTACGATTGGATGATGATCCTTCTGTTGATCTCCCCTCGCTCAAATTCCTTCACTTGGAATCTGTCACTTTCAAACATCATTACTACATTGTCGACATCATATCCGCCTGTCCCGTTCTAGAGGAGTTAGAAACAAAAGATTTAACCGTAGAGAATACTTATCGCGTGCATCCTAAATGTCCTAGGACATACGTTACAGGGTTATCCAAATTGGCCCGAGCTAACATTTCTGGTAGGCATGTTTTCTACGATTGCCTTAACAATGCGGAGCATCTGCAACTACACGTCGTATGTTTGAATATATTATCTACTAATTTTGTCTTTTTAACTCATGCTAATGTTCCCATTTCAACTGGATACCATGTTTCACTATTTAACCCTCCTGCAATTTTATGTCTCTGTTACTCATGCAGAAATTCCCCTATGAACTGGACAACATGTTTCACAATTTAACCTACATGGAGCTTGTATTCGACCTTTTGCCTCGTCTAGGGCTCATGAAGTGGAGCTGGGTGATGGAGTATCTGCTTCCAAGATCCCCCAAACTTCAAACTCTTATCATTCATGAGGTTTTAATGTTATGTTTTGTCTTTTTTTTTTCCTTCGGTAAAAGTAAATAAATATTAACTGCGTATCATTTGTCAGGTTGATTTAGTAGACTACTCTGGCGAAGAAAATTGGGTGGAGCCAAAAATTGTTCCGGAATGTCTGTTATATCATCTTACAACATGTTCAATCAGAAATTACAGTGGCATAAATTGGGAGCTTCCATTTGCAAAATATATCATGCAGAATTCAAGTGCACTAAACGCCATGACAATTCAGGTTGCCGAATCCGTAGAGCCAGGTACAAAGATCCAAATGCACAAGGAATTATCTCAGTGCCCAATGAATTCGGCAACATGTGAATTTTTATTTATTTGAAATTGACGGACCATGCCTGAAGTAGCAGCCTTAATCTTGTCACAAACCATGTAATAACTCCTGAATCTTGAGATTGCTTGTTTGTGTACAATAACTTCAGTTTATTTTTATGATATGTGCTTTCGAAAAATTGAGCTCTATTTGATTGTTTGTGAAAGTAAATCGAGTTATTTACAACATCTTTCAACTGTATAGTTGTGATGCCAATGCCATGCTGTTAAATTTGTTTATTTTGCTAATTGCTACTCATGGGCAGAGAAATGACCTGTGTAAAAATTTGGCATCCTCCAAGTACAAGGTTAATTATTGTATTTTAAGTTAATATATAGGATATATGTTACTAAGAGATACAAGGTTACTAGCTTACTTAGTTTGCCAACATACATATACACTGATTCAGAATGCAAGTTGGCAAAAATAAAACATTAAACTTTTTTTTTATTTTTTTAATTTTAAGTTTGTTATTATATTCATGTAAAAATTTATTTAGAATAAAATATTGTGCTTTTGCAAAAGAGATTTTTGTGTTACAGGTAAAAGTTATCTTTTTATTGATATTTAAATTTTGAATTAAAATTATGGAATTCGAGTTAATGAATTGAGTTGTATGCGAACTTGAATTAAGTCGAGTTTGAGTTAAAAAAGTTTGTTTCGAACTTGAGTCGAGTTTTGAGTTGAGTTGTGGCAAGTTCGACTCAACTCATTTTCGACCATAGTTAGAGATACTTTTTTATTTTTTATTTTTTTACAGAACATAGTTAAAGATAATTAAATTTTAGATATTTATTTTTATTTATTTTTGCAAACGGGCCACATGTAGAATGGTATGATCAAGAACTAAAGGATTATTGAGAAGGCTGAGCAGAGCCTGTTTATATATTCGAGCAGACAATAACGGCTGTGCAATATGCCGACTTCTACAGAAAGTTGCCACCTTGATGATATGTTTACAGATGTTTCCAAGCCTAGACCAAGAACAATCACAAAGCGAAAATTCTGAACCAGGATTCCATATTGTATACACCAAGTTTCTGTCAGCCTGAGATAATACTTTGGCAAGATGGAGGTTTTGGTCGTCCAATACGACATCAACATCTGGAATATGAAGGGCATGATACCAAGCATTAGTGGAGAAAGAATTGTCTCGCAGATTCTCAAAATACCCGGTTTCTAAACTGTATTGGTCTAGCCAGTATAATGAGTGAAATTCAGTAGTTAAAGTGTGGATTAACCAGTCAACTCTAGACCATAAATTAACATAATTCTCCTTCAAAAGAGTGGATTTCAGTTTTGAGTGATAGGATTCCATTGCAGCATGTGGCTCGGGAGTTGTCACAGGGAGCGATTTTATGCCAGTAATCCACACATCTGCACAAGGAAGCACAATAATACTATTATTCAAGAAATAACAGCAATGCTCAGGAGTCAGAATGTTCAAATGTTTGGATAGTAGATACTCCTGTAATGGTAACGAAAGGCCACTACAGCTACAGTTAGAGAATATGTTTCTTTCAAATGGATGCCAAATTCACCATCTATTGAAAAATACCTATAATGGCTAGAGTATGACTCTTGAAGTAGTCAATGAAGGCACACTGGTCAACAAAAATTTGCATAAACTCTTCAATTGCATCCGTAGCACTCGGTCCACATCTTGTAGAGTACAGAATACATCCCAATTGCCTAAACATCTCGCGCTGGACCTCAAAGTTGCAGCATTTCTTGAAAAGCTTTTTTATCCAAGTACGGCGAACATGCGAAGTACATAATAGGATGCGACACTAGAATGCCTCTCTGCAATAAGCAAGATCTTACTCCATTTCCTATTTAGTGGTATTGTCCTAAAAAAGTAAACAAAAGTTTAATGAAAAACAGTAACCACACTAATTGCATTACCTTATGATAGAACAGTTAAAAGATGGATCGTCCAAAAAAATAGCACTAGGTCTCCATCTGGGATCCTTGGTTCGTAATCTTTTAGATAGCAATACAATCCATTTATGAATATCTTTACCAACAAAAGATGAGGTGATGATCCAAGCAACTGGAATTGCTTTTTGAGATGAATCGAAAACAAGTAAAGAACATACCGGATACTGCCAGTGGACAAGAAAGAAAAAATATGAGACATTCTACACTCCTTCAACATTCTGCTACTACTAAATAATTAATCTTTTAACATAAAGAGGCTTGTATTTTATTCATGGTTACGTTGATAAAGCTGGATAATTGCTAATGATTTAGACAGCTTCTAGATATGGACTTCAAATGCGACTAAATGATAAACAAATATTTTCTTGTTTGAAAAGATGAAAAGTATAATACCTTAAGCTTCTTCAAGCCAAATGTTGAGTGATAAGAAATGAAACTATTATTTCCATAACGAAGCATTTGTTGCAGCTGCCAATCTGTCTGTATACCCAAAATAAAAGATTCTGAACTTGAATTATCTTGGAAACAGAAAACCTCCTTCTGATGACGTTGAATCCATATCTTTACACTGCAGTCGTCATTTCCCAGTAGCTCAAGTGAAGAATTATGAATAGTCCTTTCCATGTTGCGCACATCATTTCGTGTGAGAAAAGCATCACGGTTTAAGGGTCCACCTTGTTTCTGCATCACCTCTGCATGGTGCTGTAATATATTGTCTAAAGATATTCCAACATAAAGCATAGACATCACTCTATGACGTAACTCATCTGAAATTCGCGGAGCATACATAGCTCTTGTCCCTACCGCATCTATGTCAAATATTCCATGACACGGCGCCCCTGATTTATCTACATGCCTTATCTGGTTGTATGTTATTAGGGCAAGGTGGGGTCGGGTGTATAGTCTTTTAACAGTGAAATGACAAAGGCAGCCTCTCCTCATGTGACGCCTCCCCGGCCTGCTACCCTTTCCTGAAGCAGGTTTGGCACTTGTGGCATCTACTACACCCGATTCACTCTCTCCATAGTCTTCAGGCCCATAAGAACACCAGTATCTAAACATCAAATTGTAATCCCATATAAGTCATATAAATCAACCTTTTTCTATTTCAAAACAACTTGTTGAAAGAAATGGAATGAACTAGCCCTTTAGATAACCTTGCAGTTTTTTAAATTATCCTCTCTCAAAGTTTCATCACAATTCAGCATGAAATCCACATAAATTCTAACAAGAAAAAACAAACCACAAAATTAAAGATTGAAACACTAGAACGACTAATTTGAGTTTATCTACTGACATAATTACTTATGAGAGTTTATGGAAACAACTTATGACATGTCCATATACTATTTTCAACTTATATTTCTATAAGCTCTCCAAGATAGCTTATGAAATCAGCCGTTAAAAAATAGTTTGACTTTCCTTTATCTTCTATTATAGAAGTGATTTATACGCAAGCACTTCTATGATAAGTGTTTATGCTATAAGCGCTTAATTAAGTTTTTTAACCAAACATTGCCAAAACCACAAAAGTACTACCAAGCATCAAACAATATTGAATTAAGAGATATATAACATGCAATGTATATTCAAGATATCCATCAACCCTTGGTTTGGCAACACTCCCCACAGCCCTCTTTCGTCTTGATTCAACGCGAAAGCTAGCAGGGCATGCTGGATTGGAAGATTCCCCTTTTACAAAATCATCAACTCTAGCAAAAGGAATCAAAGCAATATCATCACCACCTTGATGACCACCTTCCAATTTTACCCAATTTATATTTTCAGCTGAAAACTCAGAACAAGGAAGCTCTTGTACTGGAAGGTTTAGTATCTCTTCCATTCTTGGCATCTACAAATTCACACACACACAAACACAATCATTTTCTCATCAACAACTTCATAGTACACTTTATAATTTTTTTTCATAATTCACGTTTTTAATTTGTATCATTCTTAAAGATTGAACCTTGTGAACTTGTGTAAGAGTGAAACATTTGTTAAAGATTACCTTGGTTGCATTCACCTTGGTGAAGTGAAGGGGTTATTGTTTCAACAAGAAGATATTGTTTTGTTTGCAGTGTGAATATGAACAAGAGTGGATGACATTGAAAGCATTGTTTGCAGAAAAGAACAAGAGTCACCGTACCATGTTGTCTGTGTCAGCTCCACGTTGACCAGGGACAATCTTAGTGGGCCCATCAAATGTTTGGGCTTCAGTTTGTCAATATTGCTTCTAACCCCCTAAGTTAGACCTCCTACCCCCACTCTAAAAAGTGCAAGTATATGTTTTTAAAGAAAAGATTAAAGTTTTCAGGAATAAAAAGTTATTATGAGCAAGTTGAGTTTGCCGAAACAAAATATTTCACATAAAGTTTCATCAATGGTATTAGAGTCCGGTTCGATTTGATATGATAAGGTAGGAAGAGTGCTTATTAATGCTGGATAAAGTACGTGAAATGTCTTGCATCTAAGTGAGAAAATGTTGATGTGTTAATTTTGCATTAGAAGTCTCATATTTGATCGAAGAGTAGCACTGAACAATATATAAGTCAAAAGACTCGTATCTAATGACTTAAAGTTTTTGATTAAAATATTTTGCCTAAAATTACTTGCGTGATTGCTCTTAGTTAAATGTGATGATTTTGTGGTTTGTTAAGGCGAACATCTTCTTCCGAGTTTAAATCCAAAACTTTACCACGAAGAGTATTGTTATTTAGGAAGAAATATTTACACAATAAACAGAATAATCCATAAAATTAAGGAATTTGACCAATCAAAAATTGTCTAACCATACATGAAAGAGAGTGATTATAATTTATAACTTATAAGTGTTAAATAATGTCACGTAAGATTCTTATTAAATAACACAGGTATTTATGTCTTTCTAAATAAAATAAAAAGTTTAAGTTTTATTTTATTTTTTTGATACAATTTTTTTTGTTTAGATACGTCATGCTAACAAACTTTTGTGTTGAAAAAACAATAATATATCAACACATCATGCATTGTGTTTAAAAACATATGACGTGTCATATTCATTAAATGACGTGACAACACATCATTAGATGCATGTGTAAAAAAACTTTACACCGACAGTGCACAACAATTAAACTCTTTTCATAAGAATTTAATTTATATACACTGTCAATGTAAAATTATTTTACACGTACGTCTAATAATATACCAATACATCATATATTATGTTTAAAAATACATGACGTGACAACACATCCTTAAAAACATATGTAAAAAACTTTATACCGACAAACTGTCAACCTTTTTCTTAAATTCTTGTATGATTCATTCTTCACATAAAATTTACATCTTGCTGTTATACCAAACTTTGAAAAACAAAATTTGCATTTAAAAAAGTACTTTAAATTTTAAATTTTACGTTTATATCAAATAGGTCCTTTAAGTTTTTTAAGTATTAGATAAGTCCTTTAAATTTTTTAAGTATGAGATAAGTCCTTTAAGTTTTAAGTTTATATCAAATAAGTCATATTTCTTAAGGACCTATTTGATACAAACTTAAAACTTAAAGGACTTAAAGGACTTGATGCTTACAAAATTTAAACAACATAATATATATATACATCCATTTTGCCTTTAAAAAATCATAGGCAGTAGTATGGGTATTTAAAAATGCATCTTTTTCCATTTTTTTAATTACATATTAAAAAAAAAACTATAACGATCGCTCATCTTCCTTAATTCACACATCCGATCAAGCTCAGACAGTAGAGTACAAAACTTGTCCCCTCCTCCTACTCATCGGTAAGTTCCCATTCCTAATTTCTTTATCTTCCTATTTTGCTTCTATGCACAATGTTGTTGCTATTTCCATTTTTAGTGTATTTATTAGATATTTGTTTCTTTGTTTAAATTAATTAATGTGAACTGAACTTTCCCCTAGTCAATTACTAGTCAACTAAACATTAGGACTGTGTTTGGATGAGGGAGTATTGTGAGGTAATGTAGTTTTTTTTTTTAGGGAATTCAAATTGAACTTAATGTGATTGATGGTTGTTGTTGTACAGATGGATAATTTAGACGATTTGTCAGCGGTTAATTCGGAAGATGATAGAGATCTTAATGATTTGTGTGATCAGAATGAAACTGTAAAAATGAATTTAGGTGCTGAGGAAGACGGTAAATATAAAAAGATTTCTAACTTAACAGCTGATGAGATACTAGGTCTAGATTTTGATAGTGATCAGGAAGCTTATGATTTTTACTGTGAATATGCAAGATGGCATGGTTTTGTGGTACGGAAAGATGAGGTGACTCGTGATGATAATGGGAAAGTAATAATGCGTCAGTTTGTATGTAATAGAGAAGGGTTTAGTAACAAAAAACTATTAACAAGACGTAATGGTCGAACTAATTGTCTAGCTAGGCTTCGTGTACGCTACAGTTTGAAAGCATCGAGATGGAAAGTGAAATGTTTTGAAGAGGTTCATAACCATGAACTAGCTCCTTCAAGATATACACACTTGGTCGCTTGCCGTGGAATGAAGGATGCTGATAAAGTGGATAAAGCTCAGGCTGATAGTTCGAATGATGTTAGAACTGGTTATATAATGGGGTACAATGTGGCTCAAAAGGGTTCATCTGTTGGTGTTCGTTTTTCAAAGAAAAATCTATACAACGGTTTTAATAGCAAAATCCGTGGCGAGATTAAAGATGGCGATGTTGTTGCTGCCTTAAGTTATCTTAGTGGGAAGGCAAGCAATGATCCTATGCTATATGCGAAGTTTACAACTACCGGTGATGGTAGATTGAAGCAGCTTTTTTGGGCAGATGGATGTAGCATATCTGATTTTCTATGTTTCAACGATGTTCTTTCACTTGACATGACGCACGAGAACGGATACAATTGTCCTTTGGTAATTTTCTCTGGGTGCAATCATCATTCTCAAACAATTATATTTGGTTGTGCTTTGGTGTCAGATGAAACAATTGAGACATATAAGTGGGTCTTAAAATCTTTTTCAGAAGCAATGCGAAACAAACATCCCAAAGTTGTTGTGACAAATGGGGATGAGGTTATGATGGAGGCTATAAAGCATGCTTTTCCAGATTCGTGTCATCAACTATGTGTTTGGAACTTGCACAAGAATGCATGTAAAAATGTCGAGAGCTCTTCATTTCCGGAGGATTTCAAAACGGCAATTTACTCAAATTTCACCCCAAAAGAATTTGAAGATTTTTGGATAAAGATGGTTGTATGGCACGATATTGTGGGGAATGAGTGGGTTTCTAAAACCTATGAGAATAGGTCATTGTGGGCCACTGCATACCTCCGTGATAAGCTTTTTGGTCGTATACAAACTACGTGTCATTGTGAAACTATTGACTCAATCATCAAGAAATATATAAGGAAGAAAAGTAGTGTTTTTGAGTTTATGTATGATTTTGAGGAGACTTTGAGAAAACATAGAAACGATGAACTGATGGCTGATAATAAGTCTTTATTTTCAGAACCTGTGTTGACCACGTCTCTTCAAGAGTTTGAGAAAGATGCTGCAAAAATTTACACAGCAGAGCTTTTTAAAGAAGTTAAAGAGCAGATTGTATTGGCTGGTGCGTTAAATGTTATTAAGCGGATGGTAAATGGGGAGAAGGTTATCTTCAAGCTAACCAAGTATTGTCATCCCAATATTGAAACAAAAGTTGTTTATGATACTTCAAAGTCAGCATTTAATTGTGCGTGTAGACATTTTGAGTCTCGTGGCATTCCGTGTTCGCATATTTTTCGTGCCATGATATTTGAGCATGTAGACCATATTCCAAGCAGTTTGATTTTGACGCGGTGGACTAAGAATGCTAAGATTGCCTTACTGTCGTCAAATTCGATGGATGGAATAGATTATGATGTGATGGAGTTTTCTCAGTTTGCGGCCGATGCTGCTTTTACTAGGTTGTGGCAGGTAGCCTTAAAAAACAAGGAACACTACAATGAGATCATGGATGACATATTGAAGCTTACTAACAAGTATAAGAAGATGAACGCTCTCGTTGACACGCAAAGCTCGTCATCAGAGCACATTGGTGATCCCAACATAGATGAGACCAAAGGTACTCCTAAGAATAAAAAGCTTGGCACAAAGAGGGCAAGTCATAGTTCAAATTGTAATAGCACAAAGGACAATGTTAAAACATGTTCAATGAATGTTTGTTTAAATGGTAAGAGTATGAATGATGAGGAGTTTTCTCATCCAGAGTCTTCTAAATTCAGCACGGCAAATGACAGTGTAAGTTTCTTTTAAATTGATAATGATAATTTTATTTAAAATGGTTATTTTTTTGACCGTGTACGATTTGAAATGTTCTCATTTTATTTTGCAGGATAAAGAAATATTGGCATCTGATGTAAACTTGCAGGATAAAGAAATATTGGCATCTGATGTAAACAATGGTTGTGACACTGTAAGATCAACTAACCTTTAAATTTATAGTAACAAAGTAAACAAGTTTTTTTTTTTTTTTGGTATTTACTTTGAAGTAATAGTTTTTCCTATATATTTCAGAAAGATAAACATAGTGAATGCTGTAATCAGAAGCAAAAAAAAGCAAAAGAGTTGACACAAAAATCAAATAATGGCAGTGTAAGTACATAATTGTCCCTATCTGCAGGTTCAGTAATGGTTTATGTACATAGCTTGACAACATGTAATATTTTTATTTTTATTTAATTGAATAATTGATTGTCTGTATTATAATTTAATTACTCGGATATGTCTTTTATTCGACAATCTTGCAGGCTGGTTATTCTGGTGGAGGTCAGCATGTTAATTCCAAAATGCCGTTTATATTACCTAAAATGCAATTCTCACCATATGGTTATGTCACTCCAAGCCATGGATGGTGGAACTTGCCCAACTATAGTGGAGTTCCTATTTTACCACAAGTACCCCAGGTTGATAATTTGCTTGTTAGAATATCATTTTGATATCATTTTTTTTTTGTTTGATGTGTATCATTTCATTTGTATGTTAAACTTTATTGTTTCAGTTTTATTATGGAGTGCCGTTTGGTAATAATGACACGCCACAAATGGGATCGTTATCAGAAGCCATGAAAAATTATGGTCAAACAAGTAAGTTTTGTTATTTACTGTAATGCTAAAATGTATTTATTTAAGGTGTAAAAATGACATTTTATTTTATACAAGTCACTTGTTATTTGTGTTGACATTGTAATATTCACGTTCTAGGTGGAAATGGTGTTCAACCTTAGTAGTACCTTCCAAATAGAGTACAAGGTATTTGTCTCCTATGGACCTGTACTTGTGTGGAAATCTGATTTTTTTGTAAATTTGACGGAGTAGTTATATTAATCTAATTTTGTTGCTAACTAACAATGGATATGATTGCAGCTTTTGATGGCATTGGTGGAAGTGCATTTTGAGTTTTTTTTGCATTGGTTGAAGAACATTCAGAGGTTTCCAGCTTCTTTCCCTCTTTCTGTAGTTCATGCCTTTGGGTTGTAGTCATGGTTTCTGGTACATAGACCTTGTTTGGGCGTAATTTTAGTACAACCTGAAAATACTATGCAGTATGCAAAATATATATTCTGAATTATTGTCATAAGTATCATTTTGATGTTTAACAAGAGTAAACGGCTATTTTGGTTCTTGAATGTGTGGGGCATTGTCAATATAGTTCTTGAATGTATCAAAATTACCAAACACATCTCAAATGTCTTTTTTGTTAGTAATTGTATAAATCAAATTGACTAACAAAAAATACATTCAGAGACCAAAACGAAGGATAAAAGAGTGAAAGATACAATTAAGTATACTTTTATAGTTTTGATGTATTCAATGACTATTGTGATAGTGACTCACATTAAATTATCAAAATGAATGTTTAACCATTATAAATTATTATATGCTAGCTATTTATGCTACTCACTCATCCGAAGGTGGTGGTGCCCTTAAGATAGATGTGACAAATAGGTCAAAAAGGGAAGTGATTGTTTAGTTTAATTGTGAATAAATTAATTGATCATGAGAAGTGATTACTGGTCATTACAGTGGAAATAAGCAACATTTTTTGCTTTGATTGGACACTAATGCATTGGTCCATTAGAATTGAGGGAGATATTGCTTGGATTTCCATTGAACAGTAGACAATGGTGTGTGTGATTTGGTTGGTGACATTAAGATTGATGTGGAAATTTGAGGTGTTGTTGGCTATGTATTTTACTTTTTTATATTCCTAGTATTGAGAATGTATTCTAAGGGGATAACATGTCGAAAAGAACTTACACAAATACTTAATCAGATGTTCACATGCTTCTACTTTGTAGAAATGCAAATACATTTATTCAACTCCTATATGAACAAATAATCATCATCTTTATTTACAAATTAGAATAAAAAATTAACTGCTGTAACATGATTGATGAGTGAAAAAATGTCTACCATCGAGTTAGTGCCGATAGGGTGGTGTGTCTATAAAGGTGGCCCTGCTGCAAAGATTCAAATCATCTGTTAATATGCTTTGCAATTAGATGCTTATAGAAATAGAACATTTCCTTTTATAATTTACTACATAAATAAAAGTGTATAATATAAACCAATCTATAATTTATGATGGAATTTAGATTATAACAACTATCAAAATACTATATATATGTCATTGTCAACCCAATTGTCTTGCTTTAGTAAATTTTTCAAAAACATTACAGGAATGAAATATTAAAATTTAAAAACAACCATAGAGAACCTTGCTACAGTGATCCCCACCTCTCCTATAAATAGAGAATCCCAATCAATCCCTTTTCATGCTTGTGTTAATTGACTCAATACACTCTTGAGTGCCAATTAACCAAAACTAAGCTCAAACAACCTCACTCTCATTTCATGGCATCAACAAACCCCCAACCTCCCCAAATGCTTCCCACCATCACAACCACTCCAACAAGACTCACCACCATACAAAAAGTTAAAAGCAACTTACTTTTCAATTCAACATTATCTGAACTCAATGGAGCCATGGGTGACCTTGGCACATACATACCAATAGTACTTTCACTCACTCTTTCCAAAAACCTTAATCTTGGCACCACTTTGATTTTCACTGGCTTCTATAACTTTCTCACCGGTGCCATGTACGGTGTTCCTATGCCAGTTCAGCCAATGAAATCAATAGCCGCTGTTGCACTATCCGACCCCTCTTTCGGTATCCCGGAAATCATGGCTTCCGGTATCTTAACCGGAGGGATTTTATTGGTTTTGGGTTTTACTGGGTTGATGAAATTAGCTTACAAGCTTATACCTTTATGTGTTGTTAGAGGGATTCAGCTTGCGCAGGGTTTGTCTTTTGCTTTAACTGCTATAAAATATGTTAGAAAAGTTCAAGATTTACCAAAGTCTAAATCTTTAAGTGATAGGGATTGGTTTGGGTTTGATGGGTTGGTTATGGCTATTGTTTGTGTTTTCTTTGTTGTTGTTGTCAATGGTGCTGGTGAAAAAGAACGTGAATTTGATGAGATTGAGGAAGAATTAGGTGATTCAATTGAAGGGAATGAGAGAAAAAAGAGTGATAAATCATTTAAAAAGATTGTTTTTTCACTACCTTCTGCTTTTATAGTATTTGTTTTGGGTGTTATTTTGGGTTTTATAAAAAGGCCTAATGTGATACATGAAATTAAATTTGGACCTTCTAATATGGTGTTAGTGAAAATTTCTAAACATGCATGGAAACAAGGTTTTATAAAGGGTACAATTCCACAACTACCATTATCAATTTTGAACTCAGTTATAGCTGTTTGTAAACTATCTTCTGATTTATTTCCTACCAAGGACTTTTCAGTAACTTCACTTTCAGTAACAGTTGGTTTAATGAATCTTGTGGGTGGTTGGTTTGGTGCTATGCCATGTTGTCATGGTGCTGGTGGATTAGCAGGACAGTATAAATTTGGTGGGAGGAGTGGAGGGTGTGTTGCAATTCTTGGTGCAGCAAAATTAGTTTTGGGTTTTGTGTTGGGAAGTTCTTTAGCTCATTTTTTCCAACAGTTTCCAGTGGGAATTTTAGGAGTTTTGTTATTGTTTGCTGGGATTGAATTAGCTATGGCTTGTAGAGATATGAATAACAAAGAGGATTCTTTTGTTATGCTTCTTTGTACTGCTGTTTCACTTGTGGGATCTAGTGCTGCTCTTGGTTTTTTCTGTGGGATGGTTGTTTTTGGAATCCTTAAGGTAAGGAATTTAACAAGTTTTAAGTCACTTTCTAGTATTTGGAAGCATGAAGGACATGAGCAAGTTTGAAGAAAAAGAAAGAGACATCAATCCATGGATTCACAATATTACGTAGTATTTTCTAATAATGTAATTACTCGTTCCTCCGTAAGCATAATTTAATTGGTAGGGACAATATGATATATAGAGGTCAGGGTTTAAATCTAAGATTCACCACTTATTTATATAAGTGACATTCTGACCACTAATCTGTTTGACAAATAAATAATATAATTGCTTTTCAATTTAGTTTTTCCTTCTTGAAATTTACTCTTGAATTCTAACTTCTCCGTATGACTTATAAGAATGGTGTCATGTGTGTCACTATTTTATTTCAACCTTACTCATTTATCATTTAAACTCATGACTTCAATTCTAGATAAGTGTGATCACCTATCATTACTTTAAATTAGAATTGGTGGGAAAAAAATATTGAACCAAACCAATCTGAGAAACTGAATTGTGACTAGCAGTTTGCGAGTTGAACCAATTCCAGACAATTCGTGAACTATCGGTACAACTCGGTTAACAGTTCGTATTTGATTGTTTTAAAGTGATCTTTAATATTGGATTTGGTTTGGCCTTTGATTTTTTTCACGGTCCTAATTATAGGTAAATAATAGTTTGATATAATTCAATTAAAAAAATCATTTCGATTTGATTAAAAAAATCATATTGCTCAAAAGTTGGATTGCTTCAAGTAGTGCAGTAGCCTCGCTTTCCACGGTTGACACTCCTCGCAAATCTCCAGCTCGTTTGTGCCACCACAAACTCAATGTTACTCTCCCAAATGCAACAACCTACACTCGTTATACTTGCACTGCCGTGGAGACCCGCATTGACATTGCACCTTATACAATAATGAATTGTCTTGATCATGTAAAATTTTGTGCAAGAAATATAATTATTTCAAAAAGAATTGCCATAAAAAACTTTTAAAATATTGTATTGCAAGTTATCAAAAACGAAAATCACAATTTTTTGTAATCAAATTTTAAAAAATATTTAAGGCAACAAAGATAAAATAAAAGTTGAACCATACTATATAGGTCTTTAAGGATTGAAAGCTGCTTATTGAATTAGGTGAATGCATTTGTGTTGATAATGTCTCGTCTACTGTTAATGACATCATAGAACAACAGAAACAATGCCTTTAATTTCCATGATTAGCAAAGTAATGATCAGCATTCCAAAAATAAATGAAGATTTGGTGTTTGAATGATTATGGTTTGACACAATGGCTAGAAGTTGGCTTCTACTATTATTATTGCATTGTTTATATGCTTAATCGTGCTTTTAGCTAATCATTGATTATGAGGTTGATTTGTGATTTTTGTTCTCCAATAATTTATTTGGTACAATAGGAAAAGAAAGCAAAAGAAAAACACAACAAAAAAAAAACTACTCTTTCAACTTGAATGGAAGGGAGCCCGGGGAGGATTGTGCCAAGTTAAAGGCGGAGTTTATCGCGTTAAATGATCCACTTGGCAAACATGTTAACACTTTGATTATCTTCTCTTAAGATGTGAATTAAGAGAACATTTTAATCAAACTTCAATATGTTCTCAACAGAGAGGATCTCAACCGCATAACAATGAAAATGAGCATCAATATCGCATAAGGTTAAGAACATGCAAGGAACCAGAGTAGCCAACCACATTCCCAAAACTTTGACTCCTAGCCAGTAACTTTATATATAAGGTGAATTCTCCTCTTCCAACCGATTTTTTTTCATATGCACAAGTCGGTAATCAAATTCCTAACCACATACTTTATATATAACTCTATAGGTTAATTGCCTCTTTGAAGAATATATTTCCCATTCCAAGAAAATGAAATAATCTCAAATAAAAGTTGAAGATTTGATGCTGAATGATTATGTTTTGACAATGGCTTGTCCTTAATATGGCCACAGGAGTTTAAATCTATGTGACGCCATTCCAACATATTCGTGATTCGTCCAACAAATTAAACAAAAATTACCATTATTAACAGTGTTAATTCCTTTCTAGCTTAATCTATTTTTCAATTACTATTATTTTTTGTTATCTCTTAACTATTTTGTCAATGATGATATATATTTTTAATTAATTTGATAGTACTGTGGATGTCAATGGCCAACAAAAGTAACTCTTTTTGCTTTCACCATTTTCCCTAACTAAATGATGCCCTCTAGTCTAGGTTCTAGCAAGGTGAAATGTAATTGGTGATAGTGAAGAATAAATATATATAAAGATTAATTAGTTACCATATAGTACTATGCTTTGACACAGAATAAAAATGAAAAATTAACAACTTCACATGTCATACTCGTTTAAAATAAAATAAAATTCCATTCCCACTTCGTTAGAATATTGTCCTACAGAGTTATATTCATCCACTTTTTGGGCAAAGATAAAGGTACCAACAAGAGCAATTTTTTTTTGGTAACTCTCTAATTCTTAAGGAAATGAGATTCTAATAATTTGAAGTTTAGTTGTAAGATAAGTAAAATTTGGCTAATAAATTGTTTCATTCATGAATCGAATTCGAGTTCTTTCAAACAATTTATTTTTTGGCGAAGTTCATTAACCACTTGAATCTAATGACTTAATTAACAAGAGTAAAATTTTGAAAACACAGCTTGACAACTGAATTGAAAATGTAAGTTAAATATAAATGAACAAAGTGTTGTATTAGACATTTGTTCCTTTATTGGGGTCTTAAATACTCTTTCTTTTAGGCTTGGTTGAATGAGAGTTGAATTCCTTGAAGCACTTGCAATGTATAAAGTAGTAACACTGAATGATCTATGTGCCTTGAGTTTGAAGTCACTACATTCTTGACTCCATTATACTTAGAGTGGTAAAATGGGTAGGTTTAATTGGGATGGTCCATTTAATAAAATAAAAAGTGGAACAAATTAAAATTTTCAATAGTCATATGGAATAAACTAGCAAATTAATCTCTGTCTTTCTAATTTATTTTTAAATAGGTCTCTAACTTTTTTAATATCTTATATTAGTCTTTTCTCTATCAAATGTTTCTCAATGTGGTCTCTATGTTGACATCGGTTTTCTAACAACGTTAAATGCATTGATGTAGAGTGTTAAGTGTCACGTGGACAATGACATCACACAATTTAAGTGCTACATAGTTAATTACTCCCTCCGTCCCAAAACTTTAGTCTTTTTAGAGTTTTGCACGGAGATTAAGAAATTATAAAGATTGATAAGTTAAGTCATTTTTACCCTTACTTTATTAAGAAAGAGAAAATATATTTAATTAATGCTTTAAATTTAGTAAGGGTACAAATGGTAAAGTATCACTAACTATGATTTCTTAAAAAGACTAAAGATTTGGGACAAAACTAAAAAGTTAAAAGGACCAAAGATTTGGAACGAAGAGAGTATCAGTTTAAAACAATGATTATTTGATAAAAATTGGTAAAGTAATGAACTAGTTTGACGGTAAGTTGAAAATGTCAGGGATTATTTTGATAGAAAGTGGATGAAGACATGAACTTATTTGACAGTAAGCCAGTAAGTGAAACTAATTAATGTTCACGGAGGTACCAAATTGAACTTATTTGACGGTAAGTCAGTAAGTGATCTTTAATATTGGATTTGGTTTGGTCTTTGATTTTTTTTTTTCACGGTCCTAATCAAGGGTGCTTTAAATTCTAGATAGTTTAACAATTATATGCCAGTACTTACAAACATCTAACAGTGGGAGAAATATTAGACATAAACAAGGGACGGAATCGCGAAGAGTGTGAAGGAGACACAGAGCTGGAAACACAACACACCTACGACCTTAATGCCAATAAATACCTATTTAATCGACAATGTACGGCAATGTAAAAACTTCTGTCCAGTCAGAAGATCGGAGTAGCTATCGAGATGGCCAAATGCAGGATCAGATACAGGAGATCTCCCAATTGCTCAGTCAACACAAAACAATGAGATAACCCAAAACACTATGGAAGATAAGCTGATTATATATATGATGGAATTGGCTGCCGTGACATACGGAATAAAAAAACAACTACAATACAACTGATTATACATTCCAATAATCAAGTCTAAAGATGATATATATCCAATGAAGTCACTGCATTTTGTTCAGATCGAAAAATATATACCCAACAAGCAACAAAGAAATTAACAACTTGTATATATAAATCATATAAGCAATCATTCACTTAACTATCAGAAAACCAGATTAATAAATAGAGTTTGGTCGAACTGGTAATACCACTCAAGGACGGACAGATAGACTACAGGACAATATAGGGTTCTAAAAGATGATGTGAACAACTATGCAGGATAAACTCACTTAGTTTTGGTATCTGCCCGCCCGAATCTTTCTCTTTGGGTTTCGCCTGGTCGGAAAAGTACCCAGAGAAGCACATCTCTTCTTTGGTAACTTACCTTTGTCTGGTGAATCAAGCTTTTGCCTGCTGTAATTTCGCGCGAGATCTACTTGGGCTTTTTCCAAGTCCCCTGGCTAAAGATATGACATAAATGAATATTTAGAGGAGCTAGCCACTATCAAGAATCAAAATGTAGGATTACAAGAAACACAAACCTTCATGTTTTTGAAGAATTTGTCAATATTCATCCGCACACCACGAATAATGTCAATGTGAAACGGACTTGTTTGGCAAGAAATTTTGGCACGGCTTATTATTCCATACGCCATAGATGATGGGTTAAGAAGAGCAAGTGTAAAACAATGTTCACCATCCTTCTTCCCTGGTGGAAGATGTTGCATCAGGAACTCTATCAAATTCTCTGGCGTTGTGGCTACAAACAACATAAGCATTGCTGCTTAAATACAACAATTCATAAAAATAAAAAAATACAGTGTGATTACGAGGCTAGCTAGCATATGAGTTACAATAATCTCTTGGGATATTACAAAGATAAGTTTAACAATTTTTGAAATATTTATATCATTAATTAGCGGTCAGTAGGATAAGAAAGATTAATTCGACTACTTAGGATGTTGAAGATACTAGTGATGTTATTAAAAGTCATCATGGCTGCTATCTAGGAAATTTGTAATTAATATGTCTTGGCCTAAAAAGGGCATAGTATTTAAAAAGTATAACCCTAAGAAATTATATCATTTTTTCTACATATTATTTTATATACTTACTTTCATCTACGAAAATCAACAAATGCTTTCAAGAGCCTCGGTGATCTTAAAAGGCATGTGAAAATTTAATAGGTATGACCGTGCATTAATTTTTTACAGTAGTGTTTGTATATGTTTAGATATAGCAAGGAGTATATGAATAATTTGTAAAAAATATATGAATTATAAATATTTTCTAGTTGAAAAATTAGAAAATTGCTTAAAACATACCATTGCCGTCAGCGGCGAGGTACTTCAAAGCTTCGTCACTAGACACAAAAGTGTGACAAGCAACTAATTGAAAGAATTCATCGAACCTTTCAATATACTCCTCGGTGGCTACATAATTCCTCTCAACTTTATTCACGTCACGAGCTCGGAAGACAAGGTATCCACATGATGATTCAAACAACATATATGCGGGCAGGTTCTTCAAAAAAGAAGAGAGTCAAATGGTTAAAGTTCAGGAAAAAGACAAAAATAATGAAGAGGCGAAAAATTATGGAGTGAATGAAGTACATAAAATTCAGCTAACCTTTGTCTTTTCATAAAGACTAATACGCCTGCCATCACACCTACAATCGTAAATTCAAGAAATCAAATAAGCGAAATTTCAGTTAACTCACTTCTCATTAAGAACCAAAAGTTGGATTAGAGAAAAAACGAGAAAAAAGGTAGTTAGGTAAATCTTCTGTCCAAAACTTGAGGCTCACTAGACAACTTTGATCAATCTTAGCAATCTGAAGTTGCATAAATAACTATATAAGACTACTTTTATTTCAATGATGATGATTAAACAAAGGTGAAATTGGACAAAGGGTTTGGAGAACCACTCATTTCTTCACAATCAAATCAATTCAAGTTCGTTTCCTACCAAACAACAAAATGTTCTCATTGCTCAGCCATTGAACTACACATAAATAGTTGACTAGAACAACATAAAGACGATCTCTATCAAACAGTTGTATAAACACTTTCCACAAAAACATCGATGGGGTAGCATGAACTTATCTTTCACAAGACAATTCAACTTACAAAAAACTTAGGGTTAGGGCCATTCAATTTTGACGATTTAGGGAAACAGTGGTATGTATATTTCTTATAAGATACCCCTGCTTCCCCCGTTACTTAGATTAACAAGATTAACACCACATCGCGACTTAAAATAGAAGTATGACCACTGATATGAAAATTTAAAACTTCAACCACTTTTTTAAAGTTTGGCCATAGAAATGCAATAGACTGAAATTTATTCTTAGACTAATTGTTGGCACTAAACCAGCCTTGGCAAATTGAGTCATAGATCAAACACTCACCTCCAACATGCGAAAAACACCACTAACATATGCATGGTCTCTATCAAATGGTTCCAAAGTGACTCGCTCCATTCGTTGGAACTGAACCTGTTCCTCTTTCATCAGGTAACTAAACAAACCATCACCTCGGTTTGTTGATTCAATGCAATTGCCCTGTCATTTACACTGGTTTGTAACATGGTTCACAAAAAGTTCATGAATAAAATATTATCAAAAGAATACATCAAGATTTAATAAGAAGAAAAAAACCTGGGCATAAAGCATATAATGTCCACCAATTTTAAGAAAATACATGGCATTCAAATATGCCCTCGTGGCCTGACAAATGAAGACAACAACAGGTGTGAAAAGGAATCAAACTTTAATGGATATCAAATGCACTATATATACAAAATGATTTGGGTTCTATACTTTCTCTTATTATTTGGCTCCAAAATGATTTCTAAAAATTTAAGAGACACGTCTCTTTCATTTTAAGGAGTCTCTCCTCCATTCTCCGTATTGTTGGAATTGACAAGGACCCTAGTGTAATAACTTCCCTTTCCGATGACTACTACTGGTTAGCCGTTTAGTTCATTAAACAATAGAAATTAAACAATGGTGCTGCTATTCTCTGATTTCAGGAAAAGATGAGCAAGACAGAACTTTGTAATATAGAAAATAAGAATGATGAAGATTCAAAACACAAGATTAAAAGAGAGGGGGAAAGTAACCTCTTCTGGACGATCAAGAGCAGCAAACAGTACATCCACAAGATTAATAAGCATGCGGTGCATGCGTGGATCCCCACTATGAAGAACAATTGGTACAATATTGAAGCGTTTGTCTGCCATGTCTAGAAGAGAGTTGCCATTGGATTCCTCTACTACATACACCATGCCTTGCTGTGGCATACAAAACATAGAATAAGGCATATAATAAGAATAATAAGAAATCCACCAAAATGAAGGTAATATAGAAATAAAGAAGACTGACAGGGCCAACAATATCAGAGATGTGTGATATTGTGATTCCAAATTGTGCATCATCTCGTGAGTCGATTACGAGTACACGTGAACCAGGTTTCTGCAAAACATATGGATTAATCAGTCAGTTAGTGTTGACAACATCGTTGTAGCTCTGTTTTGTATATATATTTGAGGGGAACAATTTCAAGTGTTAACACAAATTGGATTTAAAATATGCAATGCAACAATGACAACATCCTTGTAGCTCTGTAGAATCCATATCTTTTGGAAAACTAAACTTAAAATCCATATATCTTGTGCACCAGAAAAAATAGCAGCAGCCAATCTGGATTTGTATGGATCCCATTCTCTGTACTCCACTGTACCCCCATCCTCATCCTGAATGAAGACAATTGCATTATTATTAATATTAAGTAAGTAGTTGCATTAATTATAAATTTATTATTATAACTGAACTTCATGATGTCGAATTCCAAAAACCAGCGAGAGGTTCCCCGCTCTTTTTTTGTCCGTTTTAGGCCGAGTAGCATAACGGAAGTGCGATGTGTCTGGAAACACGAGATCATAAATGGATTTGAGTACCATTCTTATCAACATATGTCTAGATACAAGACATGTTGGAACATGATGAGAGTTATGGAGGAAACTTGGTATTGAAGTAAACACAAAGTGTTAGAACCATGTGTAGTGTGAATTGAAAAAAGACTTTTTTGAGTCCCACATTGCTAAGAACACACTTCATGGTAGTGTTTATATACTACAAAGTGACCACTAAGGGTGTGCCCTTGGGGTACCCACTTTTGTAAGAAAGAGAGACCATACACCATGTCGAATATCGCGCGCGCCGCCGCCGCCGGCCGGCCGGGCTTGGGTCATGTGATATATTAATTTTTTAATGCGGAGAAAAAGAAAAATTTTAATTAATTTTCTTTAATGCGTGTCCCTTTATTTTCGCACATTTCAAATGTGCAGTAGACCAAGTCTGTAACGTAACGGGTCAAATACGTGGCCTATTTCGCCCACGTTTTCCCTTTGACTGGGCAAAATCGGCTCCAGTAACCGCTCTGATTCCAGCTCCCACTTGCCCTATAAATCCTGATTTATTTCTTCCGTTACAGTTTGCTTCTTTTTTCTCTGCGTACTGAGAATACTCTGCTTTTCTTCTCTCTTTTTTCTTCTTCGATATATTTTTGTTGTTTCAATTATCGAACGGTTGTTGCCGTACAGAATTGATATTTGTATATCAATTAGAGTGGTTCGTAGTTTCGAACCATATTGGTGTAATTCTGTCCGATCACTGCAGTGCAGTAGTGCTTCGGTATTTTCTTTGAAAACGGCTGTTTTATCCTGGGGACTTCGCAGTCGATATACTACACTGCACCTTTTCGAGTAGTTCCGCGAAACGTCTTAAAGAAAGCGACCTAGTCCGCGACTCAGCCAATAGTTTATTCGTTGCCTTCTGTTTGAAAAATTCGTTTTCTGTTTTTATATATACAGTAAATCGTTTTTTTAACAAGACACATCAATTCTAAATTTTATTTAAAACTAACTCAAATGAATTATGGGGAAAGGAGTTATTTTTACCAATTGAACTTCAATGTGAAACCAAGCATTTGGTTATCCCTCATTCCCTCCTGTGTGCCCTAGGTGTATTTTCACTTTTTTGGCTCTTCAAAACAACTATGTGATGTTTTCTCTCCTGCTATAGTGAGAGTTTATGAATTTTCTCTCCCAAACGTGAGAGCTTTTTCTGTGACAACATCATTCTTTCTTAAGAGACTTGCAAGGAAGTAAAATAATGACAAGTGGAGGGCAAGAGGTGGAAGGTATAGTCTTTGAAGATGACAACAACTCTCAGGAGGGAAGCAACTTACAATTGTGTTTACTTGGTAGATTCCTCACAGATCGGACCATACGATTTAATACCATGAAGGAAACTTTGGCTACTGCTTGGAAACCAGGAAAAAGAACAACAATCAGAGAGATTGAACCAGGCTTATTCTTGTTTCAATTCTATCACAAGGTTGACAAGGAAAGGGTTCTCAGTGGAGGACCATGGCACTTTGAAAATCATATGTTAGTCCTCCATGAAGTAAAAGAAGGAGATTTGTTTAACCAAATCCCATTGAATCATATTGATATATGGGTACAAATTCATCATTTACCTGCAGGGTTCATGACACAAAGAAGAGGGGAGCAAATTGGCAATGGCATTGGCAAGTTCATTCAATATGATGCAAGCAACAATGGTTTTTGGAGAACATATATGAGGATTCGTGTGAAATTGGATGTTCGAATTCCTATCAAGAAAGAGCTGAAGGTGAAGATTCAAGGAGGTGAGTGGCATGTTGTGCAGCTTCTATATGAGAAACTTGGAAACTTTTGTTTCCTATGTGGAGTATTAGGACACACGCAAAGGTTTTGTGATAAGCTCTATAGTATGGAGATTGATGACGGAACGCGTAACTGGGGACCAGAGCTTCGGGCCGAGTTCAAAAAATTAAGGGCTGGCAGTGGTTCGCGGTGGTTGAAGGAGGGAGGAGACACACCGGCGGTGAGCAATAATGATGGAACCAAAACTGAAGAACGTAACTGTAGCAATATTAATGCTAATAACTCACATACTGAAACAGCCGATGATTCTTCAATTCAGCATTATTCTATGAGGCCATCTAATGGCCCAATCATTAATGCTAATAATAGTGATTTTCGGGATGGAGGAATTATAGCTAATGTACCCGTTATACCTTTAATGAGGGGAGCAAATCATGCTGCAACAATTTCCGTTTCCAACTTATCATTGATGGAGCATAATTCTAATTTACATATCCAGCAAGTGCACCATATTCAATCCCCTCCAATGGATTTAGCTCTTAGTAACATTAATGAGAAAGCACACGTGCATGTACCCATGTTAATTGGGGATGGTGGCATACTTAATGAAAGTCAACATGACAAAAAGAGACGACGTGAACATGGTAGTACTAGTGGCTCCAAGGGGGAGAAGTATGCTGATAATGGTGATGCTCATTTTTTAAGGGCAGGTCCTGGTACCCAGGCCTCCCGGGAGAAATAATAATTCTCAATTGGAACTGTCGAGGCCTGGGTAACCTGTGTGCAGTTCCATCGTCAAAATGCCTAATTTGGTTGGATGATATATTTTTCAGTTTTTTCTTCTTATTTCTTTTTGCAATTTTAATTCGATCAAATAATGTAGTGGAAAATCATTGAGTTTTCTCTGCAGGTTGCACAAAAATTAGATGAATTGTCAATTGATTTAGGTGAAAGTTTGTTTGATAAGAGAGGACACTCCTTCAATGGTGAATCTTATGGTCACTCTCATATACTCCGTCTGCTTAAAGTGGAAGAAGCCCAAAGCCTCTTATATGTTATTCAGTTGACAACTAACATGATATTCAAGCTTGATTCAAAGAACATGATGAATGACAAAAAATTTAAAGAGGAGGACAAATACGAATACGGGCCTATTATTTTAAATTCTAGGAGTATTATACCTTGTTACTTTCACAACTCTTCGGTAGAGTTTTTAAGGAAGAAAGCCTATGTAGTGGCTCTGATAGGGGTGACTACATACATTGCTATTTTCCAATATTGTGATGATGTTCCGATATGTACTACGAATTTGATTATTAATGAATTTGCTTAGTTTTGCTTTTGTCAAAAAAACTCAAATGAAT
Source organism: Trifolium subterraneum (assembly GCA_951799995.1). Taxonomy (NCBI): domain Eukaryota; kingdom Viridiplantae; phylum Streptophyta; class Magnoliopsida; order Fabales; family Fabaceae; genus Trifolium; species Trifolium subterraneum. The sequence continues at coordinate 50,996,785 of OX637468.1, read as the reverse complement.
TATTCAATCATGTATATGGATTTCATGTATAGATTTGTGCAATTATGAAGCTACTTATCTAAAATAATCGTATCAATATCATAATATTTGCGTTTCAATTTAGTATTTTAGATTCAATTTATCAAAATCGAAATATAAGTTATCCAAGTTTTGATTGAACCGTTCATCAATACGTAAATGTATGATTATCTAATCACATAGAATGAGATTTATGGTTTATAAATTATAACTCAATTTACAATAATAATAATATTAGACTGAATATCTTCATTTGAATTCAAACTCAAAATGTTTGATTGAAAGATGTTTCCCCTATTCAATTTAGTTCATTAATTTACTTATAAAAAAAAAAGAATTTTTTTTTTTTTTAGACAATAATAATATATTAATATTACAGTGGTAAAATTTTACTCCAAGGGGTTACAATTCAGGGACATTAATGTAATTTGGCCATTACCATTTAGAACACACGGTGCTGCAATTCCTCCCTCCATCGTCACCAAAATTCCGTTTCTGTCTCCCATTACCCACCACCGTCATAACGGATCCCACTTTTTTGGAGCCAATTTACCAAAAATGCACGCCAAATCCACACATTCATCTTTTCGAGATCGCACCAATGAATTCCACAGCATCACCGAAACTTTCAAGAAAACATTACCAGAATCAAATGAACCTACCACTACTTCCACCACCACTTCTTTTTCTTCTTCTTCCAGATCGGAACAACATCAATCTTCCATTGCAATTCAATCAGAGTTCAATCGAAGAGCTTCCAAAATTGGTTATGGAATTCACCAAACCTCTCAAAAGCTTTCCAAACTCGCCAAATGTAATCAATTCATACATGAAACTGTTCAATTCATTGTTTATTATTAATGCTGATTAATATCTTCTTTTTTTTTATGTAGTGGCAAAAAGGACTTCAGTTTTTGATGATCCAACTGTGGAAATTCAAGAGCTAACAAGTATTATCAAGCAAGATATTACTGCACTTAATTCCGCAGTTGTGGATCTTCAATTAGTTAGCAACTCTAGAAATGATTCTACCGACACAACTAGTCATTCCACTACGGTTGTCGATGATCTTAAGACTCGATTGATGACCACTACCAAAGAATTTAAAGATGTTCTCACCATGAGAACTGAGGTATTGTTTTGTTGTCATAATTTTTATTGGAAAATGTCGAGTGTTTTTGCAATGTTGTCGACTGTAATTGTCGATCCTTATGTTATAAGGACTTAATTTGTATATACTATCAGTACAACATTAGTTTTACACGTATATCTAATCACATACAACAATTTAGATATTTGAAGATATTTTAGGAACTAATGTAACAAAGTGACATTATCGTGTGATTTGACTGAATGCATGTGTAAAGAAATTGTACACTATCGGTGCATAGCAATTAATCTCATGTTATAATGTTATTTTTATTTTTATTTTGAATGAAGAATTTGAAAGAACATGAGAGTAGAAGACAATTGTTTACGTCCTCTACCTCTAAGGATTCGGCAAATCCTTTCCTACGTCAACGTCCATTAGCTACAAGGCCGGCTACTACTGGTAGCACTTCTAATGCCCCCGCACCTCCATGGGCGAGTGAGTCATCGTCTTCATCACAGTTGCTTCATAAGTAAGTTATGTTATTTTCTTTTCTTTCTTTCCTTATTATTGTTTTGTTGGTTCGGTGTAGACTTGTAGCTAAGCATGTGTGATGTGTCTGTTGTTTTCTTGCTAATGTTTATTGTAATGTTGATAAACTAATTTATGAGATTATCCAAATCATTGTTTTTTTAGAAGGAACTGGTCATTATCTGAGTATAACTGGCTTATTAATACAGGGAAAAGTGTGCCATACACCCTTCTTTTATTTATTTTTCTTGAATTGTTATGTGTGAAGTACTACTCAATTTTGCGGTATTCTAGCAGAATCATTGTGCTGATGTTAATTTTAGTTCACGGACTTTGTCTTTATATCTCTATTGTAATTGTGCTGAAGAAGCATCAATTCATTTGCTTAATTTAATTTATGGATTTTATTTGCTTGTGTTTTCCAATTAGACCTGTCAAACAAGACAAGTTGGCTTGTTCAAACCTTGTTTTTTCAGCTTAGCCTGGCTCGGCAAAACTGGGGGACTTATGGAGCTTGGCCGAGCCATTGAGAAATTTGCTGGTTAAATAGTCCATCCCAGTAAACATGTAAAAAAGCAGGCTGGCCTACTCAACTTTTCAAACCAACTTCCTTTGTTGGTCTGGCTTGGCCTGGCAAAACGGATGTCAATTGAAATGTTAGTTCCACGGTGTAAAAATTGCAAAATTAAGAGCTCTAGTTGTAAGACATGATTCATGGATCCTCTCCTATTTAATATGAAAACTCCTTTATTTCAAATGTTGCTTCATGGTGTATCAAATTCTTCCCAAAACTCAGCTTCATACATTCTTTTCATGCCTTTTGAATTTGCAGAAAGCAAGAGGATGGGGAAAGTCAACCATTGTTACAGCAACAGCAGCAGCAGCAGCAGCAGATAGTTCCACTGCAAGATAATTACATGCAAAGCAGAGGAGAAGCTCTTCAGAATGTCGAGTCCACTATTCACGAGCTCAGCTACATTTTTAATCAACTAGCAACACTTGTTTCTCATCAAGGAGAAATCGCCGTCAGGTTTTATATGCCTAACTCATGTGCTATATAGAAGCATCCTTATTTTTCTTCATTATTCTATTCTTATATAATATAGGATGTGTGTTACTAATAGATACAAGCTTACTTAGTTTGCCAGTAATTCTGTTATCAAATAAGCCAATGCCAATGCCAGTTGGCCTTGACTGAAATAACTTGTATGGAAGATGATGATGTACACCGATTCAGAATGCAAGATTAACAGAAAGAAAACAGGAAATTTTTATTGAATATCCTCCCCCAATGCTGTATCAATGATATCTAGGGTTGAGAAGAGCAAGTATGAGATAAAATGATGTTTTACCTAGCAGTTAGAGAGCCTGATCTCTCCACGGCTGCACCCAAAACCAGTGGATCAGCTAACTGCTTTCCCTTACATTATCTGCCTCTATTTATAAAGGCCAAGCTAATTAACCACTCTAAAATCTTTCATAAGTAGGTTTACTTCCGATTAACAATGCCTGACTAACAGGGGATGGACCACTTTATTCCTGGCCCATCTGATGTACGTTTTCCAAATTGGGGCCTTCATGACTAAGTTGTTTACTACATGTTGACTCTAAGGATATGATGCACTGGGATTTGGATCCTCTCCAATTCCCTCTCCAATTATTTTTATGTGTCTTTCTCTCTCATCATTTATTCTCTCTCATCATTACTTGTTTATTTTTTATTATTAATTTCTTTCTCTTCACACTCACAAAAAGGAAAATTGGAGAGGGGATTGGAGAGAAAAAATTGGAGAGGATCAAAATCCGATGCACCGCTGTTTGAATGGTTTATTTTTCCGCTCACTAAGCAGATAATTTACTTGCATAAGTATTATGGGGTGCTAAGTTTCACATTGAGTAATATGAGATGTTTGGTGAAGTATATAAGTGGTTTGGTTCTTCTCCCTGGACAACTAGCTTTTAAGGGAGGATTTCCAAAGGGCTAGGGTGCTTATCAAATGGTATCAGAACTGGTTGTCGATGTCTAAGAAATGGCTATCTACGGAGGGGCTGGCCAAAAAGGCCGAGTGAAGCGTTGTAGAGTACATCCGTTGGAAAGTTAGATCTCAATGGCGATGCTACTATAGGGACTTGGGTATCATGGGGTGCCTAAGCCTCATGTCAAGAAATATGAGATGTTCAGTGGAATATTTGCGCGCATGGTTCTTGATAGCCAGCTTTTAAGGGAGGGTTTCCCAAGTGCTTCAGTACTTATTAAATTTATATGGATAAAAGTTGATGAAAAATGTCAACAGAATATGCTCTGATAACTTCATATATGGACAAGTTCTTTGATGTCTTCCAATGAGTTGTTTCTACCCGTACTTTGCTCTTTAAAGCATATTCTAATTCTAAATTTAAATGAAATCATGAATTCCATGCCTTGGCCTTCCTTGTATTGCTAGAATTAATTCGTCAATTCTATTTGTTCCTTTATATATGCACTGGTCTTGCTATAGAAACATTTCCTCTCAGTTACTATTTATTTGGTGATGGTTAAAATCACTCTCACAATTTTTGTTGGACGACTAAGTTGCTAATGTAAATGGTAGTTGTTCACTTTAAGTTTGCCTCCTCTCCCCTCCGTGTTTATGACTGTTTCAGTTACTATTATTTGGATTTATTACATTGTCGTTTATTTGTTGTGTACTTGACTTGAATATGTGTTTTTGAGAATTGAGGTAAATAGGAGTGGAGTAGTACTGTATAATAATTGGTATTTACGTTATTTATTCACAAATGAGGTTGATTTGATGATATTAATTGGTGGAAGTTCTAGAACTAAGGGAAAACTGTGTCTTTTTTAATGCATGTGCGCAGCTAATGTTGGATTCATCTTGGATACAACATTCTTCTAATAAAGTGAATTAACTTTTGCTTGGGTTTTGTTTATATGACCAAATGAGACATTGGTGGGATTGACAGTGGTACTACTACTTAATTTGCAGGATTGATGAGAACATGGATGATACAGTAGCAAATGTAGAGGGGGCACAAGGGTCGTTGTTGAAGTATCTGAATAGCATATCTTCTAATAGGTGGCTGATGATCAAGATTTTCTTTATATTGATACTTTTCCTTATGGTTTTCTTATTTTTTGTGGCATAGTCATTGGAGAAATGAAAGGACACAAGTGGCATGGCTTTCTTACTGGTGTAATCCTTGTGTATATTTATTTGTAAACATATATTCATTTCAGATGAGGGTAGCTTAGGAACCAACACTGTCGAAATTTATACTTGTACACAATATTTATAATTGATAATCTGATACAACGAAGTTAAAAACTACTACTATTGTACCGTTTCCATTTATCCTTTCATGATTTGTTTGATTTTAAAATAATTATAACTATAATAAATTATAATACAGCTGAGCTGTGGCTTTCTGCAATATTTATTATGCATATGGAATCAATGGTATTGGAAATTTGGAAGCAAAGAAAAGTATACCTAGATAATGTGTTTCAACTGGTTTTTTCTTTCTGTTCATTGACATCTCTAATTTTTATTTAGAAGATCGTACTGAAATTGCAGTCCAACCTATAAATAATAGAAAAAGAGAAGATTGGCCTAGCTAAAATAATAGAAAGAAGCGCTTGTTTGGTTATTTAGATATCTTAATATAACTCAAAGAAGAGGCAACATTACAATTTCATCCATCATCAAATCAGTAGAAAAACTTGTTATCTATAGTATCGAATCATCAGACATGGATGGAATTCTGCCAAATGAGACATTTAGGAAAGCTAATGGTCAGACATGATTCATACATGGCAACAGGCAGTTAATACCTAAACATGAACCAAATTATGGTGATAAAATAAAAAGAACAAGATGGATTAGAGAAGCAACATTGTATCTTTGTCTCCCAGCATAAAATCAGCACACAAAAGGAGCATGAGCGTGGTTGAGGTGGCTGCAACTGAAGAGAATCACACGTGAAGGAAGGGTGGTGGTGGTGGTGGTTTGAGTGTCCTCCTCCTCCTCCCCTTGAAGAGTGAGGATATCTACATGAGACAAGTTGGTGGATGCTATAAAACTATAGAAGCCAGTGGAAAGTGTGCCTTGTTCAAGAAGTCCTCCCTTAGACATCATCTCAGACATGAACTCTTCAAATCTGTTGCATTCTTCCTCAATAGTTAGGACGGGTGGTGGCGGTGTTCTAGGACAAGGACAAAGAGCTTTAGGTTGAATTAGGCAATCAGATACAAATGTGAGAGTAAGACCCAGTTCGACGGCTCTAAATATAAGTACCTTGAGATATACATCTTGTATGTGTTTTTTATCTGGAGTAAGAATAAGTCCATCAGTACAGCCATAGGCAATGATGTATTGTTATATTATTAGCCGTACGTTTAAAACAGTTGACCCCGCATATAAATTAAATTTATATTTTATATACGATGTTAGTATTTGAAAAAAGTAATTTAGAGGACTAAAAATGAAATTTTAAATATTTTAATGAGTTTAATTGATATGCACCAACGGTGTAAAATAATTTTACACCATCGTCCAATAAATAACCATCATTTTGCCATGTCATGTCAAAAAAGTGGAGTAAAGTGGGGTGATGTGGCGGAAAACATGGTTGGTATTAGTTGACAGTGTAAAATTATTTTACACCGTCGATGCATATAAATTAAATCCTATTTTAATTGTTAATGTAAATTATTGGGTTAAATATGTTTTTAGTCCCTACATTTTGCGAAATTGTTAAGAATGGTCCCTATATTTTAAAAATGGTAAAAAAAAATTATAAATTTTTTTGGTATCAAGATTAGTCCAATTCGTCAAAAATAGTCTCTATATTTTGCAAAATTATTAAGAATAGTCCTTACTTACATTTTGCAAAATTGTCGAGAATAGTCCGTACCTTTTAATATTTTTAGTCCCTACATTTTGCGAAATTATCAAAAATGGTGCCTACATTTTATGCCACAAAAATTTTCTCAACGGATTGGACTAATTTTGAGAATTGAAAAATTTGTAAGTTTTTTTTTTACTATTTTTAAAATGTAGGAACCATTCTTAACAATTTGGCAAACTAGTCAGGTAGTCCCTGCATAAAAAATGTGATGTTTTTATCAACTGAGCTAAACTCATGGGACGAGAGTAAAAACATATTTAAAGCTAAATTATTTTGTCGGAAAAGTATACGGTGAATAGTGCAACTAATTTTAAGTTTTAACAATCATCATGAAAGAAGGTTCTTCCAATTCCTAATTTCATTTCATTATTAATTATAGTTCCTATACACAACACAACCCCTTCGCAAAAATCCCCAATCGATCTAACCTATACGCAACACAACCCCAAATTCCCAATTCCAATTAGATCTAGGGTTTTCATTTCATCAAGATGCAGTTCAAATCAACACAATCCTCATTTCGAGATCGTACACATGAATTCCACACCGTTGCAGAAAGATTGAAGAAATCACTATCATCATCATCATCAGGTCCAAATGGACCAAGCAGTAGTAATTCTCCTTATCCTTCTTCCTCTTCTCCTTCTCCTTCTTCTTCTTCCAGATCCGAAGATCCTCGATCTGCCGTTGCAATTCAATCGGAATTTAATCGACGAGCTTCCAAGATTGGCTTCGGAATTCATCAAACCTCTCAGAAACTTTCCAAGCTCGCCAAATGTAATCAATTCGTACATTTCACTATTCAATTATTCATGTATTGTTAATGCTGATTAGTGATTAATACTTTTTTTAATTCGTGTTTTTAATTGTGCTTGTAGTGGCGAAAAGGACTTCGGTTTTTGATGATCCAACCATGGAAATTCAAGAATTAACAAGTGTTATTAAGCAAGATATTACTGCACTTAACTCTGCGGTTGTGGATCTTCAATTAATAAGTAATTCAAGAAATGAGAGTGGAAATGTTTCGACCGACACAACTAGTCATTCGACTACGGTTGTCGATGATCTAAAGACTCGATTGATGAGCACTACCAAAGAGTTTAAAGATGTTCTCACAATGAGAACTGAGGTATTTTTTTGTAATTTGTAGTTATGTGTGTGATTGTGTATGTTTTCTACTGTAATTGATGATAATTATGTTGTAATGATGTTGTTTATTTATGAAGAACTTGAAAGTGCATGAGAATAGAAGACAATTGTTTTCGGCAAATGCTTCTAAGGATTCTGCAAATCCTTTCATCCGTCAACGTCCATTAGCTACAAAATCGGCTGCTAGTGCTTCTAATGCCCCTGCACCTCCATGGGCTAGTGGGTAAGTTATGCCCTTTTTCTTCTGTTGATTGTACTGTTCTAGGTTTCAGTTATGCATATAAGATTACTTGAATCAGTTTTTTCTCTTGTCAAATTAACTTATTGTGTCATGCTCGATTAGATTATTAAGTACATATATTTTGTTCCAAGAGACGAGAGATTCTAAGTAAGCCTGGTTTATCAAGTAGAATAGAGTAAAAGTTTGGTCATGTACCTTTTTGTCTATTCGTTCTCCTTGGATGGTTGTTGCAGTTTGACTCGATTTTCAAAAATTGTGTCACAAACCATTGTATTTGTAGTATTAATTTCATACCTCGAGCTTTGTTTTTGTTTGAAGTTATAAGGCGTTAGCCTTTAAATAAAGAGGGAAGAGATACAATGAAGTCTATTATTATGGTTTGGTGTGATTGTTTTTTCGATACAAAAGACTAATAATTAACCCATATTTATACTAATGCAAGACTCCAAATCCTAATAAATATGCAAATTAATCTTGAAAGAGTTAAAGCAAAGAGTTCATTGTATCTCTTCCCTCTTTATTGAAAGGCTAAAGCCTAAAACGTCTTAGATATCTTAATATTATCTTTGGAGTATGTTAGATTATCTCATAGGATTAGTTTTTCTATCTTAGAGTATGTCAGATTATCTCAAGATATCTAAGACATTTTCAATTTTCATATATTCTAACAGCTTTATCCTTTTGTTGTGTTAATATTATGATATCACCTTGCACATATATAAGTTTACAGCCTTTAATGAGTTAATTTTCTCATAGGATTAGTTTTTCTATCTTAGAGTATGTTTTACAAGTAGACCTACCAAACAGTCTGGCTAGTTCAGACTTTGTTTTGTTGGCATATCCCTTCCTGGCCCAACAAAACTGTGCCACTGACAAAACTTCACCTGACCCAGAGAAATTGCTTGTAAAACATGTCCAAGATACATGTAAAAAGGATGCTGGTCCATTTTTATTAGTTGTACTGCCATTTTGAGTTTGTTTCAGGTTAGGTTGAATTGTACCTGTGTGCCTTTTGATTTCATATATTTTTATTTTGTTTTTTCACTGCCTTCACATCTACATTCCACAGGAAGCAGGTAGATGGAGAGAGTCAACCGTTGCTGCAACAGCAACAGCAACAGCAGCAGATGGTTCCGTTGCAGGACAGTTACATGCAAAGCAGAGCTGAAGCTCTTCAAAATGTTGAGTCCACTATTCATGAGCTCAGCAACATCTTCAATCAACTAGCAACACTTGTCTCCCAGCAAGGGGAGGTTGCCATCAGGTTTTCTATTTGTGTCACTTGTGTATTGCCCTTTATTATTTTATTCCAACACAAATTATGATGTATGATGTTGATAAGCATAATGTTCTCTTGTATACTCTACCATAACTATCAGATGTTACTATTACTTGAGAAACGTTAGTGCTTTGACCTTGAGTAGCTTGCATAATAGTATATAGCGAACCATCACTTTGCTTTGTGGTTATTTGTGGTAGATGATATGATCATTTAGAGCTAGGTAGTCAATAGCGACTTGTCATACTGGAGCGGCCTTTGACCCTGATGGTAATGAAAGGTGCAGAACAAATAAAACGTGCAGCTGCACCAGCAGAGTTTGCTGGATGTGTGCTGCAGACACTGGTTAGCGATTAGAATCTGAACATGGCCATCGTTTAGAGCTAGGTAGTCAATAGCGGCTTGTCACACTGGAGCGGCCTCTGGCCCTGATGGTAATGAAAGGTGCGGAACAAATAAAAGGTGCAGCCGCACCAGCAGAGTTTGCTGGATGTGTGCTGCAGACAGCAATTAGAACCTGCACATGCCCCATGACCCGTAAGAAAACTTTTAGAACACGCCCTCTTCCCACCCATTTCATAATTGTGTTCTGTTTTAAACTTTTTATATTACTTGAAAGTTGAAATAGTAAACATAAATGTAATTTACCATCTCATAAATAAGATAGCTTTCATGTTTAGAATTAGTGTTAAAATTGTAAAAAGTTAAGATAATGGAATTTATTGGTAGCTATAATATGTTGACCAGGAGTGTTAGGCTGATTGACCCTATACTCACACCGACCCTGACGTTTATTGCAATGCGTTTGAAACCCACTATACTAGCTCTGGGTATCTACTACCCACAATTGGGTAAGATTGCCCAGCTTATTGTCAGCTATCATCTAAAGTGGGAGTTTGCTTGAACTTGCTTGTTTGACAACCTTGATGCTCGTTGAAAATTTGGTGCAAACAGTTGCATATGTTGTACTTTGATTGCTGATCTGAATTGTCTTTTGCTTGATTTTTGTTTTTATATTTGGCCAATTGAGACATTGGTGAGGTTGACCGAGGTACTTAATTTGCAGGATTGATGAGAACATGGATGATACATTGGCAAACGTAGAGGGGGCACAAGGGGCATTGTTGAAGTATTTGAATAGCATATCGTCTAATAGGTGGCTGATGATCAAGATTTTCTTTGTATTGATGTTTTTCCTTATGGTTTTCTTATTTTTTGTGGCATAGTCGTTTCAGAGATGGGAAATTGACCAGGAGGATACACGACATTACTATTTCTATCTTTTTCCAAATATATATTTGTTATGACAGAGTTTAGCTTTGGACCAACTTTGTCAAATTTTTTACCTGTACTTATTGATGCATATAACAAAGCTAAGTACTGTGTGCACTGCATTTGTGATGATGATTACTCTCTCTCTCTCTCCCCCTCTCCCTCCCCCTCTCCCTCCCCCTCTCCCTCTGTCACTCTCTCAATAACTGATCAATTCTTCTTACTATTTAACAGGTGGTCAATATCTAATCTAAGTAAGTCATAACTATTGGAAGCTAAATGTTTATAGTTCATACATCATACATATCATGATGCACTGTGAATCAAATGGAGTAGTGATTCACATAAAGCACATAGAAAAACTTCAAACCACGTACTAATTGCCTTCTAAACTACTGATTTAAAAACTTCTATTGTAAAAAAAAGAAGTACCGATTTAAATTTAATTCACTCGTGTTTAAAAAATAGAAAACATCAACCTACACTGTTTTGAAGTTTTATTAGTGATTGTTCATGTGACATTACTTGTTACCTGAATAGATAAAATTATCCATTTGATATCTTAGTTTAAAGAATTACTTAATGATGTATGGCCAATTTAGTACTAAAATTGTAAGGGTCCTGCATTATGATCATTAAAATACCAAAATTTTAAATTATTTCACAAACTGAAAATTGTATATCATAAGATATCATAAGTTAAGTTGCTAAACAAAGATTTCAGAAACCATCAACCTCCTTGTAAAAATATAAGAAACATAAGGAAAAAATGTGTATTAGCAAGAAAATTGTCAGTGATCATAAATAATGATTCAGTAGTAATAGATCTTGCTCCATAGAGTTGGCAGTTCAGGAAGAAAAATACTAAAATGGAAGTAGAGAAGTTGATGATTAAAAGCAACAAAGCTTTTCGCATCAAGTATTCATGAAATTAACAAATTAAATTAATCAAATTTCTGTTGTGAAGCCAACCATTAAGCAGTAAATGGTAGAGTTCAAATCTGGTTTAGTTTGTTGAACCATATTGAATGCAAAATCATGTGAAATAGATCATATCTCTTTGGTTTTGGGTTCCAAAGGAAATGCTTCTGTACCATCTTCACATTATTTTGCATTGCAACATATTTCCTCATAGGAATGGACAACAAAATTTCCTTTAGCCTAGGAATATCCTTCTCGGCCACCACCACAGAAAATGCGCTCCAGTCGAAAACTTCACTGAGTGGAAGGACAAAATTATCTGCAATGATCACCGGAACACATTCGTAATATATGGCTTCAACTATCCTAGGGCTATTAACTTCATACCCCATTGGACATAAACAATATTTACTTGATTTCATGTGTTGAATATAAGTCATTTTTTTCGAGACTCTCAAAGGTAAACGGTTGTAGATTTTCATGTCTTCGTCTTTTTCACCACCCCAATACTGAAGAAGAGTCGTCGTACTTTACCATGCATGCCTCCAGCAAAGAAGGCAAGGATTGGATGTAGCGACACTCTATTCCCACCAAGATATCTAAGAGGTCTTCTTGGTTCTCTTATGGTAGTTTCTGGAAGGGAAACATCTCGTCCTGCGATGAAGATTCTTTCAGACGGATCAGCATTACATAGAGCTTTTATTGTGTTTCTAGCTAGTTCTTTATGTCTAGTCATTGTGTAAGGACCCTGCAAATTGGAGTTTTTGGTGAAATCACATTATCAAGAATGAAGCAATCGAAAGGAAAGCAAAGACCTACCCAATCATGGCAAGCAACAAGGAAATGGTCGGAGCCATGTGTGCGATTCCAAAAGGGATACTTTGCAGCAATCTTGTTTACATAGTCGCTAAGAAAGATTGATAATGGTTTCAAATCATGCGATTCAGGCACATATAGTGCAACCTCCAATTGGTGTGCACTATATGGGAGATAAAATAATAAGTGAGCCCTGTCAGGATCCTTGGTGACAAATTGCTTATTTTCCTCATTAACTTCATAAACCAACCTTCAGAAGCATAGATTCGCTTAAGGGAAGGGTTGTGAAAAACGGGTGTTGCCCCATCGCGATATATATAAACTTTAAGTATAGTTTCCATCAATTCATAGCTCCTGAAATTAGGGACAAATATGGTTTTAACACAGTATAGTAGGTTCTATTGACATACCAAAGTTGCAGTACATTCCAAAGACTGTTGAGATTAACTCATATTAGCTAAAACTAGTGTTACTTGCATTATAAGAAACATAGAATAGTTGGTTTTTGAATTTTCCGAATTGTGCTTGTGCTGGCGAAACGAGCCTTTGTGTGGCTAAGCGAAGCCAGCTGTGTTTGTTTTTCTGTTTTAACAGTTGCTTGATTCCAGGGGAGTTCGTTAAGGTTGTTACTAGGTTGTTAGTAACTTCACCCACAAGTAATATGTTATCAATAGATGTTGTAAAGTGACTTTGATTACTGTGATCAATAATAACCCTTTCTTCTTCCTTATCATCTTCTCCATAGAAATTAAAGTGTGTGAGTGTGTGTGTGTCTGTTAGGCGCAACTTCCCTGCATATTTTGATTGGTGCAATTTGAGCCTATCTTGTGTGAAGGTAGTGCAACTTTCGATCCTATGTTCCAACAAAGACATAATCAACAATATTCAGCAGATTACATACAGCCAACAAGTTACACAATCAGTTCCCCGAGTCTCCAAATGTCATCTCCTTAAAAGCTTGAAAACTTATGAATTAACATAAAAACTTATTTATTTACATGAGTTATTTTTAATAAGCTTAAAAATAAGTCAATCCAACTGTAAATAAGTGTACCTTTTGAAAACAGAAATGTTCCTAAATAGAGGAGCATAGAGATTAGGATCTTGATTCACAAAAGTAGCATGATCAATCTCTTTCTTAGCATACACAAGGGCCTCAGTAGGTGACAACAACCTAATCTCTGTCTGCGATATACACATCCAACAAAATATTAGTGATGTCTCTACTCATCAATCATATACTTCAAAAACAATAAACAATTAAATTCATAATCTAATCAACTTCTACCTGATGGGGGGATTCAGTAGAAACCATTGCATCAGCAACATTTTTATCCTTCTTTTGTTGCGGCCGGTTATCTACACTATCTTGCTCAACTGATACCGATTGAACAAACTTATTAGTCGAATTAGGCGAAACAACTGAGTAAGGAAAAGTGAGGTGAACCTCTTGAAGTATAGATCCTTTAAGAAACTCGTTCGATCCAATAGTACTATTAAAGGATCGATACAACGATGAATAGGTTTTGCCAGGAAAATGTAAGTGTTTGTTTGGTGGAATTACATAACTAGGTACAAAAATCTGAAGCACAGACCAAGATACTGTAAAAATAAGTAGAAGCAGAAACAATCTTCTCCAATCAATATTGTGTCCGAAACAGCGGCACGATAACTCCATTATGATAAGAACAATTTGTTGTTGTTGTTGTTGTGTTAGGATTAGGAAGATGGTAATTCCAAAAGCAAAGACAAGATGGTTAGTCTCGAACATATCCTAAGTAAACATTTTTTCTTTTTATACTTTTACTGTTATTTATGGTATCATAATATTCATCATCATAAAATGCCAAAATAAAACCAAATTAACGGTATTTGTGCTTATTTAATGAGATCAGATTAATTATGTCCAAAAATAAATAAAACGAGATGGAGTTTTTGTTTTTCCAATTTCATGTTTTTATTTCAGCATTTTGATTTGATATATCGTAAATATTAATCTATTTAAAATTATTTATGCTTTATTACAATGATGAAATATTGGATTATTATTATTATTATTTTAATGGTATTATGTTATTTATCTATATGTTTATTGAATATTAGGTAAACTCTTACAAATTTATAGGTTGAGTCTTAAGTTAAGTTTAGATAGGTTAAATGAATAGCAGTGATCTATGCATAACGCATTTGACTAACAGATTGAAGAGTCAGATACTATTTTGTATTTTTATGCGAGACAGGGTCTAGCGAGTTGCACATTGAGGAAATTGTTTACCTATTTTTTTTTTTTTATAATAATACTAGTATATATTTTTTAAACACTGCAGCTTCCACGGCAATGCAATTCTTTGCGGCAATTTTGCGTAAAGTGCCGCAATATCAAACATCCTATCCTATTGTGTACTGTGTACACTAATTTCCAACTATTTTTGTATTAGTACACAAACACTTGAGTTGTGTAAACTAAATACAGTTGTTTTTCGTGTCTATAAAATCCAGCTCTCTACCGGTATGTGCTATAAATCTTTTATGATAATTTAGTGGAATCATTTTTCAATGGAAAATTATAGGGTTAAAATGTTTTCTGTCCTTATAAAATAGAAACCTTCATAGTATTTATTCTAAATCCTAATTCCGATTGTTGTCCGTTCATCACCACATAATGTCGCGGCAGTTATGATAAAAAGACAGAATCAGTGCTCTCTTTACAGTATTGATTTCGGAATCTGTATTTCACTTCTGCTAGATATCATCAAGAGTTGTAGCAATCCCTGATCCCAAAAGGCTTTGGAGCACAGGAGCAGCTCCGCACGCCCGCCCCAACCAAACATCTGCTTGTCACATGATTTTTTATAGCTCGCTTGTGGACTCTAACCATTATCATTCAAATAAATAAAAGTTTACATGTGGCTGAATTCCTTGGACACAAAGACAACTTCTTTAACATTTGTAGTTTTGTATTTGCATCTACAAGTTTGGCACTCCGAATTATCATGGTGCTTAGTACTCTTTAATTCTGCATTATATATTTTGCAAATTGAAACTCGCAATTTGTGCGTCTGTAATTTCTAAGTGAGCATGTTGTAAGATGAGATACTAGACATTTTGGAACGATTTATGGGTCCTTCCATTTTCTATCATCATAATTGTGAACTGTATCAACCTGACAATTATAAACAATTAAAATTTTCTAATATATATGGAAGTACAACTTAAATTAAAATTAAAAAACGCAATGTCTAATGTTAAAAACCTCATCAATGATAAGAGTTTGTAGCTTGGGGAAATTTTGAAGAAGTTCTATCAGCCGCGGCCACTTGAACCACCCATCATCAGCGAACGTCGAATATAAGCTCCATATTGTTAGAAATAATATAAAACCATTGTCTTTCCTAATAGCTTAAGCTTTTGGGATAATCGGCTATTTAAAATGGTATCAGAGCCTCTATGACTAAGTGGTCTAGAATTCGATCCCCGCTCCCCTCACTTTCTAATTAAAAGTGGAATTTAAGCATATGGTAGGTGGACCAATGCATTATCCACGCTTCAAGCCCAAATGGGCTCTTGCGTGAGGGAGCGTGTTAGAAATAATATAAAACCATTGACGTAGCCTTTCCTAAAAGCTTAAGCTTTTTGGATAATCGGTTATTTGACACATATGGGTTAAATTGTGAAACATGCCAGTTGAATAATAGGTCCACCGCTGCATGAATTGCAAACATAATAGGATATGAGAGAAATTATTTTGCGAAAGTAATAAGTCCTTAAAATTGTAAGGTCTATCAATTTAGTCCTTAGTGTGAGAAATAGCAATTTACACATCTAGTGACACTGTTATAAGCAAAAAAACATTTTGTAGATTGATCATTCATATAGATAGATAGATACCTGTTTTAGGCGGAGATGGTGAACGTTATGAAGTCAATCAAGATCAATAAAACGACTGGAAATGTCAGCTCTAACCAAATTGGATATGCTTAGACTATCTCTACTTATACGTACCCCAAGAGTACGTAAGTTTACGGTTAAATCCTTTGCTTTCAACTCCTCTAGAATGGGACACACACATAGAAGTTTCCTCATATGTGTAATAACCCAAAATTTAAGAAAAACCAATTGGTACCTAATTGGGAGAATCCTTAATTATATTAAGGAGTAATAGTTGTAATGTAAACAAATAATTGGAACTAGAATTATAGGCTTAGTGGCAAGTTAGTCAATAGATAGAACATTAAGGTCATAGTGAAAAAGGATAACATTTAATTATAGTATTCTAACCAAAAAAAGAAAAAAATAATAATAAAAATCAGACTCTCTCTTCTTCTCGGGAATTCTCCCGAACCCACTCTCCCCATAGCAGAAAAACATTCAATTTCTCCTCTCTAACACTAATTACATGTAACATATCCATGGAGAATAAGCTTCTTCCAATTAGTTAGAAAATCTATTACAAGGAATTAAAGGCTAAAGCTTCAAGATTTTGCTTAGTGAAAGAAAAGAGGGTTTGCAACCCACAAGGTTTAAAGAGGTCCAACACCATCTTCATCCTCAAATAACTAAGGTGAGTTCTTACTAGATTTGATTCATGATTTGTAGGATTTAGGAATTTAAGTACAAATTTCATTTTAGAAACATATGCTGGCTCTCAAAAGTCATCAAGACTATGAATGTTATGTTACCCAATTTTATTTTATGACAGTTTACAAAATCTTGATATTTGTTTTATTGACGTGGATTGTAAAATTATCCAAGATTCATGATGTCATAAACCTATGAGGATAGTGTACAGACACAGTGATAGATCGGTAGGTACACTTTATTGCCGAAATCATCTTGTGTATTACATCTTCTGAACATTTTAAATTTGAGATGCTAGGGACTAGAATTACGCTAATCTCCATTCATGAATTAGGTAGTGTTCCATATATACTAGAATTTTGGGGCTGATATGACATTGTTAGTTATACAATTAAAATGTTAGGAAAGATCAATTCTTGGAAAGCTAGTTGAGAAGTTGCTGCAAAAATTTGGAAATTGTTTTAAACTTTTATTTTGAAGCTTTATTTGGGATACAAAATTTACCGTTCGCTGCAACGAAGAGATAATGCAGCCTATAAACAAATTGTTTATAGTATATCCGTTCGCCACTACGAAGAGATAAAGTGGTACATCCGTTCGCCACTACGAAGAGATAAAGTGGTACATCCGTTCGCCACAACGAAGAGATAATGTGGTACATCCGTTCACCACAACGAAGAGATAAAGTGGTATCCGTTCGCCACTACGAAGAGATAAAGTGGTACATCCGTTCGCCACAACGAAGAGATAATGTGGTATACCCGTTCGCCACTACGAAGAGATAAAATGGTATCCGTTCGCCACCACGAAGAGATAAGGTGGTATCCGTTCGCCACAACGAAGAGATAATGTGGTTTAGTTTAGGTGAATAGGATGAAATGAGATAGTATTATATACTTTGGTAATAGTTAACCAACACTTAGAGAACTACGTGGCTCTGATTCCCTAACCGTTTAGGGATACGTAGGACCAAGGATCCTCCCTGTCGAGTCATAGTCTCAATACCTCTATTTTAAATAAGTATATTGGTTATATAGTTATTAGGCTTGCCAGGCCAAATACAGGGTTAGTTGGTGGGGGCCTGTGCGCCGGTCATGACCAGAGAATTGGTTCGTGACAATATGTTTGTAAAATGTGAAAGCGACAGATTCCAAGTGAAGAACTTTGAGAGAAGGAAGATCATGATAGGGTTTTTTGTGGTTTTGTATTGCGGAATTTGGTGGGATGTATTTTATGGAGAAAACGGGGAAGAAAGTATATTGTTACATGGAGAATACTCTCATGTTTTGGTTTTTTATTTTTCTCATTTTATTATTATTCATGTTTTGACTGTCCAACTGATCTGATTAAAAATTAACGGTTGAGATTGAAACTGTCCAGTTCATATAAAGAATCATCAGCTATCATCCTCTTCGCAATGTCGAGAAATATGCTTCTTTCAATTCCAGAAGAAGACAAACTCAGTTCTCTACCGAACGAAGTTGTGGAACACATTCTCTCCTATCTTCCGACCAAAGATGCCGTCGCCACAACTTTCCTCTCAAAGAGTTGGAAATCACAATCACTATGGCGCTCACAGATTAACCTCAACTTCGACGACAAAACCTTTCCAAGTCCTTTCGCCTTTTGCCAATTCATGCACTCCGTCATCACTAACCGAGATAACACACTACCAATCCACTCATTCCACCTTAAATCTCACCGTGGCTTTTGCTACAATACCGATCTCTGCAGAATAATTACAGCATTGCCTACTTTTGTTCTAACTACCAAAACTTTGTCAGTCCTCAAATTGAAGACAATAGAATTTAAAGAAATGTCATACGACGATGATCCAGGCTTTGATCTTCCTTCTCTCAAAATTCTTCACTTGGAATCTGTTGCTTTCACATATCACAAACATTTCAGGAAACTTCTATCTGCATGTCCCATTCTAGAGGAGTTGGAAACAAAGGATTTAATTGTAAAGAGAATTGCTAAGGAGTTACGTATAAATAACAGCGATGTTCCAAGTCTATCCAATTTGGTCAGAGCTAACATTTCCGGTGGCTATATTCAGCTTGATTGGCTCTACAATGTCCACCATCTCAGCATAAAACTGGTATGTATCAAAATAGTCAATATATATTTTTTTACTTATAATAGTGTCCGGAGTGTGTGTAAATTGCTGTTTCTCGCACTTGAAAGACTAGATTGATAGACTCTCTGATTTCAAGGACTTATTACTTTCACAAATAACTTCACATCCTATTATGTCTTTGTAACTCATGCAGCGGTGGACCTATTATTTAGACGGCATGTTTCACAATTTAACCCATATGGAGCTTATATTCGACATTCGCCCAAGCTGGATGTTCGAGTGGGAGTGGCTGATAAAACTTCTTCAAAATTCCCCAAAGCTACAAACTATGATCATTGATGAGGTTTTTAACATTAAGCATTGCCATTTTTAATTTTAATTTGAGTTATACTTCGATATATTTTAGAAAATTTTAATTGTGTATAATTGTCAGGTTGATACATTTCACACTTGCGGTGATAGAGAATGGAAGGACCCAGACATCATTCCAGAATGCCTTTTATCTCATCTTACAACATGCTCGCTTAAAAATTACAGAAGCACATATTGTGAGTTTCAATTTGCAAAATATATAATGCAGAATTCAAGAGTACTAAGCACCATGACAATTCAGATTGCCAAATCCGTAGAGTCAGCTACAAAGATCCAAATGTGCAAGGAGTTATCTTTGTGCCCAAGGAATTCAGCCACATGTAAACCTTTGTTTATTTGATTGTTAATATATAGCTCTAATCTTTAGAAAGACATGAACTGTATCTTAAGTAGAAATATCTTAATCTGATTCTAGTGAAAACCATGTGGATTTTCTTTCACCGGGTAACAATGAAATGAGTTTTGATCATTCATCTCCCTCCCCCTTTGAACTGCTGATACTTTTTTGTGCAAAGTAAATTGTGGTAATTTTATAAAGTACTAGTAAGGACATAAAGAATATACAAAATGTTGTATTCAGTTTAGATTTTGCAGTAATTTAATTATGTTTCTTCTTCTACCAATAAGTACCAATTGTCTTCTAGGAATTATCTTTACGGTAGTTAGATATCGACTAGAGTTGAATCACACGATGAAACACATTGTAGAGCTTTTCTGGCACCATGTTTTATGTAGAACCAGACATTTCTAAACTGCAGAATGATGAAGTTAATGAAGCTAAATTAGCAATGCTTAATGAGTTAAATCAAATAAAAATGCGATTTTGCAATTTTAATTGTGATATCGATTGTGAGCAAAGGAAAAATCTGCTTTAGTGGCAGAGCTAGTTGCAATGTATGAAGGGCACAAGGAAAATGTTCTGTTAAAGGTGCTTCAAGAAGGTAATGTACTAATGTTGAATGGTTTGTGTTTACAAGAAGTTTATTTAATTTAGATGGTTTATTGATTTCAATTATTTTTACCATGGTAATTACTTGGCGAGTTTTGGTTTTTCTCCGTGGCCTAAAATACGAGATTCTAGTTTATAAATTCAGTCTACATCTTGAGACTGTTTGTGTGCAATAACTCATGCTTCAATTTTCATTACATGTGCAAAATCATGTCATGATTTGCAGTCAAGAGACTGTTTGTTGACATGTTGATCAGTTTGGTAGTTAGATATCAACTAGAGTTGAACCTTATGACGAAACACATTTTGGAGGTTTTCTGACACCAAGCATTATGTAGAACAGACATTTTCCAAACATCATAATGGTGAATTAGATGAAGCTAACTTTGCAAAAGTTAATCAGTAGAATAAGTGTGCTATTTTGCAAAATCAGTTTCAATTGTCATCACAGGAAAATTCTGCTTTAGTGACAGAGATTTGTCGCATTGAATGAAGTGCGAAAGGAAAATGCTCAGTTGAAGATGCTTCAGGTAATGTTGAATGGCATGGCTGTGTTCTTGAATCCTGTAAATCTGTTTAATTTGGATGGTTTATAAATTTCATATAATTTCATTTTCCAAAAACCCACCTTTTAGAATGTGTATGGTGCACTTACGGAAGAATGAATTAACTTAAGCAAGTGCCTAAAGAAGCTATGGTTCATCAAACTAGCACAGCTAGAATCACGCATTTTGTAACCTAGATAATGAATTTAGGCAATTTCGGAACTTGCTCTGCCTCCTAATTGCAATTGGTGTTGCCATCATCCTCCACGCAATGTTGGAAAATATGCTACTTTCAATTCCAGAAGAAGATAGAATTAGTGCTCTACCGAACTCGCTTCTTTATCACATTCTTTCTTTTCTTCCGACCAAAGATTCTGCCATCACAACTATCCTCTCAAAGAGGTGGAAACAACTTTGGCTCTCGCAACTCATCCTCAACTTCAATGCAGCAACCTTTCGTGACGCTTCCACCTTTTTCAATTTCATCTTCGCTTTCATCACCTTTCGAGATGATACTCTACCCATCCACTCATTCCACATCCGGTGTGGCTTCCTTAACAATGATATCCACATTCTTCTTCATACCGTAATTCAACACCGAGTTGAAAGTTGTGTTAAAAAAAAAAACACCGAGTTGAAAGCCTCAGCATCGATCTATGCAATTCAGATTACACCATAATGACATTGCCTTCTTTTGTTCTTACTACCAAAACCTTGTCTGTCCTCAAATTGACGGGCATAAAATTGCCTAAAATCACACACGTTGATCTTCCCTCGCTCAAAGTCCTTCGCTTGGAACAGATCACTTTCAGAGATTATGAAGATCTCTCGAAGCTTTTATCTAGCTGCCCTATTCTACATGATTTGGTAACACACCATTTGTGCATAAAGTCGCCTTATTCGCGTAGAGAGAAACAAGTTAAAAGTTTATCTAGTTTGGTCACGGCAAATATTTGTAATATTCTCATTCCTATTGAGTTTGATTGGTTTCATAATGTCGAGCGTTTGCATGCAAGGGTGGAGGTATGTATATGATCTAGTAATTTATTACAATTTAGCTCTATATATAGAACAATAAATAAAAAATTTAGTATTCTTAGAAAAAAATTGTGATTAATTTATAATATTGTGTCTTTTGTAGCTTGTGGAGAAATTTTCTTGGACATATGACAGCATTGCTTTGTTTCACAATTTAACCTCTATGAAGCTTATCTTCCACTCTATAAATTTTCTATTGAAGTTTAAGTGTCTCATAAAGTTGCTTGAACATTGTCCCAAACTTCAAAGTCTTATCATTGATGAGGTTTGTAATGTTTATATTTTTTCTTTAATATTCTACTTTCATGCATATATATCTATTTTCATCTATGTATATGATTTCAGGATTTAACACCAAGAGATTTCCTTGACGAAGATTGGGAGGAACCACAAATTGTTCCGAAATGCCTTCTCATCTGACAACATGTTCAATTAAAAATTTCAGAGGCATCAATTGTGAGGTTCACTTTGCAAAATATATTATGAAGAATTCAAAAGTACTAATTCGGAGTTTCCGATTCTTAGATACAATCACAAAGCTCCAAATATCAATGGACCTATCTTTGTGCCCAAGAAAATCAGATACATGTAAATTTTTATTTATTTGACTGCTGCTGAGGGCAATAGTAGCCTTATGAATTATTTAGTGTTGAACTTCTTTTGGTTAGGATTCTAGTTGAAAAACAAAGTGGATTTCTTTGAGTAGTAATGAAGAAATTGAATGTTCCTTCATATCCCTCCCTTTATATCAATTATCTTTATTGTAGACATAGTGATAGGAATTAAAATCATTGACATATTGGAAGTTAGATATCAACTAGGTAAGGTTGTGCTCCTAAGAGTTTGTTTAATTTGAATGGTTTATAAATTTCACTCAATTTTGTCATGTCAATTATGGGGATTTATGCACTTATCTATGGTCTAAAATCTGATATTCTATTTTATAAATTCATTCTCAATCTTCAAAGGGTTAAATATGTTTTCAGTCCCTACAAAATGATGACTATTTAAGTTTAGTCCTTACTTAATTTTTAGTTCTTCGAAAATTATTATGCATGCTATTTTGATCCTTACGGTTAAGTAAACTTGTATTTTTGAATGGTTTTTTTTGCAAGTATGTTTAGAATATTATAAAAAGTTCCTCCAGAAAAAATGAGCTAAAAATTTGATTTCTAGGTCATGATTTTTGTTATGTTGATCTTAGTCTTTCGTGGTTTAAAACATTTATATTTAATTCATATCATGTTAAAAAATTCTAAAATTTAGTAAATATACTTTATATGATATTTTAAACATGCAGGAAGATGTCCCAAGAGTTTGTCAGAGTTTGTTGCTTCCGCACCTTTGACACCATTATTAAAGTCGGATGGTGGGATTCGCCCTATTGATGTAGGCACTATTTTGAGGCGTCTGATATCCAAGGTTGCTATGAAAGGAGTCGGTAAAGATATGACTAAATATCTTAATGACTTTCAGTTTGGGGTTGGGATATCAGGTGGTGCAGAGGCCATTTACATAGTGTTAATAGGGTGTTGAGCGAGCGACATGGAGATGGATCTTTAGCTATGCTCACAGTAGATTTTTCAAATGCTTTCAACATGGTAGACAGGTCGGCACTTCTGCGTGAGGTAAGAGTGAGATGTCAATCTATTTCTTTGTGGGTTGAGTTTCTTTATGGTGATTGCAAGCTTCTTTTTCATGCTTGGTATCTTGATGATGAGACTGTTGTAGGAGATTCAAGGGAAGTGGCTAAAGCACTTGATATCATATGAGAGACAGGCCCAGGATTGGGTCTTGATTTAAATATTCGTAAGACTGAGATATTTTGGCCTTCATGTGATGGAAATAAACTCTGTGAGGGGTTGTTTCCTTCGGATATTGGGAGCCCGAAGTTGGGGGTGAAATTGCTCGGAGGGGCTGTTAGTCGAGATAAATATTTTATCGTGGGGGTGGCCATGAAGAGAGTTGTCAGAGTTATTGAGGTGATGCATCTTCTTTCTCAGTTAAGGACCCACAGAGTGAGCTTCTTTTACTTCGCTCATGCATGGGTATTGCAAAACTGTTTTTTGGCCTAAGGACGTGTCAACCAGTTTACAAGAAAGATGCAACTATTTTGTTTGATGAAGAGTTGCGTGGTGCGGTTGAAGACATTGTGGTTGGTGGAAGTCCTTTCTTTGGGGATTTTCAATTGAGGATAGCTTCCTTACCTATTAAGGCTGGGGGATTGGGGTTGTACTCAGCAATAGAGGCAAGCTCGTATACTTTTGTGGCTTCTAGAGCTCAGTCTTGGGTGTTGCAAGAACATATATTGAGGGATAGTGGAGTATGTGGCATGGACTCTGATTTTTACAATGTTTTGGATGATCTCCGTGATATGATTCCAACTTTTGACTTTAGCAGTTTCACTAGCAAGGACACCGTCCCCCCTAAAGCCCAACATGTTTTGGCGAGTGTCCTGTTTAGTAAAATTGTTAAGGACATGGAAGTTAACTTTCAACTGACTGCTTCTTCAAAAAAAACTTTCAACTGACTATCAAACAGAAAGCATTTTTTGGATGCTTACAGGCGGCCCATGCTCAAGATTTTCTGCTAGCTATCTCAATTGACGGATTAAGCCAACATATGTCTCCGGTAGAGTATCGCACTATTCTCAAATATCGTCTGATGATTCATTTATTTCCTTGCTGATGAGGTATATCATGTTTGTCGTAAGGCATGTCTGGATAGATTTGAGGAGCATGCAGTTCATTGTCGAGAGCTCTCAGGCTTTAAATACAGACATGACTTTGTCCGGGATGTCATTTTTTATGTTTTTAAGCGCGCAGGAAGAAAGAGGCACCTGTGAACTTCTTGACTGACCCACTGGAGGGAAGATCTACATTGAGGTCAGCTGATGTTTTGGTGTACGGGTGGGTAGGAGGAAAACATGCATGTGTTGACTTGACTGGAGTTTCCCCACTTGTGGGATTGTCGAATAGAGATTTTACTGTAGGACAGGCGGTCCTCAAAGCTGCTTCAAACAAAGTGGCTAAACATGAGAGAATATGTTCTGACAATCAACATGCATTTATACCATTTGCATATGACACGTTTGGTTTCCTAGCACCAGATGCTGTGAATATTTTGCAAAGAATTCAAAGAGTCATGCATAGCAATGTAGTGTCTCCTAGGTCTGTAGATGTAGTATTTAAGAGGATTGGTTTTGCGATCCAAAAAGGGTTAGCGGCGCAGCTTGTTGCTCGTTTGCCTTCTATCCAAGTGTAATTATCTTTTATATATACTAGACTCCAACCCGTGCGTTGCACGGGTTTTATGGAGTGTAAGATATACAAATTAAAAAATTGTTATAATAAAAATTGCAAGTAAAAAAAAAATCAAAATATGAATTTAATGAAATTGAAATAATAAGATATTATATATAGATTGACTACCAAAAATTTAAAATAGATGTATTCTTTCCAAACAATTAGCTTCATGAAAACGACAGAATTGGTTAAGAAATTTGTATAAATTGCAAACAATTAGCTAAATTAGTTATACAAAATAAAATAAAAAGAGATTAAAAATATATTATCTTTCCGATCAACTTATTAGCCTAACAATTTGTCAAAAAAAATAAAAAAATTATTGGCCTAACAAACACCACATTTTAAAACAAATAAATCAAATATTGAGGCGAAAATTTTATTTCGTAACGATTTCAAATTTTCATATATAAAAGAGAACTTACTTTAATTTATACTCCACAATTCTATTTAAAAATAACAAACCAAAAAATGTAAAAAAAAAAATACCAGGTAATTTATATAGATTATTAATATGCAAATATGGTAGTTTATATAGATTATCAATAGATCCTGATTAATGAGCAAAATAAAAGACATAAAATGCACTTGAGATATGTGGGCCTCATAAAGAACACCAATAGAATTTAGTCACTATTAATTTGCTCGAAAATTAAAAGCAAACAAACAAAAACCTAAAATTCAAATTATAGAGGAAATAGGATGCATAGAGAATACCAACAGAAAGAATCTATATTAATTTACTTAATAATATATTTGATTCATTAGCAATTTAAAGAAGAAGAAAAAAAGTGAATTATATATGATTGGGCCGTTATCCCGTTGATACTATTTTTTTTCCATATAAATTGTTATCGTTACTTACTATTATATAAAGATTTGATAACAAAAGAATTAAAACTGGTGCGATGAACACAATGATACATATCAAGTTAAAGGTTCAAACAACCATCATCATATCTTTGTAACAATGAATTAAGAAACATAAGACTCTTCCAACTACTTGATTTCTTGTCAAAATAAGGAGACATCCAATTGAAACCTGCTATTCGACTGTCAATAAATAAATAGAATGAAGGAACAAAAGGAAGATCAGTGAAGAGACAAAACATATTATTGAAAGGAAATAAAACATACTAACCTTAACTATATGTACTCATTAGTCCAACTTTCAATTTTCACCTCCAATTAAATTTCACTTCAAAGTTCAACACCTAAAAAAAAAACAGATAAAAAACATGTTACAAATTGAATAAAAACTCAATCTTTGAACAAAAAACCCGTTAAAAATTACACTTTCAATTTGAATACTTCTTCTATATATACCGCAATCAATCAGATTTTCAATTGAAACTTAGAGTGGAGTGTGTGTATATATATATATATATTAAAAAGTGGTGTGCCTAAATTTTGGAGAGTTGGTTATGTTGTGTATGTATATTAAGTGATCGTAAATTTTTGAGAGTTTGTTATGTTGTATATATAATATAATAATATGGGATATATTTCAAAAGAGTTGGTTCTATCGTGTATGTATATCAAATAAGTGATCGTAAATTTTTGAGAGTTTGTTATGTTGTATATATATAATAAAATATATTAATAATAATAATATGAGATATATTTCAAAAGTTTTTTTTTTCCTTAGACATTAGACATATTACCCGTATTCAAGAATTATTATTATTATTATATAATAATAATATATATATATATATAATAACAATAATAGAAAGCTAATAATAATAATAATAAATATTTAACATGGTGAGAGATTCCATATTTATTAGATGTTAATTGCAAAATAATAACAAATTTATTGATGTAGTGTAGTGGCAAAAAACACAAAATAAATCTTAAATGTTGCGGGTTCGATTCTTGATGAGGCTTTTTTTTAACATTTTATTTTAACTATTTTAGGGTAAAATGAGAGGGAAAAAGAGCGGGAAAAAAATTAGGGTTAAGAATAGCAAAACGGAACAAGCTTATAATATAAGAGATATATAGCAATTTAGGTTAAAAAAAGGCACATTCACTCAAAAAAAATATGCACATGAAAAAATCATTCAAAAAATTTAAGAATTTAATGATAATTAAATCAATTTAGTTTTAGTATGGACTAAAAGTCTAAAACTATGTGTAAGACTTGCCAAAAAAAAAACTACGGAAAGAAAATATTTATAGGACCAAAAATACGATAAAAATTAAAAATCAAGTAGGACTAAATTTAGAAGGTTCGTATTTTATAGGAACGTATTTAACTCATCTTGAAATTGTTTGCGTATGAAAATTGAAAACATATCCTTTAGTATATGATGATGACAAGTTCTTTGGATGAGATATTTTAGGGGACCAAGGGGCTTATGCCAGATAATCGGTAAGTTAGGACTTATTTTTATTGAGTCCCACATCGGTAAGTTTTCAAACAACAGAGGATCCATTGCCTATAAAAGCAAGCAGCGTAACCTTTTATTTTTGCGAACGGTTTAATCAATCGGTAGGTTGATTCAAAATTGCAATTGGTATTTGTCGTCATCATCCTTTCCTCGTCACCACCAACAATGTCGCAGCGGCAGCAGCTACATCTTTTGATTCAACCGAAAGATAGACTCAGTTCTCTGCCAGACGAAGTTCTGGAACACATTATCTCCTATCTTCCGACCAAAGACGCCGTTGCCACAACTTTCCTCTCAAAGACATGGAAATCACAATCACTATGGCGCTCACAGATGAACCTCTGCTTCGACGACAAAACCTTTCCACATCCTTTCTCCTTTTCCCAATTCGTGCACTCTGTCATCACCAACCGAGATAACACACTACCAATCCACTCATTCCACCTTAAATCTCACCGCGGCTTTTGCTACAGTATCGATCTCTACAATTTTGTTTATGCAGCAATCACACTAGGAGTTCAAAACCTCAGCATCAATCTCTGCAGTATACGGAGGACATTGCCTACTTTTGTTCTAACTACCAAAACTTTGTCAGTCCTCAAATTGAAGGAAATATCATTGAATGAAATGTCATACGAGGATGATCCATGCTTTGATCTTCCTTCTCTAAAAGTTCTTCACTTGGAATCTGTGGCTTTCACATTTCACAAACATATCAGGAAACTTCTATCTGCGTGTCCCATTCTAGAGGAGTTGGAAACAAAGGATTTAACTGTAAAGAAACTAGCTAAGGAGTTACGTATAAATAGAGATGTTCCAAGTCTATCCAATTTGGTCAGAGCTAACATTTCCGGTGGCTATATTGGGCTTGATTGGCTTCATAACGTCCAACATCTCAGCATAAAACTGGTATGTATCAAAATAATCTATATATATTTTTTACTTATAATAGTGTCCGGCTAAGTGTTTGTAAATTGCTATTTCTCGCACTTGAAAGACTAGATTGATAGACTCTCTGATTTCAAGGACTTATTACTTTCACAAATAACTTCACATCCTATTATGTCTTTGTAACTCATGCAGCGGTGGACCTACTTTTTAGATGGCATCTTTCACAATTTAATCCATTTGGAGCTTATATTCCACATTCGCCCAAGCTGGATGTTCGAGTGGGAGTGGCTGATAAAACTTCTTAAAAATTCCCCCAAGCTACAAACTATCATCATTGATGAGGTTTTTAACATTAGGCATTGCCTTTTTTAATTTTAATTTGAGTTGTACTTCCATATATTTTTGAAAATTTTAATTGTGTATAATCGTCAGGTTGATACATTTCACAATTACGCTGATAGCGAATGGAAGGACCCAGAAATCGTTCCAGAATGTCTTTTATCTCATCTTACAACCTGCTCACTTAGAAATTACAGCCACACAAATTGCGAGTTTCAATTTGCAAAATATATAATGGAGAATTCAAGAGTACTAAGCACCATGACAATTCAAATTGCCAAATCCATAGAGTCAGATACAAAGATCCAAATGTTAAAGGAGTTATATTTGTGCCCAATGAATTCCGCCACATGTGAACTTTTATTAATCTGATTCTAGTGAAAACCATGTTGATTTTATTTCTTTGGGTAACAATGAAATGAACTTTGATCATTCTCCCTCCTCTTTTCAACTGCAGTTGCTTTTTTGCGCAAAAGTAAATTGTGGTAATTTTATAAAGTACTAGTAAGGACATCAAAATGTTGTATTCAGTTTATATTTTGCAGTAAATTATCTTTAGTTTGGTAGTTAGATATCGACTAGAGTTGAATCATGCGATGAAACACAATGTAGAGCTTTTCTGGTACCAAGTTTTATGTAGGACCAGACATTTCCAAACTGCAGAATGTTGAATTTGATGAAGCTAAATTAGCAATGCTTAATGAGTCAAATCAAATAAAAATGAGATTTTGCAATTTTAATTGTAATTATGAATGTTGTTTTTAAGAAAATTGGTTTTGTCATTCAAAATGGGTTAGCGGCGCAGCTTGTTACCCGTTTGCCTTTCATCGATCTATGCAACTAAGATTACTCCATAATGACATTGCCTTCTTTTGTTCTTACTACCCAAACCTTGTCTAGTATATGTGACGCCCGTCATGGCATCAGGAAGCAAATATTTCCAAAATCTGTTGCTCGATCCCTATCGTTTCTCAAACGTTCCAGACGCGATTTACTCATTCTCAGGGCGATTCTGTGCCTATATATACACCGAGAAGACCCTGAATTCAGCATCCAAGCTTATTATTATTTTTTTAGCACAAAATTCACTTATTGTAAAAAGCACTCAGTTTCTCACATCGGGGAATTAGTGCAGATTTTTAGTTTAAGTTTGGAGCTCTTACGTTCAATTCTCAGCAGCTAATACATTCAGTTTATTAATTCAAAGTTTCCACTGGGACTTGTTGGGACATAGAAATATTCAGATTTTTTTATTAAATAGGTAGTGAAAGCATCCTTTTAATTAATTAAGAACTTATTAAATTTTAGAAAAAAGATTTTAGCGAGTAGTTAGGCGTTACGAAACAGCCACAAGCCATGTCTGCCTCCTAAGGTTTGAGCCATTTTAATATCCCATGATCCGAATTTCGGGAGGCTGATTGGGACATGTCGTAATCATATTATGTTTCTATTGTTGTGTCACATTTATTAAATGATGTGGCAACACATCATTGAATGCATGTGTAAAAAAAAATTACACTGACGGTCAACAATTAAACTCTTATAAATTCATTCTCAATCTTGAAATTGATGGTGTACAAAAACTGTTGTTTTTGATATTTTAACATACTTTTTAATACAATATTTGAAGTTGCATATCAATATCTTGATCTTTTGTATATTTGAATACTAAGTGGAAATAAAAGTGCACTATTTATATTTATAGAAGAAAATCTGTACAATTTAAAATATATTATGTTGTATCACAATCATATGCCCTTGAAGTTAATGATGAAGAAGGATCCTGCCAAAATTATTGATCATTTGGGCTTCGTATTACTACTAATACGTTTAGGTGCATTTGACTTCGAAAAATCAGAGCCCACATTGTATCACACACTTTGTGAGAGAATATGGTTGAATTTAACAACTTTTTTTTTAGTCCCACATCGGTAAGTTTCCAACAACAGAGGAACCATTGCCTATAAAATCAAGCATCATCAGCTTTTATTTTTGCGTACGGTTTTACCAATAGGTATTGCCGTCATCATCCTTTCCTCATCACCACCAAAAATGTCACAGCCGCGGATATGTCTTTCAATTCAACGGAAAGATAGACTCAGTTCTCTGCCAGACGAAGTTGTGGAACAAATTCTCTCCTATCTTCCGACCAAAGATGCCGTCGCCACAACTTTCCTCTCAAAGAGTTGGAAATCACAATCACTATGGCGCTCACAGATTAACCTCCACTTTGACGACAATACCTTTTCAAGACATTTCTCCTTTTCCCAATTCGTGCACTCCGTCATCACCAACCGAGATAACACACTACCAATCCACTCATTCCACCTTAAATCTCACCGCGGCTTTTGCTACAATACCGATCTCTACAATTTTGTTTATGCAGCAATTACACGAGGAGTTCAAAACCTCAGCATCGATCTCTACAGCATAAGGAGGACACTGCCTAATTTTGTTCTAACTACCAAAACTTTGTCAGTTCTCAAATTGAAGAGAATAGCATTGAATGAAATATCATACGAGGACGATCCATGCTTTGATCTTCCTTCTCTAAAAGTTCTTCACTTGGAATCTGTCGTTTTCACATTTCACAAACATATCAGGAAACTTCTATCTGCATGTCCCATTCTAGAGGAGTTGGAAACAAAGGATTTAATTATAAAGAAACTAGCTAAGGAGTTACGTATAAATAGAGATGTTCTTAGTCTATCCAACTTGGTCAGAGCTAACATTTCCGATGACTACAATATTGAGCTTGATTGGCTTCATAATGTCCACCTTCTCCGCATAAAACTGGTATGCATCAAAATGTTCTATATATATAAATTTTTTTTTTACTTATAATAGTGTCGAGACGGAGGGTGCGTAAATTGCTAATTCTCGCACTTGAAAGACTAAATTGATGGACTCTTCAATTTCAAGGACTTGTTACTTTCACAAATAACTTCACATCCTATTATGCCTTTGTAACTCATGCAGCTGTGGACCTGTTATTTAGACGGCATGTTTCACAATTTAACCCATATGGAGCTTATATTTGACATTCGCCCAAGGTTTTTCAAGTGGGAGTGGCTGATAAAACTTCTCCAAAATTCCCCCAAGTTGCAAACTATGATCATTGACGAGGTTTTTAAAATTAGGCATTGCCTTTTAAAATTTTAAGTTAGGTTGTAATTCGATATATTTTTGAAAATTTTAATTGTGTATAATTGTCAGGTTGATACATTTCACAATTACAGTGATAGAGAATGGAAGGACCCAGAAATCGTTCCAGAATGTCTTTTATCTCATCTTACAACATGCTTACTTAGAAATTACAGACACACAAATGGCGAGTTTCAATTTGCAAAATATATGATGCAGAATTCAAGAGTACTAAGAACCATGACAATTGGGGGTGCCAAACTTTTTGATACAGATACAAAGCTCAAAATGTTAAAGGAGTTATCTTTGTGTCCAAGGAATTCCGTCACATGTGAACTTTTATTAATCTGATTCTAGTAAAAACCATGTGGATTTTCTTTCTTTGGGTTACAATGAAATGAATTTTGATCATTCTTGTCCCTCCTCATTTCTTCTGTTTTTAAATTGGTTTAGTTTCTCAGTGTCAGTGGTGTTTGTCTTTTAACTCTACTACATCTTCTTGAACTGTTATATACTTTGATGGTTCATGTGTGTGATTTTGTGTATGTTTACCTTCTTTTGAGAGTTTCAGTATCTGGTTTTTTCAACCAAAGATACAACATTCTTACCTATTGCAGTTGACACCGATGGTTGGACATTTTGCTCACCCCCGTTGTGACTTGGGTTCAAGTTCGGAATTCCACAATTGCTAGGTTATACGTAAATTTCATCGTAAATCCTCGATGAGGTTGGCGGATCTCCACAACCTTGCATGAATGTGTGTTTTCCCTAATCTAAACATTGAATCAGCAGTTTTGTTTTTTCAGCTAAAACAATTCATTAAAGAAAAATTGAAGAAAGCTTAAGTTTTCTTTGGTAGAGGCACAAACACTTAAGTTTTTTTTACCGAAATAAAAAGATTTTAATTCTTTCAGTACATCAAATTCAAACATAAATGTAACACTGCTAAAGAAGAAAAGAATGAATATTCAAATGAACTCACATCATCTAAATTAATATTATAAAACGGTATATTCTAATAGCTCAACATGAGCTGTACTAGTAATTGTACAGATTAGCATGAGTTGTTCTATCTGTTGCACAACTAAAGGAGTACTAACAGGAGATGCAATATCCATTCCATGTACATAGGAGTTTATTGTTTCATGCTTATGCAGTAGCTGTTCCATATAGATAGGAATTAGTTACTTCATTCATATCACTAGAGCCTCTTCACAGCCTATATAAAGACTTAGCTTGTACGTTTTAAAATATTATTCAATCAAATGCAATTACAATCAAAGTCTTTCTTTTATATATTCATGCCTATAAATAATATGATAAAATTAAAGCGACTGGAATATGTCATCCATCATATATGCTTCATAAGTATTATGTGAATCAAAAGTTGATTGAAGTTGATCTGTCAATTAGAATCAAACAAACACCGCAATATGACGGGAAAACAAGCAAACAACGCACAAAAACTAAAAATTAAAGAACACCGCGGGAAGATGGGAAATCAAACGAACACCGCAAGAAGATTGAAAATCAAACAATGTTGCACCGATCTCAGGAAAATCACACAAAAAAAAACCTAGTATATGTGAAAATCACTTATTGTATACAATATTTTAAAATGCTTTTTTATTTACAATATTTGAAGTTGCATGTCAGCATCTTGATCTTTTGTACACTTGAATACTAAGTGGAAATGAAATGCACTACTTATAGAGGACAATCTATACGATTTTAGGTATGTTATGTTGTATCACATGCACTTGAACTGTTGGAGCATAGAGCACATGTAAAAGAGAAAAAAAATTGCATTATGATAATGACATAATATGACTATGTTTAGTGATCCGGATTAGCTGCTATTAATTATAGACGTAGTTTCACGTTGTAGTCAATCATGACAATTTATTTGAAATCAAACGGTTCAGATTTAATATACAGTTTTATAAAGAATACGATCTCAGCCGTCGATCAAAGATTGGACGGCTAATAGTTCCAATAAAAACAAATTACATTATGTTAGTCCCACATCGGTAAGTTTTCAACAACCAAAGCAACCATTGCCTATAAATTAAAAAATGCAGCGCATCTTTGGATATTTTTATAATATCTAGTGTGTTAACTGCAATCCATGTTGTTGTCACCACCAAAATGTAATGGCGGCTACGCCTTTCGATTCAACGGAATGACAGACTGAGTTCTCTGTCGGGAATTCTTGTACTCCATCATCACCAAGCGAGATAACACTCTACCAATCCTCACATTCCACCTTAATTGCTGCCGCTACGGCAACACTTTGCCTACTGTCGTTCTAACTATTAAAACTTTGTCGGTCCTCAAATTGAAGAGGCTCACATTAAGGGCCTGTATGTTTAAGCTTTAAAAAAAATCTAGATTTTGAAGAAAGCTATTGAAAATAGTTTTTCATTTTGAAGAAAAAATAGATTTTTTTACCAAAATGATTTTTGAAAAAATCTTAAACAAACACCACTAAAATAAAATAAAAAAGTGACTTTTTTTGAAAAAAATAGATTTTTTTGAAAAAAAATCTCAAACAAACGGACCCTAAATGAAGATGATCCATGCTTTGATCTTCCTTCTCTAAAAGTTTTTCACTTGGAATCTGTCGCTTTCACATTTTCTAAACATATCAGGAAACTTCTATCTGCGTGTCCCATTCTAGAGGAGTTGAAAGTAAACGATTTAATTATAAACAGAGATGTTCTAATTCTATCCAATTTGATCAGAGCTAACATTTCCGGTGGCTATATTCAGCTTGATTGGCTCCATAACGTCCGCCATCTTTGCGTAAAACTGGTATGTATCAAACTAATCTATCTATCTATAGGAATCTATAAAATGATTTTTTGCTTATAATAATGTCAGGATGATGTCTAAATTGCTATTTCTCGCACTCGACAGACTAAATTGATATAGACTCTTCAATTTCAAGGACTTATTACTTTCACAAATATGTTCACATCCTATTATGCCTTTGTAACTCATGCAGCGGAGCACCTATTTTTTAGATGGCATGTTTCACAATTTAACCCATATGGAGCTTATATTCGACATGAGCTATGCCTATCTACCAGGGTTGTTCAAGTGGGAGTGGCTGATAAGACTTCTTCAAAATTCCCCCAAGCTACAAACTATCATCATTGATGAGGTTTTTAACATTAGGCATCGCCATTTTTTAATTTTAAGTTAAGTTGTACTTCATATATTTTAGAAATTTTAATTGTGTATAATTGTCAGGTTGATACAGTTCACACTTGCGGTGATAGAGAATGGAAGGATCCAGACATCGTTACAGAATGCCTTTTATCTCATCTTACAACATGCTCACTTAGAAATTACAGCCGCATAAATTTTGAGTTTCAATTTGCAAAATATATAATGCAGAATTCAAGAGTACTAAGCACCATGACAATTCAGATTGCCAAATCCATAGAGTCAGATACAAAGATCCAAATGTGCAAGGAGTTATCTTTGTGCCCAAGAAATTCAGCCACATGTAACCTTTTATTTATTTGATTGTTAATAGCTCTAATCTTTAGAAAGACATGAACTGTATCTTAAATAGAAATATCTTAATCTGATTCTAGTGAAAACCATGTGGATTTTCTTTCTTTAGGTAACAATGAAATGAATTTTGATCATTCATTTCCTCCTCTTCTGAACTGCTGTTACTTTTTTGTGCAAAAGTAACTTGTGGTAATTTTATGAAGTTCTATTCAAAATGTTGTATTCAGTTAAGATTGTGCTAAAAATAAATAGGAAATAAAGTTGTTGACAACTTAAAAAAAATGTAAAGATTGGTCCCTTAAAAGACACTTTCTTTGTTACATCGGGTTTGCCCGTTAATTTTTTACAAAAAAACGTTAGTTTTAGTTGACTGAATTGTGAATGTCATTAAGGCTCTGTTTGGTAAGGCTCCAAAACGAGCTTATAGCTTTTAGCTTATAAGCTAAAAGCTCTGTTTGGTAACGGTCTTTTCGTTACGATCTTATAGCTTATTTTGACTAGCTTATAGCTTATTTCAAACGCTATTTCAATTAGCTTATAGCTTATAGCTTTTTGTTTTTTCTTCCAATTTTAACTTTATTATTTTAACTAAAACCCGATTTTATTATTAATTAATAATGTCCTTTTATGTCATTTTACATCTATAAGCTATTGAACTACTAATTTTACCAAACACTTCAATTAGCTTATCAGCTATAAGCTATAAGCTATTAGCTATAAGCTATAAGCTATAAGCTAGCTTATCAGTTATAAGCTATTTTTACCAAACAGAGCCTAAGTGTAAGTTATCCACCAAAGACATTATTAATTTTTTAAATTTTTACCATTAGATTTTTTTTGGTTATATTTGGTGTTAAAATTTAACGGAAAGGACCAATATGGCAAACAAATATGTCATTAAGACTCCGTTTGGATTGATGGAATATAATGGAATGGAGCGGAGCGGGATGGAATAAAATAATGTTTCATTGTTTGGATTTGCAATATAATAATGGAATGGATTCCATCAAATACTATCACTTACCTTCAATTTTGTTCATCTCTTTATTAAAATATCCAAACAATGGAATGAAAGATTTATTCCGCTCCGCTCCATCCCATACCACTCTCCTCTGTTTCGCTCCATTCCGTTACATTTCATCAATCCAAACAGAGCCTAAGGGTCTAATCCATAACTTTTTTTAGGGACTAATCCGAATCTTTTTTTCTTTAAGAGACTATCTTAAAACCTAAAATATTTTTAAGGGACCAATATACTAATTAAAGGTAAAAAAAAAAATTTTAAGTCCCATATCGGGAGGTTTTCAACTAACAGAGGAATCATTGCCTATAAAAGCAGATTAAGCTATTATTTTTGCGAACGGTTTTATCTAAGATCGTGTTATCTCGTGAGTTAACTCGGTAAGAAGGCGCCAAATTGCAATCGCTATTGTCGTCGCCAACAAAATGTCACGGCGGCTACGCCTTTAGATTCGACGGAAAGATAGACTCAGTTCTCTGCCGGACGAAGCTCTGGAACACATTATCTCCTATCTTACGACCAAAGACGCCGTCGTCACAAGCTTCCTCTCAAAGAGATGGAAATCACAATCACTATGGCGCTCACAGCAGAACCTCCACTTCGACGACAAAACCTTTCAAGATCGTTTCTCCTTTCGCCAATTCATGTACTCCGTCATCACCAACCGAGATAACACTCTACCAATCCTCACATTCCACCTTAATTGCCGCCGCTACAGCAACACTTTGCCTACTGTCGTTCTAACTATTAAAACTTTGTCAGTCCTCAAATTGAAGAGGGTGACATTAAACCAGGATGATCCATGCTTCGATCTTCCTTCTCTCAAAATTCTTCACTTGGAAACTGTTTCTTTCACATATCACAAACATATCAGGGAACTCCTATCTGCATGTCCCATTCTAGAGGAGTTGGAAACAAAGGATTTAACTGTAAAAACACATTGGTCGGAGCTTCCTGCGGATAGAGATGTTTTAAGCCTATCCAATTTGGTTAGAGCTAACATTTCCGGTATTCTTCTTAAGCTTGATTGGCTTCATAACGTCCACCATCTCCGCATAAAACTGGTATGTACCAATCTATAAAATGGTTTTTTTGCTTATAATAGTGTCTGGCTAAGTGTGCGTAAATTGCTATTTCTCGCACTTGAAAGACTAAATTGATAGACTTTTCACAAATAACTTCGCATCCTATTATGTCTTGCAGTGGTGGACCGATTGTTTACCTGGCATGTTTAACAATTTAACCCATATGGAGCTTATATTCGACATTCGCTGTGCCTATCCATCAG
Source organism: Trifolium subterraneum (assembly GCA_951799995.1). Classification (NCBI taxonomy): domain Eukaryota; kingdom Viridiplantae; phylum Streptophyta; class Magnoliopsida; order Fabales; family Fabaceae; genus Trifolium; species Trifolium subterraneum. The sequence continues at coordinate 50,959,089 of OX637468.1, read as the reverse complement.
GGTTGTTCAAGTGGGAGTGGCTGATAAAACTTCTTCAAAATTCCCCCAAGCTACAAACTATCATCATTGATGAGGTTTTTAACATTAGGCATTGCCTTTTTTAATTTTAAGTTAAGTTGTACTTTGATACATTTTTGAAAATTTTAATTGTGTATAATTTTCAGGTTTTTACAGTTCACAGTTACGGTGATAAAGAATGAAAGAACCCAGAAATCGTTCCAGGATGCCTTTTATCTCATCTTACAACATGTTCACTTAGAAATTACAAATGCACAAATTGCGAGTTTCAATTTGCAAAATATATAATGCAGAATTCAAGAGTACTAAGTAACATGACGATTCAAAGTGCCAGAGTAGATACAAATATAAAGCTCCAAATGTTAAAGGAGTTATCTTTGTGCCCAAGGAATTCAGCCACATGTAAACTTTTATTTATTTGATTGTTAATGGATATTGGATAAAACATATGTGAAATAGCTCTAATCTTTAGAAAGACATGACCTGTATCTTAAGGAGAAATATCTTAACCTGATTCTAGTGAAAACAATGTGGATTTTCTTTCTTTGGGTAAAAATGAAATGAGTTTTGATCATTCATCTCCCTCCTCTTTTCAACTCCTGTTACATGTTTGTGCAAAAGTAAATTGTGATAATTTTATAAAGTCCTAAAAGAATATACAAAATGTTGTATTCAGTTTAGATTTTGCAGTAAATTATGTTTCTTCTTTTACCAATTGTCTTCTAGGAATTATCTTTTGGTAGACATAGTGATAGGAATTAAAGTTGTTGAGAACATGACATATTGGTTAGTTTGGCACCAAATTTGAAACACAATGTAGAGGTTTTCTTGCACCAAATTTCATGTAGAACCAGACATTTCCAAACTGCAGAATGTTGAATGCAATGTAGCTAAATTATGAGTCAAATAAAAATGCAATTTAGATGCTAGTTGCAATGAATGAAGAGCAAAAGGAAAATGTTTCTGTTAAAGGTGCTTCAATCAGATAATGTTGAATGGTTTGTGTTTTTGAAAATTGGTAGGTTATATGTAAATTATATTGTAAGTTTGTTGTCTTTTTGTATGTCAATTGTGGTTGTGTAAAGTTCATTGATGGCATCCCGTTGAGCTTTATGAAAATTGCTTTGTTTCTTGATAACGTGATAAAGTGAGAGTGGATAACCATTGATTAAAAAGTTATTAAATAGATTGAGTCTTTATGGATAAGCACTTCCTCGGTTGTACTTCTAATGAGTGGAGGTTCACAAGCATGAAAACCAGTTGTACTTGAAAATGTATTCTATACTTGTAGGAGTTAAATCACAAGCATGAAAACCATTGTATATATTCTCCTGGTGAATTCAGTTTTTTTACCTCAATTTATCAACTTGTGTGGTTAAATATTAAAAGAAAAATTGACGGACCAAAAAGTAGAAAAAAATTATGTCAAACCTGTAAGCTGGTTACTCATTATACTTGTTTAAAAGATCTTGTTGTCATGATCAACTCAAGGAGAAGTTTGTGAAATGCTGAGAATGAATGATTACAATTTTAAAAGACCTTGTTTAACTGTTTCATTTTAGGTTTTCAAACATGCAAGTATATGGGTTTTTTAAACTCAACCTGGCCTATTTAGAGATTAGAATCTGAACATGCCTCATGCCTTGTAAAAAAAATTAGAACCAAAGAAAAACATAAGAATAAAATGGAATTGGTCGATTTCACAAAGTATACTCCATATAAGCACCAACACAGCACATTCAAGAGTAAACTTCAACTTCTCTCAGTCCAAACAAATTGACCAGCCACAAGGCCATAAGAACCAAAGTACACAAAAAAGTAGTTCATATAATTTTTAAGGCTAAAATTTTCTGTGCCAAAATGTCAGTCTATAACGATAAAACAGCACAAATCCAAAAAAGTTTAAGACAATATCTTTCTCAGGTCCACTGCAAAACGACTAGTAATAGGCACCAAGAACCTAAAGCCAACTGTTTATTTGGCATCATCATATGAACAAGGAATACAAATTCCTGTATTGATGTAAAGGATAACAAGATTATTTTACCGCACAGGTTGTTGGTTATAATGGTTCTTCTCCTTTTTCTTTGCAGCAGCGAGCCTTGCGTTCCTTGCAGCAGCCTCTTGAGCAGCAGCTCTAGCAGCAGCATCCATTTCTTTGCTGGATTTCTTCTTCTTCATAGAAGCAACTTTCTTAAGACGCTCTTTCACATCAACAACAGATGACTCCTCCTCTGCATTTTCTGTGCCTGTGGCCGAATCAGTTCCATTGTTTGTTTCTGAGCTGTTGGGCTGACCATTGGATTCTTTCACCTCCTTGGAAGCTTTATCCTTCTTTTTCTTCTTCTTGGCATTCTTGGACTCAGCAGTGATTTCTTTCTTTTCGCCGTCAGCATCCCCTTCAACACCTTTCTTATCCTGAGGCGCGCCTGCAAATACAATTTTCCAATTGAAACAAATCAACATAAAGTTCAACAATAATTATATTAAAAAAACTAGGTTCAACAGTAAGCTTCCTTGAGTGATTGCATCTAGATATGAAAAAATTTCTTCTCTTTGAAAAATATATATATAAACGTTTGAATTCATAATTGAATCAAACAATTCATAATTGAATCAAAAAACATTTCAGCGAAAAAAACAAACTACAATCCTACAAATAATGGAGAAAGACCAATTGTGTAGAACAAATGAACTAGCAAATGACCAATCAATAACCTGAACTCATAAAAATAAAGCATAATCCTACAAATAATGTATCATCATACAATTCTGTAAAATAACTACCTTGTGAATCATCTTGAGCTTGACCATCATTACTTTCTTTTGGTTGGACTCCAAAATCGGCTAAAAGAGCCTCAAGCTCTTCAAGTTCCTTTTTCTTCCTCTCCTTTTTGGAGAGCTGTCGTTCAGCCTCCTTTGGTACCACAGGAACTTCAGCATTCTTCTTAACCTCGGGTTCAGATTTCACTGTGTGCTCTGATTCTGATTCATGATCATGCTCCTCCTCGACTTCCTCATCACCTTCATCTAATAAATCCTCCTCGCTCTCAGAGTCCTATTAAAAATTGTAAAATATCAAATATGGAACAGCATAAGATTTGTTAAACCATAAACAAAAAAACACACCAATGAAACATTGTCAAATCAAAAATTGTAAAATATCAAATCTAGAGCAGCATAAGATTTGTCAAGCCATATAAAATAATAAGCACACATAGAAATCACATTGTTAATCATTATACACTTAGTGCATGTTTGGTATCACGGTGGCTTTGCCAAAATCATGGCGAGCCACCGTGATTTTGCAAAGCTACAAAATGTAGCTTCTAAAAATCACAGTGACGCACCGTGATATCAAACATGCACTATATTACAGACATTTAGCACATAAAAAAACCATGTGATACAGTCCAGAGTTTATCATTATTATTCAACGTAACTCCAATTTGCCAATATATAGTACTAGAATATATCAAAAAGCACACACAAAATAAACCATCTAATCTTTCAAAAGACAAAAAACATTATCTTGAACGAACACAACATAATCAAGATCGAAGTTTTCTAATGAGAACAGGCATACAACTACAAGCATTCACATAAGGGAGGACATCTCAGGAAAAAATAAAAGCGATTGGGAATAAAGTTTATTAAGAAGTAGCTTAGGATATAAACATTTCGATAAGTATTTGAAGAGCATATGGGAATATAAACTATCAAAATTGTTGCAGGAACAGCTTATACATAACTTGTACAGAACTTCACCTTATTCCTTCTTCAATTGTAAATCAACTTATACATTAAACTCTTATAAAAAGCAAGCATTGAAAACATAACCCTAAATCTCAATAAACACTAACAATATAAAACAGAACTTTCAAACATCATTTCAGCCACTCATATCCTGATTCCACCACGTTTCCTAGCCTAAAGCAATTGAATCCAACCAACATAATCATTACATAAGCACATAAAAAGAGTAATAACACAATAATAAAGAAGCATCAAGGTATAAATAATACTACTAATAAATTGATCAACAATAGATAAATTTTTTTTGGAAAAACCTCAAAATTGTCTGGTTTGTCCTCAGTTTGATGAGAATCAGAAGCAGTCCAAACATTTTGAGGTGGTGCAGTGGTTGCATAATAATCATCATCATCATCCACATCAGCCCATGAAGTTGCATTCAACGGCGCCGGAGCCCAAAAAACCTGAGATTCGGATTCAGATTCCAATTTGGTGGATTTGGAAGCCTTATTCTTCTTATCCTTATCAGATTTCTTCTTCTTCTTAAGAGTATCGAGTGCAGCAAAAACGTTGGTGTTTTTAATCACCAATGAACCATCATCTCTTCTGCTTCCACCACCAACCATTGTCAACAAAAACCGATTTTAGTGATTAATACAGTGTTAATCTATCTATAACTATGACTCTAAATTCCAACTTTTAACGCTTATGCTTGCAGTTTTAATTATTGTCGGTTCAAATCAAAATAGTGACGGAATCGACTTATTTCTATCTCTAAATTGATAAAATCAGGCAAAAAAAAATCGATTAATTAATCGATTGATGTTGAAATTGTAACCTGGTTCAACGATATAATAAATAAAAAAGAAAGGAAAATTGAGATCTAGGATTTGGGGGAAACGGCAAATTGTGAAATGAGCGATGAATGAGAAAGTGAAAGCGAAGTTAGGGTTTGAAGAGAAATGGTGGAGAATTGAAGAGGTGGCGTGAATGAATGAATAAGAGGAGTGAGAGGCAGAGAGAGAGAGAGTTGTTTGTTTCACTTCCGAGAGAGAGAGAGCTAGGGTTACACAAACACACAAGACGGAGGAGAAGATAACGAAATGAAAACCAAAACAACACGTAATATAGTTTTTATTAGGCATGAAAATAAAACTCATACCCTTCTTCAAAAAAAAAAAAAAAACTCATACCCTTTGAAATCCGGCCAAACTATATCCGCTTTGATGGGAAAAACTCTTATTGACTGAGTTTGGATTTGAGTATGGATTTTTTCCGATTTCAAAATATGGGTTTGGGGCGGGTAACAGAGACATTAATATACACCCCGAACCCGCCCTGCTTATGTTAAAATTATATTTTACCTCTTTGAAATTATAAACTCTTAAACAATCTCTTAAATTATATTCATATGTTTATTTTTTTGTTTATTTAAAAAAATATTGTTAAAACAAAATAATTTTGGACTTTCAACCTTTTTTTTAATAAAAAAAATACTAAAATACAATCATAATTTATGTGGAAAGAGGCGTAATGGGGATACCCGATCCCCGTTAGGTAGGGGTTTTGAGTTATACTTTTTATCCCTGCATGAACCAACTAACGATTGGTAAAGAAAATATGTTTAATTAATATTAAAAAAATTCAAAGAGGTAAAATTGGAAGAAAAAATGATAAGCTACTCCATAAGCTAGCTTATTTGTCTTCTCAAGCAAAGTCTAAATAAAAAAAATTGTTCCCTCATGTTTCATGTATATAATAAAAAAAATTACTTTTTATGTTGATTGAGTTATTAATTTATTTGATTCTAGTATAAATTATTATTTAATAAATGAGTGAGTGAATTTAAAAGGTAAAATTTTGTTTATATATAAAATCAAATGAAGTATATACGATTTTACATTTAACTTATCTTTTTTGTTTTTTACACAAATTTAATTTATCTTTTGACATCTACTTCTTATCTAAATAAATATGTCGCGTTAAGTTTCACATGGACAATAACATTACACATACTCGACTCAATGTCATATGTAAAGTGTGTGAGCCTCCGATTTTTTAAGAGAATTTAAGGTATTGTTTTAAGTGTACGATAGTATTGAGCCTCCGGTTTTTTAAGAGAATTTAAGGCACTCTTTTAGTGTACGATAGTATTGAGCCTCCAATTTTTTAAAAGAATTTAAAGGGAGTGTATTGGATTGAGATTTCAAGAGATTATTTTGACAAAAAAAGTCTTGAAGATTTTAAATGACTTCATGAGATTATATTGATTTTATCAGATTTTAAGAGATTTTTTTCAAAAGACTTTTTACAATAAAGATTTTTAACACATGATTTTAATGGATTTTTTTAAAAAGATTTTTTAAAATCAAGATTTCATAATACTTTATATATTAGAAAAATTTCAAAAGACTCAATATATATTAGGAAAATTTCAAAAGACTCAATATATATTCGGAATAAAAATTATAAGAGTAATAAATAAATAAAAAAATTTGAGAATCCAAAACAAAAAAAACATACGATGAAAAGTTCTGTGTTTTTCTTTACGTATTTGATTGTTAAATCAACTGCATAACTCACTTCAATGGCCGAAATAACACAAAAATAGCAAAAGCATTGAATCCAATAAGAAAAAAAGTTACAGAATTTGTTAAAAAATAAAACTTGCAAAAATCATATTTGATAAGCAAGTGAAAAAAGAAAAAAAGAAAAATTCTGGTACAGTGATGTTGAACTCTGAAAGAAAAAAAAGGTCTCGGAGAGTTTGAAAAAACCTCATGGTTTTTGGTGAGATTGTTGGAAGAGTCTCTCAAGTGTATTTTGAACTAAAATGTCTCACGAAATCCAATCCACCAAAATCGGTTGAGTTTTGAATACCAAGTGACATTTTATAAGTCCTAAGAAATCTCAATCGCGGATTTCATTGCCCTGAAAAAAAATCTTAATTGAATACCACAAGATTTGATTTGATTTTATGAAAGTCTTGATTGAATACCAATAAAAAAATTTAACAGAAAAAAAATCTTTTAAAATTCATTGAAATCTCAATTCAATACACCCCTAAATCACTTTTTTAAAAGTGTGTGATAGTATTTATTTAGGCTCAATACTATCCCTGGGAAATGATTTTCAATTCAACTCACTTTTTAAAATCGTGTGTTTTTTTTATTATTGGTGGTAAAAAAAAAAAAAAAGAAATACTATAGTAAAGTAAAAAAATAAAAAATAAATATTGTAGTAAAAAATATAAAAAATCCATATAAAGACTTTGTTACGTGTTCTTCTTCATTTCGTTATCTTCTTCTCTGTCTCTGTGTAACCCTAGCTGGGAACAAAACAACAACTCTCTCGGCCACCTCACTCAATTTCTTCCTCTTTTTATTCATTCCTTCAATTCTTCTCTCTTTTCTTCAAACCCTATTCTCGATTTCACCTTCTCACTCAAAAACTCAACGCCGATTTTACAATTCGCCGTTTTCCCCAATTCCTAGATCTCATTTTTTTTTTCATTTATTAAATTAAATTGTCCAACCAGGTTATAATTTCAATACCAATTTCAATCAATCGTTTATCGTTTTGTTTTGAACCGACAATAATTTAAACCGCAAGAATAAGCGTTAAAAGTTGAAATTTGGAGTCATAGTTATAGATAGATTAATACTGTATTAATCACTAAAATCGGTTTTTGTTGACAATGGTTGGTGGTGGAAGCAGAAGAGATGATGGTTCATTGGTGATTAAAAACACCAACGTTTTTGCTGCACTTGATACTCTTAAGAAGAAGAAGAAATCTGATAAGGATAAGAAGAATAAGGCTTCCAAATCCACCAAATTGGAATCTGAATCCGAATCTCAGGTTTTTTGGGCTCCGGCGCCGTTGAATGCAACTTCATGGGCTGATGTTGATGATGATGATGATTATTATGCAACCACTGCACCGCCTCAAAATGTTTGGACTGCTTCTGATTCTCATCAAACTGAGGATAAACCAGATAATTTTGAGGTTTTTCCAAAAAAAAATATCTATGTTGATCAATTTATTAGTATTATTATGCCTCTTAATTATTGTGTTATTACCCTTTTTATGTGCTTATGTAATGATTATGTCATGTTGTTGGTTGGATTCAATTGCTTTATGCATGGAATAATAATGGATTCAGGATAGGTGTGGCTGAAATAATGTTTGAATATTCTGTTTCCAATGTCTATTGAGATTTAGGGTTATGTTTTTGATGCTTGGTTATTGTAATGTTTGATGTATAAGTTGATTTACAATTGAAGAAGAAATAACGTGAAATTCTGTACAAGTTATGTATAAGCTGTTTTTGTAACTATTTTGATAGTTTATGAACACAAGTTCAAAATAACTTATATGTATTTCATAAGATATTCCCATATGCTCTTGTAAAACTTATCAAAATGTTTATATCATAAGCTAATTCTTAACAAACTCTCTTCACACAGCTTTTATCTTTTCCTGACATGTTCCTTATGTTGATTTTAATTTAAGTGACTAATGACAATCATAAAATCGTAGGTTAAAATCTGTACAAGTCATTAGTCACTGGAATTAATGTTAAAATCGACAATCGTAAAATAGTCAGTAGTCACTTGAGTTGAGATATCCTATCTTTGTATGCTTGTTGCCTTGTTCATATTAGAAAACTTGGATCTTGATGATACTTATGTTGTGTTTGTTCCAGATAATGTTTTTTGTCTTTGGGAAGATTACATGGTTTACTTTGATAAACTTTGGACTGTCAATTACATGATTTCTTACTTGCTAAATGTCAGTAATGTAAATGTATAATGATTTATTGTACAAAAAGAAGTGTATAATGATTTAACAATGTGTTTTCTTGGTGTGGTTATTTGTTTATATGGTCTGACAAATTATATGCTGTTCCAGATTTGATATTTTACAATTTTTGATTTAACAAGTTTTCTTGGTGTTGTTTGTGTGGGTTTTTATTGATATGGTTTGACAAATCTTATGCTGTTCCATATTTAATATTTTACCATTTTTAACAGGATTCTGAGAGTGAGGAGGATTTATTAGATGAAGGTGATGAAGAGGTTGAGGAGGAGCACGAGCATGAATCAGAATCAGAGCACACTGTGAAATCTGAACCCGAGGTTAAGAAGCCTGCTGAAGTTCCTGTGGTACCAAAGGAGGCTGAACGACAACTCTCCAAAAAGGAAAGGAAGAAAAAGGAACTTGAAGAGCTTGAGGCTCTTTTAGCTGATTTTGGAGTCCAACCGAAAGAAAGTAATGATGGTCAATCTCAAGATGAATCGCAAGGTAGTTATTGTGCAGAATTGCATAATACATTATTTGTAGGATTATGGTTTATTTTTGTGAGTTCAGGTTTTTGATTGGTCATTTGCTCCTTCATTTGTTCTACACTATTGGCCTTTCTCCATCTGGACTTCTCTTGCTTTTGCCCAAAGATCTACCTCCTTTTTCTTCTTTTTTCGCTGACAGGTTTTGTGATTCAATTATGAATTGCTCGACTCAAACATTTATATATATTTTTTTTTTCAAAGAGAAGAAATTTTTTCATATCTAGATGCAATCAATCGAGGAAGCTTATTGTTGATTTGTTCCAATTGCAAAATTGTATTTGCAGGTGCACCTCAGGATAAGAAAGGTGTTGAAGGGGATGTAGATGGTGAAAAGAAAGAAATCACTGCTGAGTCCAAGAATGCCAAAAAGAAGAAAAAGAAGGACAAAGCTTCCAAGGAGGTGAAAGAATCTAATGGTCAGCCCAACAGCTCAGAAACAAACAACGGAACTGATTTGGCCACAGGCACAGAAAATGAAGAGGAGCCATCTGTTGTTGATGTGAAAGAGCGTCTTAAGAAAGTTGCTTCTATGAAGAAGAAGAAATCCAGCAAAGAAATGGATGCTGCTGCTAGAGCTGCTGCTCAAGAGGCTGCTGCAAGGAACGCAAAGCTTGCTGCTGCGAAGAAAAAGGAGAAGAACCATTATAACCAACAACCTGTGCGGTAAAAGAATCTTGTTCTCCTTTACATCAATACAGGAATTTGTATTCCTTGTTCATATGATGATGTCGAATAAACAGTTGGCTTTAGGTTCTTGGTGCCTATTACCAGTTGTTTTGCAGTGGACCTGGGATATTGTCTTAAACCTTTTTGGATTTGTGCTGTTTTATTGTTATAGACTGACATTTTGGCACAGAAAATTTTAGCTTTAAAAATTATATGAACTACTTTTTCGTGTACTGGGGTTCTTACATGGCCTTGTGGCGGATCAATATTAGATTGGACCTAGAGAAGTTGAAGTTTACTCATGAATGTTCTGTGTTGCTGCTTATATGGAGTATACTTTGTGAAATTGATCCAATTTATTTAACTGTTTTTCTTTTGGGTTCAACCGTACCACTAGTGTACTGCTATATCCATGTCATATAGCTTTTGAGTTTATACTGATTATGGAACTGTTTTTGCTAAAAGCTTGTTCAAGCTTAACAGTAAACTTTTAGTAATTCTTAATTTATTATTATACGTAACAAAACAAGATTATCTAATTAAGTATTTGTGGGAAGCTTATTTTCAAACCCTACATTCTAGCTTTGAAACATGTTTATAACACTTTGTCATTATTTTGTGAAGAAATGGAAGTGTACCACAGACACGTTCGAATGTTGTATGAGAGTCATTTCTAGTGTTTTGTTCATTGTAATCCACTCTATCAGTGTATTGGGTTGAGCATGTGGGTGAGTCGTGGAAACTTGTCATTAGTTTATTAATATAAGATTATAAAATATGAAGGCATATTAGACAGGTGTTTATGTTTCAAAGGTTGAGAAAGAGTGAGAATCTCATACCAATGATTCAAAGGAGGGATTGTCCTTTGACCAAAATAAATAAAAAGGTAGGATTTTCATGCTTTGGTTTGGATAAGATTGGCTTACCTTTGAGTTCAGGTGATTTTGGTAGCTTTGTTTCCATTTATCTTTTAACCAATGTTTTTTATGAATATGTACACAGAGTGACAAACACTACTAAAATTTACACGTGTAATTATGTGTTTCCGTGTTTGAAATTGGGTAGAAGTGTTAAGTTTAGGCATAATTTAGGGTCTGTTTGTTTCAGCTTTAAAAAAAAATATTTTTTCTTTGTATTTTTGAAAATAGATTTTATAAAACCGTTTTTCAAAATATTATAAGTTTTTTTATATTCGTTTTTTCTAAATTCAAACACTAATTTTGACATCATATAACATAAACGTACATTATTGAAGAACAAAAAATAGTCAAAATCTTAATTTTTATAAAATGTTGTATTTCAAAAATGATTTATATGAAAATCTATTTGAAATAGCTTCAAAAAAAGTGATTTTTTTGAAATTTTGATATCCAAATTTTTTTTCAATAAAATAATGAAATACCTAAAATAACATTTTAAGAATAATTATTCAAACAAAATTTTCATTTGAAGCTTTTATAAAAAAATTCTTTGTAAATTTTTTTTATACAAAATCTATTTTCAAAAAAATCCAAAACAAACGGACCCTTAATTTCATCTAAATAATTTGGGTGAACTTGGAAGAGGTAACAATTTCATTTCCTTAATTTTTCTGCCACTTCAAGGAACCTCTTCCAAGTTCAGTCAAATATGATTACTTCTCAAAAATGAAAAATTGCAATGATAAATAATAAAAGTTTCTGTCCACATCCATCCTTAAATTGTCTTTCTTGTAGACACTTTCTCTTTCATTTACTATGAAACACGAAGATTTAAATTGATTATCGTGAGGTTCCATTTCTTAATATGTTTGTTTTACCTTCTCTTTTTTTTTGTAACATAAGTAAAAGATGAAGAAAAAAGAAATTGAAAAATCTATTTTGCAAAAAAATCAGTAATGCCATTCGTTTTATGAGAAATAAAAAGGAGTGTCCAAAATTTGAGTGGTGCATTGATCTCTTCTATAAAATACGTTCTAACAACTTATGAAAAGACTGAACCATTTTATTTAGAGCAATGAGAGATTTCAAATAACACATGAGATCATATGACTTTCAAAACTCCAAATAATTGGAACCCATGCAAAATATTAAATGTGCTACTTGTTAGTTGTTACCGAGAGAATTATACTTGGTCATCAATTTTTTTTATGGATTACGATGTTTATATGTATCCGTTTATCGGGAACTAATCTTCATTCAGGAATTTGTGAACATACTAAATGGGTTGTCTTCTCTCAATCAATTATACAAGGGCTTCGTAAAACAAAGTAAATTATACTCCCTCGTCCATTATTGATAGGGATGACAAAAATATCCATACCCGTGGATATCCGCGGATAAAATCCGTCACGGACACGGAGCGGATAGGTTAATGGATATCCACGGGTAAGATAAATGAATATTTCAACTACCCGATAGTTAATTGATACGGATGCGGATTTGATGGTATCCGTATCCGCGGATATCCGTACCCGTTAGTAAACAAAAAAATTATATAAATATTCTTAGTTATCAAATATATAAGAGCCTTTTTCATTCTTTAGAATTTTGTGATGAACTTTGTTTTGATTAGAAATGAAATGTATGAAGTTTTTTCTAAAGAAAAATGTAAGGATATTGTTATATTTTGGTGAAAAGAAGAAAAATAAATGTGTTGACTTTTGTTGTTAAATTGAAAGTGAAATGTATGAATGTTATTATGTGATAATAATATTTTTCTTGTTTCTTTAAAAAGAAGATAAACAAATTTCAAGTAATTAAAATATATTTTTTTACAAGAATTACAAATTTTTTAAAAAAATTATAATCCACGGATATCTGTGAATATCCACGGATACTTCAAAATCCACGGATTACCCGCTTGACAGATACCCGCATGGATATGGAGCGGATATGGATATCGTATTTATCCAACGGAGCGGACACGAATATCATACTATCCGCCCCCACGGATATCCATTGACATCCCTAATTATTATATGTATTTGTAGCAAAAATCACGATTATTAAAAATATATGGGTTGATATGATGGTGAAATGTTTAAATCCTTTCGGTGCCACTTTTTATGTTGAGATGGTCCATACAAAAAGCGTTTCAACAGAAGTCCCCGTTAGTGGAGGACGGTGAAATTGGTGTCATTCACATTAATTAGTTTTTAGGCTGGTTATTTAGTCTTAGAAAAAAAATAAAAAATTCTACCACCATTTATCGGCAACTTCGAGGTCTCTGGCCGAGTCATAATTGCTTTTCGCAAAAGATGCCTCCAATCTCTTAATAAAGGTATCTTCTTGGTGACAACAGTGACAACTAATCATTGAATCCAGATCGATTGGAAGGTGACTCCCCGCCTAAGGCTTACTCAGAAAGAATGTGCGCCAGACAGAGGGAAAGCCCGTAGCTTCATGGGGCTGTTCTTTACTCAACATACGCAACTAACTACCCTTGCAGTGTGACCGTAACTTACTAGCCAACACCAACTACCATGCTTTCGGTATGAGCTGGACTGAAACTACCAATGAGACTCCGACCAAAAAGAGCATTCTGGAGAGCAGATGTAGATAATCTAGTTCCATAATTAAGCACGGATTTAAATTGAATTTTTATTTGACACAAGATTTAAATTGAATTAACATTCAAAATTTTTGAAATCAACTTTATGCCTCATATGTACATGCAAGTAAACGACAACGTTTAGATATTGCATGTTATGTTATTCTGTTTGATCAAAACAAGCAACAAAATAATTTGTTCTTTTCTTCCCACCTTTGAAAACAAAAAACAACAACAACATATTACTACAATTCAAGTTCGAATCTCTCCACAGCCAACAACTTCTCATTTCTCTCTCGATGATTCCAAACAAACTGACATCAAAATGCATTCTCAAATTCACACTTATTTCTGTCTCACTCTCACCACAGTCAATTCATCATCTTCATTTCTTAAGAAACTGAGAAAGAGGAGTTAATAATGAACAATACATCATTCTTCGGTATCAAGTTTCATTCTTCTCTCAAAGGTTACAATGCTATCACTTTCAATACTATAAATCATTTGCAGCTGAAGAGAAGAAGCTTATTGCAGAAAACTAAAAGATGGTGCACTGTATCTGCCAAACATGGAAACCCAGTAAGGCAAGAATTTAGTTTTTGTTGTCAAAATGTAAACTTTTTGAGGTTACACCATGTTTCCATAAATGGGTCTAGGTTGAAATGCTCCAATAAGGAACCATTGTGGAAAGAAGGGATTTTTTTTATTAGGGTATGTGTTTATACTATTGTTATATCTGGTTTGTGTCTGTTGGTTTGGTTTGGTTGTAATAAAGTTAAGGGTTATGTTGAAGCCAAACTATTGCCTTCTATTTGTTTAGTAATTAGTGAGAAAATTCAGCGTGATTTTCACATTGGAAAGGTTAGAAGAATCTCTCCTTTGAGTTTGACATTAGAGTCATGTTCATTTGGGCCACATAAGGAGGAGTTTTCTTGTGGTGAGGCTCCTATTGTTAAGCTTCGGCTTCACCCTTTTGTTAGTTTGATGAGGGGAAAGGTTGTGGTTGATGCAGTTTTGACAAATCCAAGTGTATTGATTGTGCAGAAGAAGGATTATAGTTGGTTAGGGATACCGAATACTGAAGGCGGTATAAAAAGGAATTTGCCTACAGAAGAAGGGATAGATCATCGGACTAGAACAAGGAGGCTTGCACGAGAGGAAGATGCGGTCCGGTCAGCGGGGGAGCGGGATGATGCAGCTAGGGGAGCTGCAGAGATGGGTTACTTTGTTTCGGAGTCCTCCATAGGCGATGATTTACAGGAGACTCGAGTTCATTCAAGAGGAATAACCGATTCCAATTCCTTTTTCTGCATGAATGAGGGGAAGCACAGTCACCATTGTGTAGATAAGGGTGTTGATTATGAAATGAAACATGGAGATTTGGAAAAGCCTTTTAGAGTGAAGTTTCCTGGTTCATCAGGACTTAAGTTTTGGTCCAGACTCATAAAAAGGCATTGGAAGCACAAATTTAAGAGGAAGTCTAAGAGGAGTGACATCTCTGCATCTGGTGTTGCTATTAAAAGAAGAATTCTCGGAAGCAGTGCATCAGCAGCACGTTCATACTTTCGCGGTCATTCTATGAATCCTGATAACAAAATTACAGAATCTGCTGCCATTGGTGGTGATGATAAATGTATTGTTGCAGAACATGTAGATGGGGTAGATGTTCTGCAGCCTGAAGACCTCACCAAGACTCTTCCCGTTACATTGGATGCCGTTCATTTCAGAGGTGCAACTGTGATGCTACTTGCATATGGAGATAGTGAAGTTAGGTGAGAACTATTATCACCTATTACTTAACCATTTTGCATATGAAGTCTGAAACCATAATTATTCATAGTCTTTATTCTTTCTCTTTGCTTTTTACCTGAAACCGTATAACTTCAACTACTGTGATTTTAGATTATAATATAAAATGTTATTTAGTATCTTAGTTCTCATTTTCAAGCCCTGAAACTGAAATAACAAATGTAGCTGGGATTTATGTTTGTTTAACTGCACAATATCTTACTTTAGTTGCACATAGCTTTTGCTGCATTAGATAGATTTCGAAGTTTGGCATGTCCTGTTTTATCTGGTTGTGTATCTTGTATTTTACATTGGATTGATTGAACTGATTAAGAATTTTTTAATTTGGTATGAGTAATACTAATGTACCTAATCTTCACATTGTAAGATGAAAGGTGGAGATGATTTTTTTAAGTAGAATCGTTTTGATTATCGAGTTTAATCTTGGTAGATGAAGTAATAGTTGCTGTAACTTGTAAATACTAAAGAGATGCTATATATTGGAACCAGAAGTCTGATTTTGAAAAATGATATTCTGTATGAATTTAGATGTTCTGTATGTCTTACTTTTAGGGAGATGGAGAATGTCAATGGCCATGTGAAGTTTCGTAATCACTGCAGCCATATAAATTTACACCTGAGTGGAGATTGTAAACCATGGAGGTCAGACGTTACATGCAAAGATGGCGGCTGGTTGTCTGCCAATGTTTTTGTTGACATTACTGAGCAGAAATGGCATACTAATTTGAAAGTTGACAATCTTTATGTTCCGGTAAAGTATATAGCAATTTAAAATTCAAAATTTGTCATCTTCCTACTTTGCCATTTATTCTGTATGAATGTTTATAAAGTTTATGTCTGGCTTAATTTCTATGCAGCTATTTGAAAGGATCCTAGAAATTCCAATTACATGGTCTAAAGGGAGGGCCACCGGTGAGGTGCTTCTTTAACCTAAGTTTGTTACTTTCATGATCTATTTGTAACCATAGTAAAGATTGTTTTTAGTTTCAGTCGTGGAAAGTTTATTTGTGGAATTCTAGAATGTTTGGTAAATAACACCTGATACTGATTGTCAAATTTTATATTGGGCCTAACTCATCCTCACAAAACCGGCTTGTAAGGTGAGGGTTGCCTAAGCTATATAAACGCTACACAGGCCATATCTCTAAGCAATGTGGAACTAAATCCACCCCTTCACACCCAACACAATGAAGGTGTTGGAGGCTGCAATGAAGGCAAGCCAAATGCCACAATTAGGCGGATGGGGGCGGACCGCAATGAAGGCGGAATTTCCAACACCCCCCCTCACGCTCGGGCCCAATGGGCCTGAAGCGTGGACGATGCGGGAAGCCCAACAATAGATCTAGGATAGGCTCTGATACCATGTCAAATTTTATATTGGGCCTAACTCGTCCTCACAAAACCGGCTTGTAAGGTGAGGGCTGCCTAAGCTATATAAACGCTACACAGGCCATATCTCTAAGCAATGTGGGACTAAATCCACCCCTTCACACCCAACACAATGAAGGTGTTGGAGGCTGCAATGAAGGCAAGCCAAATGCCACAATTAGGCGGATGGGGGCGGACCGCAATGAAGGCGGAATTTCCAACACTGATCTCTCGAGGTCTATATAAGTCTAAAATCTGCTGCCTGAACTGGAACAGTTAATTTGAGTCAGAAAAATAAAGTGACCTAATCAATGGCACTAATTGGCTGTTATTTTTTCCTCATTCCTTCATTAAGAGTCAATAAATATATGGCACAAATTGGTCTGTATGGCCTGCATCATCGCGTGTGGCACTAATATTTTATCCCACTAAACCAAATCACCCATAACCATATCCCACTAAACACTAACTGCATACATCACTAATATTGACTATCGTTCAAAAGATAGTTCTACGAGTTATGTTTAATACTATAAATTTTCATGTTAATGTCGATTATCAGCATTCTTTGACCAGATGTATCCCCATATGTTGAGGTCTTCTGTTAGTTTGGCTTTTATATGTCAATAGAAGCTCCTTCCCCAACCGTTTCATATGTTGAGTGCTATAGTTTTTGGCTTTGGCTGCGGAAATTTTTAGATCTCATGTTACGTCAACTTCTTCAGAATTCAGTGTTATAATTATCATGGCAATAGAATGCTGCTATTTGCTAGTTATTCTTGATAATTGACATCGCTAAATCTGTTTGATATACTGTTTCTTGTGTTACAGGTTCACTTGTGCATGTCTCAAGGTGAAACTTTCCCAAACCTTCATGGACAGCTTGATGTGACCGGATTGAACTTCCAACTATTGGATGCTCCATCATGTTTCTCCGTAAGTCTTTCTTTCATCTGTATTAAAATTCTTCGTGCAATCCCCTTTTTATAGGTTTCATCTGTAATTCTCTTGAAAAGCAACTGAGCCATTGCATATGCACTGTATTTTTTATTGTTCACTAAAATATACTTTATATTAAAAGTGACATATGACTGGTGAGCTTTATATACATCAGGTACTTGTCTATCATAAAGAAATAATGCATATGAAATATTAGAAAATCTATAGTATATATGAAGTTAAACATTCTGTGTTGATTTTCATTCCCATTTGTCAAGAGGTTAACCAGTAAATAAGCATTGCCAAAGATGATTTAAATAGCCTTCAAGGTGATCAAATAGTTTGGTTTTTCCAGAACATATCAGCAAGTTTGTGTTTTCGTGTTCAAAGGATATTTTTACACAATGCATGTGGCTGGTTTGGCAGCATTCCTCTAGAAGCATCAGGAGATTTTGGAATTCACCCCGAGGAAGGAGAATTGCATATTATGTGCCAGGTACTTATAATCTTATGTATGTTTTTATTTCTGTCTGTATAATTATTTACCTCTTGAGCACGTGTGAGGAAATGCTTTGTATCTGTCGCGATTCCCGAGCCTCCACAGCTGAGGATCGCAACGGATGCCATGTCAAGAAACCTAATTCATATAACCTTAGGCCATGTTACTATTCATGGAAATGGATGATATGGATGACATTGAAGTTTATTGAATGCAGAAGTTGATACTGCTTATATAACTGTTCAATGAGAGATTGTGGTTAACACTCAGTCCAAATAGCAAGATTTCTTACAGTTAATTGCAAATATTCCATACCTCTGAATTTCACAAAAGATAGTTAAATCTTTTTCACCTTCCCTCTGATACTCTGTTGATCAATTTCCAGGTTCATGGTGTTGAAGTGAATGCCTTGATGAGAACTTTCAACATGAAATCTTTCTCCTTCCCGGTATGTTATTGTTTTGTAAGCCGATCATTTCAATCTTCATATTTTATTTTCTTTCTGTATCTAGCATTTGTTAAATTTGAAAACAGTGATATAAGTTTTATGCAAACTTTACCTTCTACATTACCGTAAAATTATTTCATTTTGCTTCTTTATTTCTTTCATATTTTTGAAGTACCACAATTTCTTGATACTCGTTACAGAATCCTTACTAAAAAAAGTGTGATATTTAATAATTAAGGTTTATTGGTTGCAGCTAGCAGGATCAGTAACCGCTCTGTTTAACTGCCAAGGCCCACTAGATAATCCTGTTTTTGTGGGAACTGGTATGGTTTCTAGGACATTATCTTCTTTACATGTTGACACTCCTGAAACTGTAGCATCTGAAGCACTTGCTAAAAGTAAAGAGGCTGGTGCACTGGCAGCATTCGACCGTGTGCCATTTTCATACGTATCTGCCAATTTTACTTTCAACACTGATAACTGTGTAAGTTGAAAGCGGGAATAATTTTGCACGTAGTGACTCATTATTAAGTATTATATTTATTGGAATTTACATTGTGTTGGATCAGTAACTGGTGTCAAGTAGGATTGACATTTGAAACCTTAGTATTCTAGGAAATGCTTTCTTCTTATTTGCGTCTTTGAAACTATTCTTTGATGTATATATAATCATAAGTATGCTGAGTGCAATTCACTCAAGCAGTTTCCTAAATCCTCTAAGTCTATAGTCTCTTCAAGAATATTATATTCTATTAACCCTTACACTGCATACCACAGGTTGCCGATTTATATGGAATTAGGGCAAGCCTTGTGGATGGTGGTGAAATTCGAGGGGCTGGAACTGCATGGATATGCCCAGAGGTATATGGCCTATAAACTATTACAAAGCCTTTTTTCAATACTTAGGGGAAAGAAATCATGGAAGCATTATCATGCAATTTTGAAACACCATATTCACTCTCACTTTATGATACTTTTATAGGAAGGTGTATCTTAATATTTGCATTTTTTATCACCTGTTTGTTTATTGACATCTATTTGGCTAAAAAGAACTTTAGAATATGAATATCTTTTCCAATTTGTTTGTTCTCAGGGTGAAGAGGATGAGACAGCAATAGATGTCAACTTTTCTGGAAGTTTAGACATTGAAAAAACCATGCTTCATTACATTCCCAATTATCATAGTTTGATGCCACTCAAACTAGGGGTATTACACGGAGAGACAAAAATTTCGGGATCTCTTTCAAAACCGTAAGTTTGTCTCCTTTTCAGTTTTGATAACTAACTTTAATTGATAAAGATTCAGCAATATTTTTGCTTATTATATAATTAAATTATCCGCGTTTGCATTCCTCCTCTACCTCATTATGGCTATCTCTTTGAGATATCTTATCCAATATTTCTTTCCGTCTCTAATATGATTCAAACTATTTTCTCATTTTACTTTTGCATGCAGAACAGTTGATATAAAATGGACTGCACCTTCTGCAGAAGGGTCTTTTAGTGATGCTAGAGGAGATATCTTAATCTCACATGATTTCGTTACTGTTAATTCTGCTTCAACTGCATTTGATTTGAATATGAAAGTTCGAACATCTCGTTCTGATGATATTTCTCTTACAAGAGAAGAGTTTTGTTCAAAAGCTACTCCATTTACTTTTGATGGGATTGAGTTTGATCTGAATATGCATGGGTTTGAATTCTTTCGCTTGGTTACTACCTATACATTGGATTTTCCAAAACCTTTGCTCCTGAAAGCTACTGGAAGAGTAAAGTTTCAAGGAAAGCTTTTAGAACCTAGTTGCGCTATGATGGAACAAAATTTTGACAAGAATGGGCAACATCTACACATATTGGAGAAAGGAAGTGCAGATTATCTCGTTGGTGAGGTTTCAATCTCTGGTTTCAAACTGAATCAATTGATGCTTGCACCTCAGCTGTCTGGGTTGTTGAGAATTTCTCCCGAGTGTGTCAAGGTGAGGAATAAAACTCTCTCTTCTTAAAAGATGTTTCGTTTTGGGATGCTATAAAATTGTTTAACAGAGTGCTTGGCAGTAACTCATTGCAATATACAGTTGTTGTAACTTCCTTTTTTTATGGAATGCAGTTGGATGCCTCTGGTAGGCCTGATGAAAGTCTTGAAGTGGAGTTTATCGGGCCACTGCAGTCCAGTGATGAAGATGGTCTGAAAAGTGGACAAATGTTGTCTATTTCACTTCAAAAGGGGAAATTGGGGGCCAATGTCAGTATCCAACAAAGTCATTCAGCTAGCTTGGAGGTAGTCCTTATCAAATTCTGAGTGCAGTTTGTGTTTCTCTGCTGCCATATTTATTTATCGCTTCATACTAAACCAAAAGTTAACATTAAAAAATACTGAAAAACATCATTGTCCATTTTTGTTTTGAAATATTTAATCACTATTAGCCTCGATACTATTTAATTTATATTTATTGTGTTTTATCTTAATTTCTTTCTTAATTTGCTGAGTGTCTTTATGTACTCTCTCCTATTTCATTGGAATAAACATACACTAAAATTATAGAGTACTTTCAACAAT
The DNA here is from genome assembly GCA_951799995.1 of Trifolium subterraneum. Taxonomy (NCBI): domain Eukaryota; kingdom Viridiplantae; phylum Streptophyta; class Magnoliopsida; order Fabales; family Fabaceae; genus Trifolium; species Trifolium subterraneum. The sequence goes on along the minus strand of OX637468.1, from coordinate 50,938,152 downwards.
TTTTTTCTTACATGGAATGTACATGTAGATACAAAATTTTCCACTTGATGAGCTGGAGCTTGCTTCTCTCAGGGGAACTATTCAGAGGGTAAGCAATCACATTTAACCATTGGACTTCATTGTGTCTCTGTCATTGTTGTCCATATCTATATACCCTCCTCCTATGAACATTTTGATCATAATGAGGTCGGCCGTTAGAAAGATTAGACAAGGTTTTCACCGTCATAATGTGTGAATTGTGACTTTCCATCAGCTTTGATGCTTTTTATCTCTTCAACTGTTTATTTTTCTGTTCAGTTCTGCCTGAATTATGATTTGGTCGAGGCATTATTTAATGGTCATGTAATGAAAATAATGTATGTTGTTTTGGGCTGGTATCTTATTTCAGGCAGAAATCCAGGTTAATCTTCAAAACAGAAGAGGACATGGAATCCTATCTGTACTTCAGCCAAAATTCATTGGTGTTCTCGGTAAATCCATAGATGTGGCGGCTAGGTGGATTGGAGATGTTGTGAGTAACTAGGACTGTCCCTCTTACTTTTGAACCTGAATTTAAGTTACAACTTATTGCTATCCTATGAATCAACGTAGAAGTATGTTTAGCATGAGCGACACTGAATTTGAATACGATGTTAGAAACTCTGTAGTTGTTTATGTTTTATTTATCACTCTAGGTTGTAATAATTCTATGAATCTCATTCTTTTAATAATTGAATAATTGAAATGACTCTTTAATCTTGACAAAAAATATAGGTGCTTGATTGATTATCCCGGTGGTTCATTGACACCTGTTGATTATTTTCTATTTATTATTGTTGATATAGTTTCCTTAATATTTTATTTCTTTAAGATTCTCTCTTTATATAAATTTGTACAACCTCATTCTGAAATACAAGTCATTCATTCTAAATTATTCAACTTGGTATCAGAGCCAGGTTCCGATTCTAGGACCTGTGGGTTTTGAGCCCACCACGCTTCCACTATCATGAACCTTAAGCTTTTTATAGTAATCACATCAGTTCATTGACTTCCAATCTATGAGATCAATGTTTAGCCGTAATAATGACCCTGTGCTTTCATATATTGTATTGGTAAAACTGTGTTTGAGGATACTGAATGTTTGTTAATGTGCAATTGTTCAGATCACAATTGAAAAAGTTATCTTTGAACAAAGCAACAGTCATTATGAACTTCAAGGTGAATATGTGATGCCTAGAGCCTGCGATCGTAATCCTGTTGATGGAAAAGGGGACGGTTTTTTAGAAAGGCTAATTTCTAGGCATCTTGGTAGTGTTATATCCTCGACGGGCAGGTGGAGAATGAAACTTGAAGTATGTAGAGCGGAGATTGCTGAGATGCTTCCTCTTGCAAGGCTTCTTTCTCGTAGCACGGATCCTACTGTTCTCTCAAGATCAAAGGTGGCTACTGTGTTTTATGTCTTGGGTGGTTTCGTATATTCATAATCAAGTTTTGGTGTGTAAGCAGTTGATTACGATACATGACTATTGACAATGGCTTTAAATTCATTCATAATTAACTTTTGCTTTTAAAAATTTCAAATTTATCTTCCCCATCACCTAAATCTAAAACTACGAATAAAGTGAAAACAATGTGATGCTTTTGTGGTTGTTAGTAAAAATAAAAGTGTATATAAAAAAAATTTAAAAACCAAATACACCCTAATATTTTAAATAACTGGAGCATTCAAGAATCAATAACTTAGTTGAAGTAATATTTTTTCTGTATGTGAGTTGTTTACCAAAAATGCTTGTTATGTGATTGTATCCTTCACCAAAAATCTGTTGCTCATCCTGTATACTTATATTTGGAAGAAAATGAAATTGATTATGCATATTGCCATGTTACATATTTGTAGGATTTTTTTATTCAAAGTTTGCAGTCGGTGGGATTATATTCAACAAGCTCTGAACAACTGCTTGAGGTATTATCAAGGGATCACTATAATTTTATTTTCCTTTCAATAGCCACAATATTTGATGCATCTAATTTTTCCTAATAACCTGAAGCGTCCATGCAATGTTAATTTTTTGTTCGTAATGTTAATGACCCCAATGATATTCACTGCAAAAGTTGAAGTTCCTTTGTCTGTAATGGTGTTCAAATTGCAGTTAATAAGGGGGCACCATGCTCCATCACACGATGTTGTTCCTGAAGATTTAAATCTGCCTGATTTATTTGATCTCAAAGGTCGCTGGCATGGCTCTCTTGATGCAAGCGGTGGAGGGAATGGAGACACCCTGGTAAAAAACTTATTATTGTTTGTATTACTATTACTTGGAGTTAGCATAAATTATTGACTTATTGAAGATTGACTTTCTTCTTTGATGTAATTTCAGTCAAAATTTGACTTTCATGGTGAGGATTGGGAGTTGGGAGACTACAAAACTCAGCGCGTCTTGGCAGTTGGTGCTTACAGTAACGATTATGGTATGCACCTGGAGAATTTTTTTATCCAGAATGATAATGCCACTGTTCATGCTGATGGAACTTTGTTAGGGCGTAAAACCAACCTTCATTTTGCCGTCTTAAACTTTCCTGTTAGTCTGGTCCCAACTGTTGCAAAGCTTGTTGAGTCTACCGCAACAGGTTCTGTTCATTCTTTGGGGCCTCCAATAGCAGCTATTAAGGGTACCTTGCATATGGAAGGAGATCTTAGAGGAAGTTTAACAAATCCAGAATGTGATGTCCAAATAAGGCTCCTTGATGGTTCCATTGGTGGAGTTGATCTTGAGCGAGCAGAAGTTGTTGCTTCTCTAACACCAACAAGTCGTTTTCTATTCAATGCAAAATTTGAACCTATAATCCAACATGGTCATGTACTAATTCAAGGAAGCATTCCGGTTACTTTTGATCAAAGCAACATGTTGCCGCAAGATGCAGAATTGGATAAGAGTGGGGCTACTTTGGTTCCTGATTGGGTGAGGGAGAAAAATAGAGGGACCACTGCTGATGCCAGAAACAATAACATTTTTAGAGACAGAAATGAAGAAGTTTGGAACACTCAGTTAGCAAAAAGCCTTGAAGGTTTATATTCGCAAATTTTAGATGTCGAAGAAGTCAGGGTGGATGCCGATATAAAAGATGGGGGAATGATGCTGGTAACAGCTTTATCTCCTTATGCAAATTGGCTTCATGGCAATGCTGATGTCATGCTTAAGGTTGGTGTGGTCATTGGTCAATACAACTTTTTCATATAATTCTTTGATTTTTACTCACTTCTCTAAATTTTGTTTTATGGATTGAGCTAATAGGTGCGAGGTACGGTTGATCAACCACTGTTTAATGGCTATGCAATATTCCATAGGGCGTCTATATCTTCACCGGTGTTTCGGAAGCCGCTAACCAACATTGGTGGTACTGTTCAAATGAAATCAAACAGGTTAACCATCACCTCATTGAAGAGTAGGCTAAGCAGAAAAGGAAAACTGCTTGTAAAAGGGAACCTTCCTCTCAGAACTAGTGAAGCAACCCCTGATGACAAAATTGAGTTGAAGTGTGATGTTCTAGAAGTGCATGCGAAAAATATTTTAAGGTTGCTTTCTTATTCATCGGTGCATGTAGATATGACCATTAAATCTAAAATATTACTATTGACTTTTGGCAATATAACATTTTTTATTTATATTTTTGTTCACACGTTATGCTTATTTAAAAAATATATCATACTTTTGTCAGTGGCCAGATTGACTCCCAGTTGCAAATAACTGGTTCAATATTGCAACCAATCATTTCTGGGAATATTAAACTTAGTCATGGAGAAGTATATTTGCCACAAGATGGGGGTAATGGTGATGGTCCACCATTGGCTTCAAATCAATCTGCACTTTCTGCTGGTAGTGATAGTCAAGCATTTCCTTCAAGGTATATTTCACAGTATTTTGGCTCAAGACCTGCTTCTTCGACGACCAAATCTTCTCAATCCTCTAACTTCGGTAATACTTCACATTTTAATCAGTTTAGCATTTGATAGTCTCCCTTTTACTTATAATAAAGCTCTACTATCAAAGTTGAGTTCATTATGTTATATCTTTCAGAATTATTGCTTTACAAATATATTATGATATCTCTCCTGAAAAATAAAACATGACAGTGAATGGGTCAACGCATGTTGATAAGGACACAGAGACAATGATAAAACCAAGTATAGAAACCCGCCTTAGTGATTTGAAGCTTGTGCTTGGACCAGAATTGAAGATAGTTTATCCTTTGATTCTTATATTTACTGTTAGTGGGGAGCTTGAGTTGAATGGTCTCTCCCATCCCAAATCTATAACACCCAAGGGCATACTGGTACTTGAGAATGGTGAAGTTGAGCTACTTGCAACACAGGTTTGTGTGACGGGTTTGTTTTATGTCCCAATGTTTTCTTTGTATTCTTTTTGTTTTATTATTATTTGGTATGCTGCAAATGATTGGTAGAGCTAGTGATGTTAACCTAGTTGGGATCACTGTTTCTATAGCTGTGTTTTTGCTTGAAAAAACTCGTAGGCTAGTTATACGTTTGTTTGGTCTGTCACTTTCTTATTTCATTATTCATGATAAAATCCATTTCAAAATCAGGTGAGGTTAAAACGGGAACATATGAATATTGCGATGTTTGAGCCTGAGTATGGACTAGATCCGATGCTAGATTTAGCCCTGGTTGGATCTCAGTGCCAATATAGGATTCAAGGACGGGCTAGCAATTGGCAGGGCAGTGTGGAACAGGATACACTTTCACCTAACGAGGTAAAAGATACTGCTATCTATTATCTTACTTGATAAAATCTTAACAGATGCACTGTGCTACGTTTACATAAAATCTCCATTTGCTACTGGATCAATATTTTCTACCCATGCAGGCTGTTAGAAAATTAGAGAGTCAGTTAGCAGAATCCATTTTGAAACGCGATGGTCAACTTGCCCTTGGAAAGCTTGCAACAGCTACTCTTGAAAAATTAATGCCACGGATAGAAGGGAAGGGTGAGTTTGGCAAGGCTAGGTGGAGGGTAGTATACTCACCACAGGTTCCTAGTTTGAAATCTGCTGGTGGTACGGTAGATACTTTTGAGTTTCTTGCCAGTAATCTAACATTTGGAACAGATGTCGAAGTCCAGCTTGGGAAACGCCTTCAGGTGACCACAATAAAACTAGTTCATCTTTCAAAGTTTTGCTTCTTCCCAATACAGGGTTCTTAATCCTATTAACTGTGATGCAATGACACGGGCATGACATTGGCATGTCGGCACTAGTAATAATAATTTGAGAAAATGGTATAATTGAATGTAACCACAAATATCGGTATCTTGTCGATGTCGGACACCAACACCTATCAAACACTAGACACACCTTCGATCTTAAGTCGGTATTATTGTCAACCAACTTCTCTTGTTAATCAACTGTATCAGCATTGAGACTATGATAGATGACAGAAACTCTATTTTGATCATAATGGTTAAATAATAGAGGGAAAAACATTCTTGATGAATAAACAAGTGGTTACTCATAAGTCATAAGCCACTCATTGGAGTTTAAACATGGTCAATTGGTTGAGTAATTAACCATTCCTGGGCCTGAAACCTTTTTAAGAATATTTTTTTCTGAACATATGATCTTGTTGTAGTCACATGATAGGTATAGATACACCAATTAGTTTCCAAATCCTTTGGATGTTGAAACACAAGGTTCTATCATTACTGTGACTCATTGGTAAAGTAATTATTTTTGTTACAGGCCAGAGTCATTAGGCAAATGAAGGAGTCAGAGATGGCAACACAATGGTCCTTGAGCTATCAACTCACAAGTCGCTTGCATCTGCGTCTACAATCCTCTCCATTACTATGCATATTTTTTGAATATTATGCTACAACTTAGGGCTTTTTCTTCTTACCTTGGGTTTTGGTATATAAAACATGCACCTTTGCTTCAAATGAAAGGATGCGTACAAAATGTAGGTAGATACATACTATTATTTTGCTCACATTGAGGTTGTTAATAGGATAGATGCTGAATTCATAAACATTCTTAGTATTGTATATTGATGAAAGAAAGTATAGCAAGATTAGATAGAATGACACAGAAAGAATACAAGTAAAAACTCCTCATTCATATACCTTCATTTAAAAGTTCAAGCTTATAGGTATTTATTTAGAGTTGTTGATGACATGATTTGAACCACTATGACTAAGTATTTTAAGATTTAATTCTTGTTGTCACCATTCTTTAAAAAGGGTTTTTACCTAAAGAGACAAGTTAGAGATAGTATATATAAATTATTTGAGTAGGGATCTGGAACATACTGAAATAACTCAATCAAAACAAGATGCTATTTTAAATTTTGCTCTTCAAAGAACATAATATGGTTACATGAATTTCACTCCACGAAGGTTACTAATTGAATACAATAAGAACAAAATTTGAGTTTTCACCAAAATCTCCAGGGATCTTTGAAAGGAGGAACATAATTTTCTGTTGGACTAACAAGGCGGAACGAACTCACTGTCTTTTCAAATATAGGTCCCATCTGCATAAAAAATTACTAGAATTAGAATGCTAAGGTTTCATAAAAAAGAGGAAGAAAATAAATATAACAAATTTGTACCGAGAGAGGGGGAGAGAGATTACTTTTTTCCACTGCGGGCTGAGGGTTGAGGCGCTGATTGAGTACAGATAACCTGAAATCAAGCACAATTAGTAACAGCTGATACTTGATGTGAATTTCCAAAGAGTTATACTAGCGCAATTATGGCTTTCAATCTCTCATATCAGAATACATAACAAGATGTAAACTATACATGCACATTTGCAATATTAAAGTAGCAATAGTTTGAGAGAGTATACCATCTCTTTCTGCTGTTGAAGCAAGATAATGCCGGTAAATTCCTGACTCTTCAGACTGTACAACAATTGTTCGCAAGTGTAGAGTAATAATCAAATACACCACAACTTTTGCAAAAAGAGAAAATGCAGCAAGAGGAAATACTTACCATTGTATTAGGCGATTTACGAATAAGGTATTCATAATACCAGTAAGGTACACCATCAATCTGTGAAGAGATAGATAAGCTCAACAATGCATACATTTGATCTAAAATATGTAAATAAATGTGTTCCGATTTTAAATCTCTAAGATATCTTTTTATATCAAATTCATGTAATAAAAAGTCATATATATGATGCTACGTGCTTCTGTGTGGGTGTATGTTGGAAACTAATAAATAATGGTTATACGTTAAGCTTACTTCATCAGAATGTGCATCGAGAACTGAACTCTCAGCTGAGCGCTGAGCTGAGGTAACTCGCTGCAAAAAATTGTAAATATCAGAAATAAATTTAAAGGAATTTTACTACAGATCACAGGCAAAACATGTCACTCCTGCCTAAAGAATATGCCTTCAAAAAGCTATATTATCTTACATATACAAGTGCTCAAATAAACCATTAGAATTCATATTGATCTCAGCAACATAAGACATTTCAAATTTAACCATCCAAAAGCTAAAAAAGGCTTGACTAATATGTAAGTAGCTATAGGAATTTAACTTCAACCCTCTATTCAATATTAGGTCAAAACTTCTAAGTTCAATGTTTAAGTTATGCCACAAAAGTCACCTATATTTTAACCATGTGGTCTGTCGAAATGCTTGAAACAGATAATATTAATTCAACATGTTAGCTTATCATCTATGTTATATAGTTTTACCTGTCAACCAGTATTTATGTGATCATTTTATTATGGCTTATTTGGTTCTCTATGTTTCTAATTAGAGATAATCTCTATTGAGTAATGGGTGATGACTAAATATCTGAATTTCAATTAATACTAGAAGAAACAGTAGCATAGCTCAGGGTTAGAATTCATTCTGATAATTATAACTTTGTTTACAATAGGAATAGCATTAGCACCAAAGTCCATGAGAAAGGAGCGACGAGTTACCAGTGAAGATTTCTCAGCTAAAACTGAATCAGCAACACTTTTTGCAGTCCATTTGCTCTTATCCTTCAAGTTTATAAGGCCTGCACTTGGAGGGCCTATCTGAATTTAATGCAACAAAAAAAAAACTGATAAAGCATTGAATGGATGAATAAAACTTATGTGACAAGTTTGAGGTCAAGGAAATACCGTGACGGAAATGATGAGATTATCAAAGATATCAACACGTTCAGACACAATACGCAGCCGTGCATTAGCTGCAAGGAATTTACAGATCAATTTTTATCTAGAAAAGGGAAACTAAACTACAAAGCAATCATCCAGCATCATTATGCATAAAACACAATCTCAATTCTGAAATTCTCTGATAAGATAAACTTTTTCCTTGCAAAGGAAGACAATAAGACTTACGAGAAAGTGGTGCAGCTGATGAATATCGTTCAGGCTTTCGGGATTCTACCCTTTAAATATATAGAAAGAGTTAGGTTACTTAAACAATCAAGAAAAAATTGCAGGCAACAAGTGCAGTTATAAACCAGTTAATTTAATTATAGTTTCATTAACACAATGTTCAACCAACCGAAACAAGAAGTTCATTAAACTTATTATTGGTATTTGTCGAATACGTCATTGTAAAGAGTAAAATTTGCTTTAGCCATATGGGATCATAACAAGTAACAACTACAAATAGAGAAATAAGGGTCTCTTTGATATCAAGAAATGTTTTATGTTTTCACTTCCAATTACAAAACTATGACCTTGTTTTCCAATATGTTTCCTATTTTTAAAAGATAATGTGTTTTCACTATTTCATGTACTAATAACTTTTCTCTAAACAAGTAAACAATACAACCATTTAGCAATTAAAATCTATGAAGCATGGACACTTCCCAGATTAGGCGTGTCTCAGTGTCGAACATGCGTCAGTGTCCGAACCAACACATGATTACATTGAATTATGTCATTTTTTTAAATCATCGGTGTCGGAGTATGTCTGTGTCCTGTCCCGTGCCTGTGCCTGTGCCTATAATCTATACTTCGTAAATTAAAATTTAAAAACAGAAAACTTTTTTTCAAGCTAAAGAGACACAAAATAATCAAAAGCAAGTATTGTAGTTGGCCACATTTATACATACCATTTGAAGACAAATTTTTTAGAGGGAAGCTCAACAGGGTATAGATAAGAATAAGCATTGGTTTCATCTAAAAAAGAAGCCATTTTTGGCTCTTCTTCTCCAGCAAGAGCTACTGCAAGACAGAATTATGATGATAAAGCATATTTGTCTCAACAAAAACCATAAAATGCAAGAGAGAGAGATATATACATACCAGAAAATGGAAGACATGTTAGAGATAGTGAAGTGAGGCCTAACAGCAACAAATCCCTTCTGGGTTTTAGAGAAGAAGAACAAGAAGTTGAAAAGTCTCTTTTTTGGTCGGATTTGTTTTGGTTAAGGATTAACCTTGTACTACTGTTGTTGTTGTTCCTGAAGATAAGGTTGTTGTTTGGAAGAATAAGAGCAGAATTGTTGGAAGGACATAGACACAGAGACTGTAAAACCATTGCTATTGTTGTTTGTTGTATTAGCTTCAAAATCAATCTCCTATAACATTATCTCACTTTCAATATCTTAGCTTATAGCTTTCTTATTTCAATGATATATGATATGAGTAAATATTCTATTTTTCAAAGAAACTAAAATCTTTTATCAACACAGATTTTAAAAAATAAAAAATATCGTCACAAAATAAACATCTAATTTGGTGTTTGATAAAATTGTTGACAGATATCAATCTAATTTTTTTAATTATGAGTAAATATTTAAAATGAATTTTGCAAGGACAAAATATTAACCGATTAATTTAACTTTTTTTTTTTACGATTTTAGTGTCAATTGTTTACTTGTTTATCTTTCAATCTTCATTTTTTTTTTAAGAAGGTCATCTTTTTTCAATGGTTTTGTGTAACACCAGAGTGACTCATAAAAGTTGTGCTAAAGTCTGAGTTCGGTTTAAAGGATTATGCTTCTAAAAGATTAAAGACACATCATTGTAATAATATAATTTTTTACGTAAAAAAATAATACAATTCTTAAAAGAATATGAAAGTGTCTCTTTATTGTTAAAAAATGTTCGATTATAAGTGAGATTGTTTTTACGATAAGAATTTTTTCAACATTATTAAACTTTGCTAAAAAAAAAAAAAAGTAAGATGTAACTTATCTAAACTTTTTTTTTTATAAGAAAATTCAATAATGATTTGGGACGTTAAAAATTATATTCTTAGTCTTATGAACCATATTAATCAAATTAAGTGAACATAATACGTAAATGAAAAATGAATAAATACTTTTGGTTTTCTAAAAAAGGTTATGTGCTTTTAAAAAAAAAAATACAAAATCACGCCCAGTGGGACTCGAACCCACAATCGCTTGATTAGAAGTCAAGCGCCTTATCCATTAGGCCATAGGCGCTTCTTGTTAATCATTTCATATTATATTATTTTAAACAATGTCCATCACTCTTTGGTTAATACAATATCAATTTTGAATGTTCTATGATCCTAAATTTTCTATTTTGTTAATCGAGACATTAATGATCTTCTTTAGGACGAATAATTAGGAAGAAATTGAGTTTAATTTCTGCCAAGACCAAAAGTCTTTCACTAGAGAATTTAATAGACGAACAATGAATGATGTGAAATTTCAAAGGGAAAAACTGAAAAGAAAATTACTAAAACAGTACTTCACTTAAAAAATGTGAGAGTCTTATAATTTATATGCATTCCTACTCCACTACGACCCCTTCTTTGACCCTTCTCTCATGACTCATCTGTCATGTGTTTCGTGTGCCACTTAGCCCTTAGTCGGTGCAATTTTTTCACCAGAACATATTCACTTATAACAATCATATGGAAAGAAGAGCAAAACGGCAAATAGTATATACCATTCATCCCACATAATGGAAGAATTACAAGCGGTGGATGCATTCGAGACGCCGACATGCCGGAACACATTGAGGAACAGGTACTATTCAATTACTAAAGCAGAGGCATTAGCTCTTTTGAAGGTCAGGCACTCGATAGACTTAAAGGAAGGTTCCGCCCGTAAATTGATTGATCAATGTTACCGGGAAGCAGCAACAGAGACAGATTGAGTGCTAAAGCTTTTGTCCCGTAACGGTTGATCCGATTTTCGCCTTCAATGACCTATTGTAGTGTAGGAGGTGGCCTTCCCAAGGCCAGAGGACTGGTGACAACTGTACCATAACGGTTTTTATTTTAAAGCAACACAGGTTAAGGAAGCTTGCACAATGAACTTCAAGCATGTTATCTTTGAATCTGACGCATAGTTGTTGTTAATGCTATACATGCTAATCATGCTGGAACATCACACTTTAGTTTACTTATTAATAGAATTAAGAATTTGTTGTCTTTAAATTTCAACTGGTGGCTATTAGAAAGAAAAGCCTTTAAATACCAACGGATATAAAATTTCAAATATATATAACAAAACAAAAGTCACCTTGGTGTAAGAATGAGTCACTCTTGGTTATTACAATTTTCTATGATCCTGCGGTTAATCAAGATATTAGTCTCAAGTGATTAATGAGTTTCTTTAGGACGAATCATCACGTGGTTATCAGAATCTTCCACTTTAAAAATATACGAGTTTGATTCTTGGTAAGAACAATTCGTAATAAATTTTACTTATCTCGCTGCCGAACTCATTACCAAGATATCTTTCCTTGAAACTAGAGGGTTAATTCCAATAAACAAAAAAAAAGCATTTAATTTCATATTTTTTTGTGAAGGCTAAAATTTATTTTTTTAAAGAGAATAAATAGAAGTAGCATGGTTCGAACCTAAATCCCTCCGTATTATATTCGTACCACCAATTTAACTATGCATTTCCATTTTGTTTCAATTAACAACATTTTTTTTTGTTTCAATTAACAACATTTTTTTTCAAACAGTTTCAATTAACAACATAATAATGCATACATGCACACAAAATCGTGGCGCTGTAATATTCAAATATTTTTCAATGCAAACCTCGTAATAAAAAAAACGTTACATTGCAAAATTCATCAAAATTCTCATATTTCTGAATTGTTGAATTAACCAATTTTTATTTGCTTTGTTGATCACAATGTTATCAACTTTGCAAGAAGAATAGTTGATTTTACAATTTAGGTATCCATAAAAATAATCTAAATCTCAAGATTCTTATATTGTAACATTAATTCATATTTTTTTTAGGAGGAAAAAAAAAATATGGGTGTGGATTATTATAATATATTGAAGGTAGATAAAAATGCTACAGAAGATGATTTGAAGAAAGCATATAGAAAATTGGCTATGAAATGGCACCCTGACAAGAACCCTACCAATAAAAAAGAAGCTGAAGCCAATTTCAAACAAATCTCTGAGGCTTATGTGGTAATAAAATCATTCTCATTTTTAATTTATCTATTTTTTAATTTTTCCTTTGTTTTGTGTTGCATTTTTGTTTACAACCATGTTTGTTTGGGAATTAAATTATAATTTATAATATTAATTAATAATATCTAATGTATTGTGTTTCCTTGTTACATGTAATTTCATGGTTTAGGTTAGGAATGTGTATATGATTGTGCAATACATGAACTAAAAATTAGACAAATTGATGATTTAATTTAGTTTTAGATTAATGCTAGAATATTGAAATTGAAATGATAATAATAAATAAATGAATGACAAGATTTTAGGTTTTTTTTGTATACAGACAAATGTTAGTAGTTAATTTGTTACGTTTATTCTGTGTAAGTTTCGTATGCAAGAAACTATGTATCAAATTGTTCTCGTTTAGTAACTACGTGATTATCGATTTTAGGTATTGAGTGATCCTCAAAGAAGAATTGTTTATGATCAACATGGAGAACAAGGGTTAAATGATAATAGGCAACCACAAGAAAATGAATCATCAAGTGGAAATAATCCAAGAAGTGCAGAGGATATCTTTGCAGAATTCTTTGGAAGTAGTCCTTTGAATTTTGGTTCATCTGGGCCAGGGAGGTCTCAGAGATTTCAATCTGATGGTGGTGGAGGAGGTGGATTTAGTGGAGATTTTAATTTTAGAAAACATAGTGAAAGACCGAATACGCCGAAGAAACCACCACCTGTGGAGACCAAATTGCCTTGTAGTTTGGAGGAGTTGTATTCTGGTTCTACAAGGAAAATGAAGATCTCAAGGACTACATTTGATGCTTGCGGGTACGTTTCATTTACCTATGATAGGATCATCTGCAACACGGCTGCACTGGGGTGCAACGGCCAGTGCAGTCGCTGCAGATGATGCTATTCAACTTATCTTGACCTTTATTTTGTGGTAATTTTCTGATGTTTGTAGCTCTAAGTACAAATGACACCTTGTTTTTGTTTTAGTTTAGGAGCATTTTGAATTACATAAGCACTTGTTAGACTGCATGGGAAGGATTATGAATAAGCATAGGACATGTCCATAAAAGTTATGTTCATCTTATTTTCATAAGTTCTTCAAGATAGTTTTTGAAAACAATTTATAGCTTATATAAAAACGGATTAACTTTATATTATATTTTGTTATAAAAATAGTTTATACATGAGCACTTAATTAAGCTTATTGTCCAAACAGGACCTAGATTAGAGATATAAGGACATAAGGTATTGATCATTAATTTAATATGGACATTAGTAATGTCACAAGATGTTTGGTTCATGGATTAATTGTTCTAAGGTGTCTTCTTATTCTGATGGCAAAAATTGCAGAAGGGAAGTTAAAGAAACTGAGATATTAAGCATTGGAGTAAAGCCAGGATGGAAGAAAGGAACAAAGATTACATTCCCAGATAAAGGGAATCAGCAATTAAATCAACTTCCAGCTGATCTTGTATTTGTGATTGATGAGAAACCTCATGAATTTTTCAAGAGAGATGGGAATGACTTAATTGTGAATCAAAAGATAACACTAGCAGAAGCTATTGGAGGAACTTCAATAAATCTTAGAACACTTGACAAACGTAGTTTATCTGTTCCAGTTAAAAACATTGTGAGTCCTGGTTATGAGCATGTTGTTTCTAATGAAGGAATGCCAATAACAAAGGAACCTGGTCATAGGGGTAATTTAAGGATCATATTTGAGGTTAAGTTCCCTAAAAAATTGACACCAGAACAACGTGCTGGATTAAAGAGAGCATTGAGAGGTTGATCAATGATTCATATACTTTTTTCAATTCCTTCTTTGGCTTTTTTTCTTGTTTCATTTATCATTTTCTCAACTATGTATATTTTTTGGTGTAACACTAACATGGCCCTTCTTATTGGTGTATTCTATTCTTTGATAAAACAGTAGTATGTAATGTAAACAGTAAATATACTAATCAACAATAGGTTATAAATTGCACATATCAGAACGTTCTGATGGTAAAGTTTTTTCATTCTAATCTAATAGGACGGATAACTCATGATTTATATCATGATTTTATGATTAATTCTACTTAGAAGACTTGTACAACTTTCGTAGAATAGATAAACGTGTATGTCCTAAAGACCTAAGTACGAATATCACATCAAGTATTAAGTAGTTGGCATTGCATATAAAGCATACAACGTAACGAAAGCAACAAGGAAATTTAAAACTATCCTCAAATAAAATTCAAGGAATATTCTATCGTCCATAATTTATTCACCGCAAGTTAAAGCAGGAGATGAAAAAAAAAAACCATTTGCCCGGTCTACTATCTCAACGAGGTATTGATGTTACAAAAAGATAAAAACAGCCTGACACTATCATAAGTTTACATGTCTACAACTATAAAAGAGATGAAAAAATAAAGTAAAATAAAAGGGAACTGGAATGGAAGAAACTAAAGTCCTCTACTTCTAGAAACATGTTGAGACCATGGAGTTCCTTGTGTAGGTGTTCCATAGGGTGGTGCACCATTTGGTTGTATATTGTTACCCTGAATTGGAGGAACCCACTGAGGGGCAAAGTTTCGTTGTACATGTGTTACATTCATAGGTGGTTGCATATATTGTGTCGGCATTATTTGTTGCTGGGGTAAACCCGCAAATGATTGATTCACAATGTGAGGTCTAAGATGAAAATTATGCATAGTTTGTTGAGTAGGAAACTGATTCTGGTTGTTGTTGATTTGAGGTTGCCATTCAGGTATATCATCATCGTCATCATTCCAGGGCTGAATTGAACCCCCAAATTTGTCCTGCCAATTTACTGAAGATACAGTTGTTTTGTTTTGCCCATATTTGTGTACAAGTTCTCTCATTTGTTGTGCAGGACGTGACGGGGTTTGGACAACCGAGTGAGATGGGACCATAACTTGTCCCAAAGGTTTTTGAACCGAGTGTGATGATGGATTTGAACTACCGGAAAAATTATACTCCGGGAGGTCATCCTCAACCCGGGCTACCGGTGGCCCGAATCCAGGAGGAACGTCATCGTCATCATCATCACCACCCGGAGGTTCACTCATGGTTGTCTTAAACCCCGAAGAGGGCACTACATTATGTGTAGAATTGGCATTCACATTAGTATCTTGCTGTCTTCTACTAAAGTTTTGCCTTTTAGAGCTATGTTTGTTGTGTGATTGCGTGGTGGGAGATATAGATGTAGTTATATTAGTTTTTCTCCATACAATAACACCAATTAGACCATTATCAATAGAATTAACTGCCTCAATTTGTTCCTTTGGAAGTATCTTGCTGAGCATTTCAACTGTTTTCTTATGTGGTGGGCAAAAGTAAAGTTCAACTCCGTGCACAGGTTCCCCAAATCCCACTCTCTCGTCCAAAATATACGAGTCAGCCACCTGCATATAATATCATCTAATTATAACAAACAATCCACAACAAAAAATGAGGATAATTTACCAATTTAATAATAATGATAATTGTCATTACCTCACGTAGAGTTGCTTGCTCCTCAAGGGTGGAGCCTTTGGAAAGAAAATGTGAAACCTGCCATACAAAGAAACTTTGTAAATTTTTGTTTACCGAAAGAAACTTCACAACTATATATACATAGCCAAAAAAGAAAGTTTTTCATCATATCACAATCAACTCTCTATCAGTCATTGTAATATTCAAATCAAAAAGCAACTGGCTTCAGTTAGGCAAATATATTCAAACTACTTAACTAAACTCTATACATTCTACGTTGTAAGATCGTCATGATGCCATGCATCCACACCAACTTAAAAGAGTCAGTTTCATAGCCTCCTACCTCCCTAAAATAAGAGTCTGTTGGGAAGATTTTTCCACACAACTAAAATTCTTTATTAAACTTCCCATTCCATTTTTTATTAGATGTCAAAACATTGGTGTTTCTGCGATTGCGTGTTTGTAATGACATGAGACATGGAAACAAGACGAAAAACTGCTTTACTCAAGTTGCTAGACATTTTAGTGTATTTATGAAAAGAAAAAATATTAATCTTACAGTTTTTTTTTGACAAATTAATATCATTATAGTTATAATCCAACTTAACCGTGAAAAATGCTTTTACAAGTTATACAAATTCCAATATTTACGTTCTCCCCCCATAAGACATTTTCATTGTTTTATCCCGACATCTTTAAAAACTGTCATTCGTCGTATACACTATACAACTACCAGCCACTCTACTGACTTCTTCATCTCATCAACAAAAAAAGAAATAAGGAAGCACACTGTGTGTCATGATGCTATCGTTTAATCATGTGATGGAAAGAAAAAATTAGCCTCAAGCTGTAACATCTTTTTTCATTTTTAATCATTGCTTTATATATGGCTGGTGAGATAAACAGATGATACACAAGTCTAGCACAACAAAATAAAACTTGAGATACCATGATGGCACGAGTTCTTGACTGTGGAAGCTCTAGCAGAAATTTTTCAAATGCATCCAGTCGAACCCTTCCCTTGATCTCGAGAAATCCAGGCCACTCTTTGGTAGAAGTTTTCTCGCCACTTCACAAAGAATATAATGTAAGATCAGAGAAAGGAAAAATACATAAAAGAAATATTAATCCTCTTCAAACAGTGTAATCCCTCCGTAACACTATATAAGCAAAAATCACCTTTTTAGGTACATTGTATAATCAATGTATCTAATCTATATTATAGACCAAATACATTAATTTTACAATGAATCTAGAAAGGTGATTTTTGCTTATATAGTGTTACAGAGGGAGTATATCACAACTATAAAACTTTCAGTGAAATGAGAAGAAAATTAAAGTGGTTTTGGTGTAACACATCAACCCCACAACATATATATAGACCTCTCCAAACAAAAATGGGCACAAAAAATCAAATTTTAAAAAACATCTTCCACCTTCTTCAAGATATACAGAAAACAATATTTAAAAGCCACATTTGGGATTGTTTGTATAGACACGAAGACATTGAAAAACACAAATAATCATCTCTGAAATAAAATATAAAAATAAACATGCCTAGTTACCATAACGATCACGAATTTTTTTGGAAAAAACAATAATTTTCTAAAGTGAATTCCTCTAAAAAATAATAACTGCAAACTATTTAGAAGCTAAAATAATTGACGAGCGGCTGTTAAATGGTATTGTCCCCAATATTTTGAGGGGTTGTTTCATAGTCAATTATGAATCCTGTGAAGAAACTAGATAAATTGATAAACAGTCTGACTAAAACCGTATTCAGAAAAGGCAATTGTAATTTGCAGTTTTATTTACCAAAAAAACACACAAAACAACTTATGTGTTCATAAGATGGCATGTATTCAATTATGAATCCTGTGAAGAAACTAGATAAATTGATAAACAGCCTGACTAAAACCGTATTCAGAAAAGGCAATTGTAATTTGCAGTTTTATTTACCAAACAAACACACAAAACAACTTATGTGTTCATAAGATGGCATGTAGGAGTAGATGAAGAAAATAAATATAAATAAGGCTTACAAAAAGGGACCAATTAAAACACTTCCATGCCATAGAGAAATCTCGTCAAACTTGTTTTTCATGACATTAAATTATGCTTGTGCACAATTGCCATAGAGTTCAACTAGAACATGAAATTTTGATTCACTGACCACAAGGGACCACATTAAATGTAGGATGCCACATATTTAATGCAAGATTGTGTACAGGCTTAAACAAAATCACAAGTCAGTGCCAAACAAAATGTGAAGGTCACAGGCATAAAAGAATGAGAAAAGTATAGACAGACAGCTACAGATTCCAAAATCACATCCAAAGTCATTACTGCCCTTGAATATGGTTCAATTAATAACTTCCATGATACTATTGATCTTTCACCTCTTTTGTACACAGTTTAAGAATTTTTGCTTAACATGCTAGATGAAAAGAATTTATCAGTTGCATAATATTTGGATCGAGTTCAGAGCAAAGAAACAGTTTATCATAAAGATGTACTAAAAACTGGTAGAAGAGTACCTTTTGAAGACGCTAATAACTGAATCAGTGGTTGAGATGTTTGGCTGAAGCATTCCCTCCCAGAGGATTTCACCCTTAATAGGGTCTGTAGTTTTCAACACATTATCCTTGCCATATTTCTCTTCTGCATGAAACTTACTAGCTCTTAACTCAGCATCATTGGAAATCGACTTTTTGCCGTCAGTTGACATTTCCTTGGTATGACCGTCAGTCGGCTTTGTGTCCGGTCGACTTTCACCGTATTTTGTATCAGACAAAATGGACCCTGCTTCGGTGTTAACTTTTTTTCCCTCCTCGGCATCTGTGCTTTGAAGCTTATCAGACTTATTAGCACTGACATCTTCTTGCTCACTTGGAGTTAAATCAGAAGATTTTGATTTTGATCCAACCCCGGAAACATCCTTGTCTGAGCTAGGTGCTTTTCCAGACTCTACAGGTAAATTTTCAAATGGTGGCTCAGAATCAAGGGCCTCCATGAATTCGTCAAAAGATTGTTCAGGAAAGTCAGGGACCTTCAATGCATTATCATCTGTCATAAGCCCTTGCATTGGATCAGTCCCATCATTGGAAGAAATGGTGATGGAAAATTGATTATTCGTCTGTAAGTTGCTCTTGTCATTGTCAGTGTTCACGTTGCTTTTGATTACATCAGGTTTGGAACGAGAAATGGCTTCCACGCCCTTTTCAACTGGCCGGCTTCGAACAACAGAAGTTTTGCCACCGGACACCTCTTCCACTGGAACATGGTCTTCATGTTCAACTTCCACTTGAAATTCACCTTTATGCGTTTTCCTGACTAGACGTCTAATATCAACATCTGAATCGGGTAAAACCACCATTTTATCAAACTCCTCAGCCTTGGCTATCCGCCACTCAGAAAGTTCCTTTGAAGCAAGTTCCTCGGCAGTCATGGAACATAATTGTTCTGGAGGAATTTTACCAAACATAACCCTTTCTCTGAGTTCAGGATTATTGCGATCTTTCAAGTTGAACAAAAGAGACCTTCCCTTCTCTTTGTATTTCTTATTCACACCTCCAAACAGTTTGAAGAGCTCTTCTTCTATCCTTGATGCTAAAAGTTCAGGTAAAGGGACCACCTCCGTACAAACTCCACTTGTTTCCTCAGGTTCCAATTTCTTCTCGACCGTAGTTAGATTTTCCCTTTGATCATCCATGTCCACCATAGGGTCCATATCAGATAATACCCAAGAAAGACCATTTCCCTGCAAAAGTTCATCTTTCACAAAGAAGTCACTGAAAGGAACATCATCAGTAGTCAAAGTGTAGTTAGACTGGAAATCTTGCTTATCGAAACTCAGCATATCTTCATTGTTTAACACGTTTGTGAACCCCGCTCCATAGTCCTTAGGTTTTTCAGCAAAATCTTCAACAGATGCACTATTCATGTGCTCTCCTATCACATGGTTAATGGAATCGGCCACAGCTAAAGAGGAGTTAACAGATTGACAAATTTCCTGCCTTTGCTCCGGAGCAGTGTCAGCAGACGCTGATGCTGATCCAGCACATTGAGAGCTATTGGCAGCATCATTTGGTTTGTCATTGTTTGAGACCAGAGGTTTATCTTGCTGGGATACCAACGCCAGAGCAGAAGCTAATGATTCTCTCATCTTGGACCTAACACTCTCAGAAGACTCAGATTGAACCTTGGAGGATTCTTTCGTCTGTGCATTCTGATTTTTAGAATTTGAGGACCGAGGTGTCCCAGCTTTGCTGGAGGCAGAATCCGTTTGTGTTTTTCTCTTACTAAATGATGCCGAATGCTGCAACCTAGAAGCATTTGACGGGGACTGCATCTGTTGAGAACCTTTATTTGATCCTTGTTGCATCCAAGGTCTATTTCCCATCGGTTTCTCCCGCTTGTTAGGTGTTATGAAACTACCCGAAGGCAGTTCAATCGTTGCCTTCCGCTTAGGAGCTGCTGACAGATGATTTGACCCTAAATTATTCAACATTTTGATCTGCCTATTGGAAAGCGGTAACCCTTGAGACGAAGTAGGTTCACCGTTCGAGGTTCCCTGATTCTGTGGCACAGAATCACTTGATACAGGATGTACTAGTCCCGACGAATCAACCTTGTTCATAATAGGTTCCAATTGAGCCATCTGCTGGTTGGTTACTGACTCGGAAACAAAATTATTCGACATTCCAACCATTAGCATTAACCATCAACCATAGAGAACACAATCACAATTCAAATTCAAAAACAAAAATCACCTGAAATAGTTCACAACACAAATCAATAAACCACTTTAACAGTCATTAATTCAAAATTAAAAACAAAATATAATCATTACACTAACAATCAATCAATCAATCACACAGTGAAGAACCTAAAGCTAAAATACCGAACGAATGAAATTAAACAAAACATTAATCAATTGAATAAAAGCAAAAATTAATCAGATGCGATAATTTAACGAAAATCAACAAGTGGTAGTTAAAATGAAAGAAATTAAGAATTGGAATTAGAATGAATTGGATCGATTACATTACCTTAGGAGTTGAAGATTGTGATCTAGCGAATTGTATCGAGAGAGGTGAAAAGTGAGAAGAGAGTGAGAAGTGAAAACCCTAACGAGAGGTTGGTTAGAAGAAGAAGAAGAAGATGATATCGAAATAAGAAGCAGTAGTATAACATAGCCAAATATCAGCCGCTTCTCACGTTCTTGATTCTTCTAGCGATTTTATCCCCTAAACGCTGCGTTGCACGATACGGCTTTTTTTTTTCGTCTTTTAATTGAAGAATAAAGCTAAACAAATTTAACTACATAGTCAAAAAAGAAAATAGCTAAATTGCATTTTTCACGTTCTATGTTTCAAAAAATTGTAATTTTAGTCTCTGTATTTACATTTAAAAGGCTTAATTGCAATTTTAGTCCCCCTATTTTAACAAATTTTGGATTTTGGTCCTTCTATTTTTAAATAAGTAATTTTGATCCCCCTATTTTAACAAATTTTTTATTTTGGTCCCTATATTTCTAAATAAGCAATTTTGGTCCCCTTATTTTATAAAATTTTGAAATTAACCTCCTCTGTTTTCTCTCAAGGTGATTTTTCACATTTTAATATGATGTAGCATTCATCAATGTGAAAAATTAATCCACGACATATAAAAATAATGTAATACAATAAGTATTATTATTCTTATAAAAATTATTTTTTTTAAAATTTATAAATGCCACATTATATTAAAATTGTGCCCCATCAACTTAAGAGAAAAATGATGAATCTAATTTCAAAATTTAATAAAATAGGGGGACGCAAATTGCTTATTTTAAAATAGGGGGACCAAAATCCATAATTTCTTTAATTAGGGGGACCAAAATCTAAAATTTGTTAAAATAGGGGGACTGAAATTGCAATTAAGTCTATTTAAAAATAGAGCATTGCTATTTAGTAAGAATTATTTTAGAGAAGAAATGCAAGAATAACACATGGCATTATTTTATAGGATGATGTAATTTTAATCTCCCTTTTTAGTGGAAATCATGGAGGGTAATTGATATAAACAAGGGTGGAGATTTATTCTTGCAATTCTTCTCCATAGATTTTCTTACTAAATAGCATTTTCCTTAAAAATAACTCTTTTTTTTTACTAAAACAAATACTCCCTCCGGTCTCATATATAAGAAATAAAAAAAAATTTACAAAGTCTTAAATATAAGAAAAAGTTACTACAATCATTACATTTATTTTGAATATTCCAATTTTACCTTTTGTTTTACTTTTCCCCATAATAAATAATAATTTAATTTAAACAAAAAGTAAGGGTAAAAGTGGAAATGACATGTTTTTCCTAATCATTTACTTCACTTTCTTAAAGGGTGTGCCTTTTTTTTTGTTTCTTCTATATGAGACCGGAGGGAGTAACACTTTTAGTCTTTATGTTTATTCCCTTTTGCAAAATGTCAATGCTGACGTGGTAAGTCACTTAAGTGACTCGGCTGCCACATCAAACTTATTTTTTTGACAAAACATCAACTTTTTTGTCACTTACGGTTACGAAGTATTATTTTAGGATTTCTACAAATTTGTGGTTTTAGCCAGATGACGTGCAGCTACAAATAATTCTAGATAGCCGAGTCATTGTGGAATAAAGTACAACAGTCAAACCGTTCTGGTGCAATAGAAAGTAATTCCAACCAACAATGTAACATGGGAATAAGCATATCTTGAAGAGGCAATTTCCTACATTAAGCCCAAAGCTGAGGGTATGGGGATCTTAAGAGGTTGATCAATATACGAAGTACGATTTTTTTTTTCAAAATGTCCTCCTTTTCAATGAAATGCACCAAAATGTCCATTTTTTTCAAAAAAACACCAAAATGTCCCTGTGGGACCCGCGACTGCACATAAAGGTATATGGCTCCCGTTTGAAGGGAGCCACACACACACATATGGCGCCCGTGAGGAGGGAGCCATCCAATTCTCCCTTTTTTTTTCATTTTCGGTGATTATTTAGAGGAAAGGGTTAGGGTTGGGGTTTTTAAGGGTTTGGGGTTTTGGGGTTATGAAAATTTTGGGGTATTAGGGTTATGAGTATTTGGGGTTTTGTTTTTTTTATTTGTGAAATAATTCTTATTGAAGATTAAATATTACAAAAAACAACTTTAAAAAACATAGATATTTATTTATTACATAATAGAAAATAGGAGAGAAGTACATGAAAAAAAACAGTAGAGAAAAAATTACATTAAAAAAACTAATGTTGCGTGGAGGGTCCTGCAGCATTTGGACAAGCATTACGTTTATGACCTGGTACACGACACAACCCACAAGCATTTGGGGTTTTGTCGAAGTCGTCCATTACCGTTCTAATTCGTGTACATTTAGGACGTCCTTTTTGGATTATTTTCATCTCAGGATTAGACGTTACTCGAACACCATGATATTCCGGCCAAAACCTTTCACCGGGAACAACTTGAAATTCTTTGTTGTAAACGTATAATACCGTTGTAGTTTTGTACACGTCAGAAATGAACATCTGATAGGACTGATGAACGTGAGAGCATGCAGCAATTACATAGTGTTTATATAGTGAAAGCTCATTACTTGGGGTACGCCCCAAGGGGTACCCAATTTTGTAAACGGGGGAGACCGCACACCATGTCGAATATCACGCACACGCGCCGCCGCCGCCGTCCGGCTGGCTCGGCTCGGTTCGGGCTGGGCCTGGGCTTGGGCTTGGTGATATATTAATTTTTTAATATCGAAAAATAATTATTATTATTTTTTGTTAAGTGTGTGAGTCAACTAGCCGTTATGAGTTTAACACATGTTTAATGTGCATCGACCAAGTCAAAAACGGAATTTGAATTCCGTTGCCACCTCATCAGTCAACAAGTGAGTGGCCTAATAATCAGGTCCACGTTTTTGCCTTGCTGATGAAATCAGGCTCCCATATTTTCCTCTGATGCAGTTCCTCACTTCCTCTATAAATACAGTCTTCAACTGTCATATTATTTTTTGCTTTTCATTCTCTGAATTTTCGAATTCCTTCTTCTCTCTCAATTCTTTCTTCTCAGAAAAATATTTATTATTTCTTGTTGTTTCAAAAAGTGATTATTATCACTTCGAATTGATATTTGCATATCAATATTGACTGGTTTGTAAAAACCATCGAGGGTGTCTTTCTGGCCGTTTTCTACAGTGCAGTAGATAACGGTATTTTGATTTGGCTGTTTTATCCTGGGGACTTCACGTTTGCTAGTCTACCTTGCACAAATTTGGGTAGTGCCGTGAAACGTCTTAAAGAGAGCGTATCGAATACAAAATTATCTTAACCAAAATAATTATTCTAGGTGAAGTAATTGTTTCTATGCTCATTAAAAAAATTGTCTTCTATTTTCAGTTTACATTTATACGGATACAAAATTACTACAGTTGAAAATAAAGTTCCCTCTACAATGAACAAAATAATTTTTCTATATAAGAAGATAATTTAAAATAATTTTTATATATAAGATAATTAGTTGTTTTTCTATTGCAAAGTAACATAAAAAAAAAATAATCACATGCAATTGCGTTAAAAAAAATATATCTGAATAATAAATAATAATCACCATTTCTATTTTGTCATATTGAATTATTTTTGTGTAGATATCTGAATAATAATTAACTAATAATTATCAATTTTTATTCTAATGTTGAAAACAATATCAGATATAACAAAATTATTTAGCATGTTGTCTATACAAAATTACATCTTATAAAATTCATAAGGTACAATGTAGTGTGGCTCACATAAAAATAAATTACACCATAAGTACTCACACAAGGAAAAAGTATAAAAAATAAAGAACCAAGAAGCTATGGAATTGAGATTAGTTGATGGTATAGAAAAAAATTCATCACATTAAAATTAAATTAAATCTCTCAACAACATAAAAAAAAAAAAAAAAACCAAAATCAATAGATATATAGTCATCAACATAACCATATAAAGATATTGCATATATACTTAAAAAACAAAGGAGGAAGTCATTGTTTTTTCAATTACCTCTCCATTATCTTTTTATGCCGACTCTGAGATACACAGGATGAATTTGTGATCTGCAAATACACTAAAATTTGATCAAATTCTTTATAATTATTTCTTATGCAGAAACTTGAAAGCATATATAATTGCAAAATATAAAGTATCAATCTAAGAAACTATGAGCTCTATCGACATACATGAACCATACATTATAGTATAAACTTTGTATTGTAATAATTTCATTCTTCGAATTTGGAGAGAAACTGATTATTCTTCTTCTACAAAATGTTCAACGCCTTAAAATAAAATGTCACACACCCATTTGTTAAAAGTGGTTGTGCATAAGGCAATATATATATATATATGTAAAAGATTATTATTATTATTATAAGTAAAAGAAAAGCCTAACAGCGAAACACAGTTTCGCCTTATATATAAAAAAAAATTCTCATACTGACCCGGTCCGGTCCAAGTTAGTACCCATTTCTCTTTCTATTTCATCTTCTTTCATCTTTCTTTATTTCAGCTTTTGTTTAAGATTTCAACTTTTGAAAATGTTTAAGAAATTGTTTGTTGTTAACCACCTCGTTAAGAATAAGCGAGGTTTTTGCTTGAAGGCTAATGCAGAAGGTGCTTTTTACACTCTTCATACCGATGGGAGTTTTGAAAACAGGTCTAAATACTACGGTTCCGTCGGAGGGCTTCTCCGGGATCCCAACGGACGAGTAGTCTTTGGTTTTTCTAAATTTCTGCCAAACGAATATCTAAAGAGTCCCTATTTTCATTATTGGGGATCTGACCCGGATATATCTGGAAACTGTCACGTGATGAAACTTTCGGCCCTGCTCGTCGGAGTGACCGAGACCTCCAAACTTGGCCTGAGCAACATAAAAGTCTTTACGGATCGTAAGGGTATTATCGATGCATTTGATATGATAGAGACGGGGAAAGGAAAAGATTACAAACACAGGGTTGTTTATGATCATATATTGGGGTTTAAAAACATAATTACAAACTTGAGTTTTCACTATATACCCTGTGAGCATAATCAACTAGCCCACCAGCTCGCAAAAGACGCGGTTGATTTCCACCATCAGATTGTGTTCAAGGATATAGTTCCCGACAATTTCACAGATTTGCATTCTCTCTTGGAAAAAGAAAAAAAGAGATAGACAGGGGGTGAAGTCTCGATTTTTTTTCTTCAAAATGTCCTCCTTTTCAATGAAATGCACCAAAATGTCCCTTTTTTTCAAAAAAACACCAAAATGTCCCTGTGGGACCCGCGACTGCACATAAAGGTATATGGCTCCCGTTTGAAGGGAGCCACTCACACACATACGGTGTAACACCCAAACCCATTATTTAAATATTTCTACCTTTATTAAAATCTTTTCAAAATACGCAACGGAAAACTCACAATTTAATTATAAAATGTTTGGTTAAGGTATTACAAACTTCAACATAATTAACTAATGACTTGATTAGCCTAAACA
This sequence comes from Trifolium subterraneum, assembly GCA_951799995.1. NCBI lineage: Eukaryota > Viridiplantae > Streptophyta > Magnoliopsida > Fabales > Fabaceae > Trifolium > Trifolium subterraneum. The sequence continues at coordinate 50,911,772 of OX637468.1, read as the reverse complement.
TCGTCTACAAAATCCTTTTATAAAAAGATACATTTTTCAAAGTAAATACATTAACTTATAAAGGACTCTATATCCTAAATAAAATCTTTTCCCGTGTCACACTCAGAGCGGAGCTTCACCAAACACTTGGGCATCAAATAAGCACATAACCTGTAAACCTGGACCACCCAACGGTCCAGAAGTACACAAAACAGAGAGTTAGCAAAACAATCCAAACATAAATGTAAGTACATCGAATACTATACATTTAAATCTCATTAACATAAGGTATATAATCCAAATCATGTTTTGCATATAATTAACATACCAAATCAAAATATGAGTCACACTTATTCAAATATAAGGGAGATTCTCAAATACAAACATTGCACATTCACTTAACAAGTACAAGTAGTAAATCATTAGGCATCCAAAGGAATGGTCAATTACCAAATACCAAATATTTACACATAGCCTAAATGCATCTCATGCATCTCTAATGCAACACATAATGACATGTCTCTAATGCATCATCTATATGCAATCACTCATGCTCAGATTTTAGTCATGGCGGACTCTACAACACTCATCACTCATATTATAGTCATGGCGGACTCTACATCACTCAGATTATAGTCATGGCGGACTCTACTCATTAATCTTACATGTATACATGCTCATGAATCCACATACACAATTAATAGCTTTAAGCCACTCTTCATAAATTAGATACAATAATCTAATATTCCACTTTATCGAATAACATAATTCGATATCACAACTTTATTAGAATACTATAATTCTAATATCATTTAAACATCATAATTATTATTATTAATAATTATCTTCTCATATAACATTCATTAACATCAACAAATCATTATTAATTAAAACATCCTTAACATATGTTATTAATTAATAAAACTCAACTTCAATCATCGTTAATCAAACATCATCAACAATTCTTAAACATACAATTAATCCATGTTATAAACAAGTAATTGCACTTTAAACATCATTAAACATTGTTTAAACATCATTAAACATGTAATTGCAAGATATGTATTGTCATATTAAGTCTAATTTTTGGTGCTTTATTAGTGATCTATATTTTCATCTCATGTATCTAGGAAAAACCCACAAGCCCAACTTCTGTAGAATACATACTAATTTTCCTGCCATAAGTATTTGATGATGTCCATAACTTATAATTTAATTAAAAACATTTCGTTGGAGATTGAGGTATGACGAGATTTAATGAAACATAAAGCTTGTAGCAGCATGGAATAACACTCATTCAAAATCACACCAAAAAAATTTGATGATTTGTCAAATGAAAAAGTTGATGTGGCAGCTGAGTCACTTAAGTGACTTGCCACATCAGCGTTGACTTTGCCAAAATTTACATTTTGCAAAAAGGGATAAACATAGGGGCCAAAAGTGTAATTTAGCCGAACAAAATCTCAATAATACACATATACTTAAGTTCAATTCAATGACAGTCATGCTTTTTTTTGGAGGAAAATAAACAAATAAATTGTTTTTTTTACAAATTCAACAAAAATCTATACTTTTTATGGGAGCAAATCAAATTATTCTAACAAGAACAAATTATGTTATACTTTTCGTTATAAAGTTATCGGAATAATGCAATCATTTCTCCATATTATATAATTTTTTAAAATTTTTAAAATTATTTAATTGTCTTTAAATTATTATTTTGCGAATAACGTTTTTTCTAGACATGTTTAGAAATTATTAACATGTCGGGAAATTTTTTTTTATAGTATTCTAATTTAGAATACTATAATAAAAAAATTACAAAATCTTAGAATTTTTTAAAATAACAATAATCAATTATGAATTTTTTAAATTTCAAAAAATAAAAACAAAAGTGACGAAAATCTCGACTTAGAAATTAAATTTTGAGTTTTTTTTTTCAAGAATTTTTTTATAATGTTCTAGACATATCTGCGAAATAATCATTCAAAGATATACATTAATTCAATAATAGGGACTAAAACTACATGCATAATATTTTTTTATGGATAAAAAATATATTTAACCCTTATAATATTAAGTTTATGACACTTTTATGCTAAAGATGTGTATATGTTATGTCTACATACTCATGATGCGCGGGTGATTTTAGCAAGCAAAATTTACACTTTGAACATTTAACAAAATCCGACATATGTAATCGTAATTTCAAATATGCACTAATATTCATACATTGGTCGAAGGAAAATAGTGGGTAGATAAGAAGAAAAAGTTTTACAAAATTGCAAAGTATATCATTTGTATATGATGATATACGTGCAACTAGATTACAATGAGGTACTGGCATGATTATTCTCAACTCTACTTTCACTCCTTTGTTGGGTGGCATTTTCTTCATTGACTATTCCTGATGCATCCCCACCAACTTCACTCTTGCAAAGGGGGCATAATGCACTTATCTTCAACCACTTGTCTACACACTCTTTGTGGAAAAGATGTGAACATGGCAATTCTCTCAACTCGTCTTCATTTTCATAATTCAATATGCATATGCAACAAACCTGCACACAAACACAAAATGTATAGCAAAACAAATATCATATGTTTTGCTCGAGTATCCTGAATAAACAAATATCAGTTTGTACTTACTGCATCTTCTCCGGATATCATGCGTTCCTTTTCAGTTCCTTCGGCTACAACTCCACCTTCAATAATTGTTGGACTACTTTCGTCTTCAATTTTACTTTTCATCATTTTAAATTTATGAGTTGGTAGAGCATTAATAGTTTCATAGGTTGCACCTCGGGTTTGCGCTACATCCTCTGTGACCCCAAGAGTGGATATTATACAAGGAAGACAGCAACAAATCGTTAAACATAGAATGAAGGGCATTGCGTAGCCGATACAACTAAGAGTAAGAAACACTACACATAACCTGTCAAGCAAAATGAAGCACCATATATTATGTAGGGTCTCAAAAAACATAAGGTTAAATATATGAGTTGCTAAAAGGTTATGCACACCGGTACAAGTTAGGCGCTTCATGAGCGGATGACTGTTCTCCAAAAATCCATACATTTCCAATAACAAACCATATTGCAAAAAACAAATCTATGGTGATTTTGAAGTAATCCATGAGTATATTTAGCCTGTGAATTAGATGTTGATAAGAGTTTAGCAACGTTATTTTATTTTATTTTTTGTTTAAAAAATATATACGCGCTTAAGTTATACCTCTGATTCAACAACCATGAAACTTGATTGGTTCTGGAGGAAGCCACAACAACATCAGGAACATCATCTTCACCTTGAATTGTGGTGGAATTCGAAAGAAGTGTACCAGAAGAATCATCATTGGTTGTATTCATTTGAGATAAATATCGTTCTCTAGCATAATAATAACGCCAAATGAGCAAAGGGAGACAAAAAATACATCCAAGGGCATAACCAACAATCCAAGCAAACAATGGAGCATGTGGATGTTCATTTCTTGACGAAGTAAGAACAACAAAAGAAGCAACAATTTGAGTTAATGTGAAAACAAATTGCAAAGAAATCCAAAACCCCGAATTCAACGCTCCTCGTGATGGTGGATTTCCTCTAATCAACCTAGAGTTTGATCTATTCATAGTTTGTTGAGAAACACGCAATCTACCACCACCACCACCCCCACCACCAAAATCTTCTACCCCATTAACACGAGGAGCAGTTTCAGAAGTTGAATTTGATATATCAATGATGACATGTTGAGTAGGATCTGCCATCAACAATAGAAACCTAATTCTCTTTCAGATTGAGGTGACGTAGCCTTGATCTTATTCCATCAAAGAATTCATGGAGTTAAACAACAAGATTGGAAATTCTCAGCAAAATGTTGTTATAACATTGATTATTATTTGTGTTAGCAAAGTTATGAATGAAATAAATGTTAATTAAACATGGAAGCTTGTTTTGCGCAAGATTAAAGGCTATACCTAAAACTTAATATGAGGGTGATTAATCAACATAATACAAAGAGGTTAATTAATTAGGTAATTGAGTTTTTTGTTTATAAGAAATATTAAATTGAAATGAAAGGGAGGAAGTGAGGGCCGTTATCTCTTCTTCTCAAATGCAAAATGAGAAGGAGAAGACAAAGAAGAAATGAATGGAGTCATAGGCATGTCAAACTTAAACCATGATAATCTTCATACCACACATTTCGTAATGCACACACTTTTTTTATCTTTGGAGAATCGATCATTCTTTATTTTTGACAAATCTTCCGATTTATTAGTTAAGAGATATTCATACAAGATCCTCTTTAGTCTTAAAAAAAATAAGTGACAAGGCAATAACTTGCGACACGTGCTTAAATTTAATAAACCAAATTTAATCAACTTTCATATAAAAAATGATCATGTTTTACGATAAACTAATTTTTTTAATAATCACTTTTTTATTCTTTGGGGTTATCATGTTAAATTTCACCTCCGTTTAGCCGTGTGGTGCACACAAAGTTGATTCTCCCCATCGGACCAAATTTTTTCCATACACAGATGTCAAAGATTGCATCCGTATCCTTTTTGCTTAAGAGATTTAAATATATTATCAATTAAATCAATTCATTGATGTACCAAAAGTACAAATAAATAAATAAATAAATTCATTGTTAATCCAATATTTTTTACACATGCATTTAATGATATGTTGCAACATCATTTAATGAATATGACACATCATGTGTTTTTAAATAATACATAATGTGTTGGTATATTATTAGATGTATGTGCAAAATAACTTTATGCCGACGGTGTATATAAATTAAATTCTATTTATTTATTTATTTAGGATTTAACTTATACACCACAAATGTAAATAGATTCTACACTGCGGTTCAATTATAATTCGTCGATCACTATTTACTACAAAAGTTTGAATTGCATCACATCTAACTCAAAAATTATGATTAGAATAATATATTTGTGCAACAAAAAGTTAGACAGGGAGGGCATGTAAATTATTTTCATGTGTTTACCGTACAATATAAAAGGATTTTTTTATTTATTTATTGCCTAATAAATAAAATTATCGTATATATTACTAACAAGCTCTTTTTAAATCATCCAAAAAAATAATAATTTTTTTTTACTAATATTGTAAAACTTTTGTACTAATAAAACACGACTAAAATGGATTTTGATCAAGTATGTGTGAAATAAGTACATTGAATCAATCTTATTTATACTAATTTTATTTTAAGCATTGCTATTTGATACGACGGCCTTATATAAGAAATGCAAGAATTACGCTTAAAAAAAAAAAGACAAAAGAACACCCACGTCAATTTGACATGTGTCAGAAAACATGGGAAGATTGGAATAAATTAAGCGGTGAGAATGCATTATTGAATTTCGTTGGATTGTCATTCGTAACAACAAGTATTATTCTTTTATTTTACCAAAAGCTTGTAAACTACAACTTGATTAAAGAAAATTTCAAATATAATAGTTGTAATAAAATAAAAAACCTTCAATAGAAAATAAGTTTAAATAAAAAAAATAAATTAAGTTGATAATAACACTTTTTAAACATTCAAGAAGTTTACTGCACAAATTTCAATTTTAGCATTTTCCTTTGTATAATAATCCAATTACTCACACTGCCCATTCACGCTCATTTATATGTGCGTGTTTGTGTTTCTGTACAAAATCCACTCACCCTTTTCTCCTCTTTCACTTCAATTTTTGTTTTTGTTGGATTCCAGCAATGACTATTTTTTTAATTAATGTCTCCCAAATATTTTTAAAAGATTTTAAATAGAAAGTTTTATTAAAGAGGAGGGATCCGTTGACTACAGGAGTAAGTCTCTTTAAAGTTACTCCGCTTAATAATTCGATATCGGCATTATATTTATTCAATCCAACCGTCGAATTCAAAAATCTCATTGAGTAGATCAACTCCATAAATTTTTATAAAAATTCAAAATCGTTTGATACTTTTTCTAATAACTTCAATTGAACGTACAACAAACTTTTAAAAAAAACCATTGAATTTCAATAGTATGAATATATAACTACATTTTTTGAATTTTTATAAAAATTTGTGGAGTTGATCTACTCAATGAGATCTTTGAATTCAACGGTTGGATTGAAGAAATATAATGCCGATATCGAGTTATTAAGCGGAGTAACTTTAAGGAGACTTACTCCTGGAGTCAACGGATCCCTCCTCTTTATTAAAATATGTGAAATTAATATATTAAAAATTGAATTGTACTCTCTCTCTTGATTAAGATGATTACATTTTAATGAAAGATAAACAGACAACGAACTACGGTGTTAATTTTTTTTATGGCAAAACCAATCCTCTTAATTTTTTTAAATGAAATTCCAAAAGGCTTTATTTACCAAGACTATTATTATCAGAGGAGAGATCCGTTGACTCAAAGAGTAAGTCTCCATTGACTTACTCCGCTTAATAACTCGATATTGACATTATATTACTTCAATCCAACCGTTACATTCAAATATCTCATTGAGTAGACCAACTCTACAAATTTTTATAAAAATCCAAAAATTGTAGTTATGTATTAAGACTATTGAAATTCAACGGTTTTTTTAAAAGTTTGTTGTACGTTAAATTGAAGTTATTAGAAAAAGTATCAAACGGTTTTGATTTTTTATAAAATTTGTGGAGTTGATCTACTCAATGAGATCTTTGAATTCAACAATTGGATTGAAGTAATATAATGTCAATATCGAGTTATTAAGCGGAGTAAGTCAATGGAGACTTACTTCTGGAGTCAACGGATCACTCCTCTCTAGGAGTAAGTCTCTATTGATTTACTCCGCTTAATAACTCGATATCGGCATTATATTACTTCAATCCAGCAGTTGAATTCAAAGATCTCATTGAGTAGATAAGCTCTACAAATTTTTATAAAAATCCGTTATTAGGCTAACCACGAACTTGCAAAGCGACTCGATACTAACATGACCCGTAACAACCGATTCAATATATCCGACACCCGAATAAATTATAGACGTAGAAAGTTGAAATTGAGTCTAAATCAAGCAGTCTTAATTTTTAACATTTAATAATTTTTGACATATCCAACTTAGCAATTTCAACATTTCTACCGATTCAACTTTAATACATGTCCTATTACTCCATTATTATACTCTACATATATCTATGAAAAATGCTAAGATCCAAACCATTTGATTATTGATTAAATTTTGTCCATAAACTAAGGAAAAAAAAGAAGTTAAAAACCAACCCATTTGCCTCATTGTACCTTTTCTCTTTTCTTTATTTCTTTCTGACTATATACTGAATCACATTATTCATTTCATCATCAAATACAGGAATTAACAGGTCAATAAAGTTTCATTACCCAAAATCATACCTGAATCAAAACTTCCTCATATCCATCATCATCACATTCCCTCTTTTCATTCATACAAATTTCCCTACAATTTTCATTTCTCATTCCCAACAATAATTCATAAAATGCTAGTTTTCAATTTTTCATATGTTAATTTAATTATTCTTTACCTTTTATTGTAGCAATATTCATTTTCATTTTTCTTCCCCTTTTTTGCTGCAACCTACAATATTCAATATTTGATTTTTCACCAATGCATGGTACAAAATCTGGAATTTCCCTTGACCCATTTCAATTTTCCATCTCAATTTCATAAAGCTTCTCTCACATTGTTTTGAATTCACGTTTTTCTAACATAACCGAGATCTAGGGTTTCTCAACCATGTTCTTCGCACATTGTTCCCTTTCACGGTTCTTCTAGTACAAATCAACGTTTTCATGTTAAATTGATTTATTTTCCTTAATGGATTTTCTATAAAGCTTCAGAATTTGTCAATTTCAGCTTCTGGGTCGCAATGTTTAAGCAATTCCTAAGTAAACTTCCTCGCAAATCGTCAAAATCCGAGTCGGACGAGTCACCCCGTGGCGACTCGTCTGGCCGGAGCGAGTCACCTCGAGCAAAAAACAACAGGTCACACGGCGGAAATGAAGGTGGTAAAAGTAACGCCGGTAAAAGGAACTCCTCGGCGGCAGTTTTTCCGACGGGCTCCGTGTCGTTAATTGAACCGTTGGTGCCGTTTAAGGATGTTTCTAGCTCAGAAAAAATGAACCTTTTTGTGAGCAAGTTGAGTCTTTGTTGTGTGGCGTTTGATTTCACCGATCCTGCTAAGAACGTTGTGGAAAAAGATGTTAAGAGAAGAACTTTGGTTGAACTTGTTGATTTTGTTTCATCTTTTGGTTCATCAAGGTTTAGTGAACCAGCTATTCTTGCAATGTGTAGAATGTGTGCTATCAATCTCTTTCGCGTTTTCCCACCAAATTATCGGGCTAATAATCGAGGTGGTGGCGGTGAAAATGACGATGATGAACCGTCTTTTGATCCTGCTTGGCCTCATCTTCATCTTGTTTATGAATTATTGCTTAAATTTATAACATCTTCTTGCCTTGATGCTAAGGTTGCAAAAAAGTATTTTGACCATTCCTTTATTTCGTCATTGTTGGAGTTGTTTGATTCGGAGGATCCTAGGGAAAGGGATTGTTTGAAGACAATTCTGCATAGAGTTTATGGAAAATTCATGGTTCATAGACCTTTTATTCGGAAATCGATTAACAATGTGTTTTATAAGTTTGTGTTTGAGACTCAGAAACATAATGGGATTGCTGAGTTGTTGGAGATTTTTGGGAGTATAATAAGTGGATTTGCTTTACCATTGAAAGAGGAACACAAAATTTTCTTGTGGAGAGTTTTGATTCCTTTGCACAAACCTAGATCTATGGGGGTTTACTTTCAACAATTGTCTTATTGTGTTACACAGTTTATAGAGAAAGAGCCGAAGATGGCTAGCGTTGTGATAAGGGGTTTGTTGAAATATTGGCCAATAACACATAGTCAGAAAGAGGTGATGTTCCTTGGAGAATTGGAAGAAATTTTGGAAACAATTAACATGGTAGAGTTCCAAAAGGTCATGGTACCATTGTTTTGGCGAATTGGATATTGCATTAGCAGTTTACACTTTCAGGTAATCTTACACCGAAACCATCTGGTTAAAAAAAATCTGCATTATTTGGATAGTCCTATTATTCCAATGTTATTTTTGTTATTGGAAAAATTGATCCATGCTCTAAATCTATAGTTGCAAGCTTGTGCTCTATATTTGCTTTTACAATCATATTCTATTATTATATTATGAAGCAAACTAGCAAGACTTATGGAAGCTAGATGTTGCTGATAGAGTGTGAAAGGTAGTTTGTATTATTTCCTGTTTGAGTGAATACCGAATTTGGTCGTTGAAATTGTAAGATTGTATTAACCTAGTCCTCTACATTACCAATATTTGAAAATAATCTCTGAAATTGCAAAATGTTAATCAGGTCCGTCCCTTTGTTGATGTTTGCATAGACTATAATGATATTAAGTGGATAATGTCAAAGACGATGTATTTTGATAACAGATTATGATAGAGGATCAAAGATGATGTATTAAGTGGAAATTGTTGATGTATTTTTTTTTGCAGGTATCTGAAAGAGCCCTTTACTTGTGGAACAATGACCATATTGTCAATTTGATTGCTCACAACCGTCAGGTGATACTACCTACCATATTTCCAGCTCTGGAGAGGAATTCTCAAAGCCACTGGAACCCGGCAGTGCTCAACTTAACTCATAATGTTAGAAAGATGTTTGTGGAGATGGATGAGAAACTCTTCCTTACTAGTCAATCTCAGTATAAGGAGGAAGAAGCAATGCTAACCTTGGAATCCGAGAAACGAAACGAAGCTTGGAAACAATTAGAACATACAGCCAGTCTCAAACCTGTAGTTGGAAACACCGCTGTTTTAGTGTCTCCGATTTGATAACGTGAAATTATGTATGTATGAATATGATACAATCAAAATCATTTTTTTTACTGTTATGGTGGAAAACCACAAGAAATGTGGTAAATGGTTGTTCCTGGGAGCAGCTTTTCATTTTTGGGTCATATATGACTTTGATGCTTCTGGCAACCAAATGTTGTAACATGTAACATGTTTTTTATTGATGACTGTATGGTAGCAACTTGCCTCCTCAAGATAAGTTATGAGAAGGACCATGCAGCTAATTAATCAAACCATTTTTCTGTATAAGCTTATTTTCAAAATCTGCAGTGTGTATGATCCTCCTTTCTCCCCAGTACTTTTACCTTTGGTGTTGATTTCTAAACAATGCGAGAGTTTTTATTGTACCGGAATACCAGAAAGATGTGAATAATAAAAAAGGAAAATTATACGAGTAAACCCTCAAAAATTGATACCATGTTACTTGTTACAACTTACAAGTGTAACAAAAGAGTAAAGAGTAAAATATATGACAATTGATGATAACACCACCCTCTCTATACTGGAAATTCTGAAGTCATGCTTGAACTTGGAACAGTTTATTTTTTTTTATAAGCTTGAACTTGGAACAGTGATTGCACCGGTTTTGGAGACAGTTTTGCTACACAACTGAACTGTCACATGAAGCAAATGTCAATTTCAGGTAATAATGCCCATACATTATTTCAGTAAAGATAAGGACATGATAGGCATATTAGTTTGTCGGATGTACTTCAATCAGATGCAAAAGGTGTTTCCTCTAAAGGGCACGTGGAAAAGTATTGTTACACATACTCTCTAAAGCTCTCAACCATTGGTTTGTTGGATCGATGATAATTGACGCTGAATTTAATAGAGAGAACCACAGTTCGATTCTTTACAATTGCAATCAAGAGAGACTGAAATTACTTGATGTCAGAACTGACCCTCCGAATCAAGTTAGCGGTCCAATGAGTCAAATATTGGTGATGAAAACCCAAAAAATACTCTACAAGGCTTGCATTTTAGGTGAATTTCATGTGTGTTTCTTCATTTTAAGTGAGGAGAGCTTCTTTTGGCTTCTCCTGATTGTTATTGTTTTTGCGTGTCCTTTAAAATTATCAAAATACCCCCTTCGACTACTTAAGTAGCAAATTCAATTCGTTACTTAAATAGTAGACCGTGTAAAATCTTAATTTTATATTAGAGATTTTTTTTCCACTCAAATTTCTTATTTTTATAACATCTGCAGCTTAGTATCAAAATGATAAAATAGAAAACTATAAAGTTGCCCGAAAAGTATAGTGGGCGCAGAAAGCTCTCTCTCGATCGTGGTGGTTCACTTCAGCTTCTGCTTGTACTTCTCGTCTTCTTCTCTCCATCAACTATGCAGCAGCAGAGTGAAATGGGGTTTCAATGGCGATACTGAGAATGGTTACCAAATGTTTGGTTCTTCTCTCTTCAAAAAACCCATTCCTATTTTTCTTCTCTCACCGCACAGAAGAACACTTCACTCTTCACTTTCTCTCCAATGGAAGCTTCGAGAAGAAACAACAAACCTTCCGCAACCTGAACTCATCGATAGAATCTCCCGACTCCTCATCCTCAACCGTCCCCAATCCCTCCGCAATCTCTCCTTCAAATTCTCCGACAACCTCACCGACTCTCTCCTCCGCCGTCTCCGTCTACATCCCTCCGCTTGCTTCTCCTTCTTCAACATTGCCACACAGCATTCTCATTATCGTCCTCATTCTCTTTCTTACTCTATCCTCCTCCACATCCTCGTCCAAGCTCGCATGTTCCACGAAACCACCACCATTCTCGGCCAGCTCCTATCCCTTCATTGCACCAATAACTACCGCTCCTATGCAGTATGCAACCATGTCTTTGCAGTTTACAATGAGTTTGGATTTTCCTCTGCAGTTTTTGATATGTTGCTTAAGGCTTTTGTCGAGAAAGGGATGACCAAGCATGCACTCTACGTGTTCGATGAAATGTGGAGGATTGGTAGAGTGCCTCCTTTAAGGTCTTGTAGTTTCTTGTTGGCTAAGTTAGTTAATAAGGGGGAAGGGAGTACTGCCATTATGGTTTTTGATCAGATTGTTAGGATTGGGATTGTGCCTGATGTTTATATTTGTAGTATTGTTGCGAACGCGCATTGTCAAGTTGGTAGAGTGGATGTTGCTATGGGATTTTTGGATAAGATGGTGAAAGAGGGATTGGAGCCTAATGTTGTTACTTACAATGGTTTGATTAATGGGTATGTTAGTCAAGGGGATTTTGAAGGAATTGAGAGGGTGTTGAGGTTGATGTCTGAAAGAGGGGTTTTGCGGAATGTGGTTACTTGTACTATGCTGATGAGGGGTTATTGCAAGAAGGGGAAGATGGATGAGGCAGAGAAGTTGCTTCGGGAAATGGAGGAGGATGAGTTGTTGATTGTTGATGAGCGTGTTTATGGTGTGCTGGTGGATGGTTATTGTCAAATAGGGAGAATGGATGATGCTGTTAGGATTCGAGATGAGATGTTGAGGGTTGGGTTGAAGATGAATATGGTTATTTGTAACACGTTGATTAAGGGATATTGTAAGAACGGTCAGGTTTGTGAAGCCGAGCGAGTGTTTATAGGGATGGTGGATTGGAATTTAAGACCGGATTGTTATAGCTATAATACACTATTGGATGGATACAGCAGAGCGGGGGAAATGAGTAAGGCTTTTATGCTTTGTGAGGACATGTTAGGGGAAGGGATTACTCCATCGGTTGTGACGTACAATACTGTTCTCAAGGGATTGGTTGATGTGGCTTCCTATGCCGATGCTTTGTGCCTTTGGCATTTGATGGTGGATCGAGGTGTGGCTCCGAATGAAGTCAGCTATTGTACTATGCTTGATTGTTTTTTCAAGATGGGAGATTCTGACATGGCTGTGATGCTTTGGAAAGAAATTTTAGGTAGGGGATTTACTAAGAGTGCAGTTCCGTTCAATACGATGATCAGTGGATTGTGTAAGATGGGGAAAGTGACGGAAGCCGAAACTGTTTTTGATAGGATGAAGGAACTTGGATTGTCACCGGATGAAATAACATATAAGACTTTGAGTGATGCATATTGTAAAAATGGAAATGTTCAGGAAGCTTTTAGAATTAAAGGCATGATGGAAAGAAAGGCGATGTCTCTTTCCATTGAAATGTGGAATTCCCTTATTAATGGACTTTTTAAGGTTAGGAAGTCAAATGATGTTACGAAACTCCTTGCAGAGATGGAAACAAGAGGAATATCACCAAACGTTGTTACCTATGGAACCCTTATTTCTGGTTGGTGCGATGAACAAAAGCTGGACAAAGCTTTTAATTTATATTCTGAGATGATTGAAAGAGGGTTCATTCCCAATTCGGTGGTCTGCAGCAAAATTGTTAGCAGCCTTTACCGGGATGCTAGAATCAATGAAGCAACTGTAATCCTAGACAAGATGGTGGATTTTGATCTTCTTACAGTTCATAATAAATGTTCTGATAAGTCGGTAAAAAACGATGCAACTTTAGAAGCTTGGAAAATTGCTGATTCGCTTGATAAAAGTGCTATGTGTAATTCTCTTCCAAATAACATTGTGTATAACATAGCTATAGATGGACTTTGCAAGTGTGGAAAAGTTGATGAAGCAAGAAGTGTTCTGTCCGTTTTGATGTCTAGAGGTTTTCTTCCAGATAATTTCACATATTGTTCATTAATTCACGCCTGTTCAGCTTCTGGCAATGTGGATGAAGCTTTCAAGTTAAGGGATGAGATGCTGGAGAGAGGTGTTATTCCAAATATTACTACTTATAATGCATTAATAAATGGTTTGTGCAAATTAGGAAATATTGATCGAGCACAGAGACTTTTCCATAAACTTCATCAAAAGGGTTTGGTTCCTAATGTTGTAACCTATAATATACTAATCAGTTGTTACTGTAGAATTGGCGATCTTGATAAAGCCTCTAAATTGAGAGAGAAGATGACAGAAGAAGGGATTTCTACTCGTACTCTGCCTTGATCACTGGTTGTTTGGGAGGACTCTAAACTTTTTGGATCAACTTATTCAGGCAGATTTAAATCAAATTCTTGCCTGATACCCATAAACTTTGCTATGAAGTTTGGAGAAAAACGCCAACGCAGCTATTCCAAGGTCTTCTTCCTTCTGCAAAAACCAATTAAAATGGAGATGTTTATTTTAATTTCTCATTGTCATTATAATGAAAAGTACCAAGTATTTCTTTCTAGATTCAATGGTTTCCTTTGACTTGCTTGTTAATTGCTAAAGATACTCTTTTTAAAATTCAACGCGGGATTTTTTTCCAGGTATCTGAAAGAGCCCTTTACTTATGGAACAATGACCACATTGCCAATTTGTTGCTCACAACCGTCAGGTGATACTACCTATCATATTTCCAGCTCTGGAGAGGAATTCTAAAAGCCACTGGAACCCGGCGGTGCTCAACTTAACTCATATTGTTAGAAAGATGTTTGTGGAGATGGATGAGAAACTCTTCCTTACTAGTCAATCTCAGTATAAGGAGGAAGAAGCAATGCTAACCTTGGAATCCGAGAAACGAAACGAAGCTTGGAAACAATTAGAACATACAGCCAGTCTCAAGCCTGTAGTCGGAAACACCGCTGTTTTAGTGTCTCTGATTTGATAATGGGAAATTATGCATGATACAATCAAGATCAATTTATATCTCTATCCACCTGTTATGGTGGAAAACCACAAGAAATGTGGTAAGTAAATGGTTGTTCCTGGGAGTAACTTTTCATTTTTTGGGTCATATATGACTTTGATGCTTCTGGCAGCCAGATGTTGTAACATGTGACATGTTTTTCATTGATGACTGTATGGTAGCAACTTGCCTCCTCAAGATAAGTTATGAGAAGGACCATGCAGCTGATTAATCAAACTATTTTTCTGTATAAGCTTATTTCCAAAATCTGCGGTATGTATTATCCTCCTTTCTCCCCAGTACTTTTTACCTTTGGTGTTGATTTCTAAACAATGTGAGAGTTTTTACTGTACCAGAATAATGTGAATAATACAAAGGGTACGAATAAACCATCAATTTGGTATTGAATTATTATCGTCTCTCGAATTTGGTTCTTGAAGCATAGAAATATATTGAGTAGACTCTAAATCTGTTATTAATCTATCAACTTGCTCCTTCAATTTTGTTTGTTCCGTAAAATGTAAGTATTACAACACAAGACAAATTTAAAGGTATTGAACAAATTTTGTTTTGTACGATGTTTGGTGGGTTTTAATAACTTGTGCAGAGGACAAAAAGTTGTCATGTGGTTCGGTGGGAGACAAGAATTTTAGTTTTTGTTCAGTCATTTAGCTCCCGATTTGTCCAATTGGGGCAAGATAGATGTCTTTTTCAGCTCAGAAGAAAAATAATAATGAGAGGTTGTATGATATGCAGTACTTGTTTGGGGCCAGAAAAAGCATGGCATCTAATGTACACCTAATCTAAGAGAATATTGTTGCTTAACACTATGTGGATATTAGAAGAAAATAAAAGGAAAAAAATAAGTGAAAGGTAAGAAGAAAGTATAAAGAAAGAAAAAAAGTACAAAATATGCACCACTAGATATTGCCACCTTTCTAGGTTTCAAGCTCCCCAAGAACCAAACAAATTTGGATTGGACCCGTTTGTTTTGGATTTTTTTGAAAATAGATTTTGTAGTTTTAGAAAATTTTGTATAAAAAAAAATTATAAAGAATTTCTTTATAAAAGCTTCAAATGAAAATTTTGTTTTAATAGTTATTCTTTTTTTTTTAAAGGGTTTTAATAGTTATTCTTAAAATAATATTTTAGGTATTTCATCAATTTATTGAAAAAAAATTTGGATATCAAAATTTCAAAAAATCACTTAATTTTGAAGCTATTTCAAATAGATTTTCACAAAAATCATTTTTGAAATACTACTTTTTGAAAAAATTGCGATTTTGACTATGTTTTCAACTTCAATAATGTACATTTATGTTATATGATGTCAAAATTAGTGTTAGTGTTTCAATTTAGAAAAAACGAATAAAAAAAAACTTGTAATATTTTAATAAACGGTTTTACAAAATCTATTTTAAAAAATACAAAGAAAAAATCTATTTTTTTAAAGCTGAAACAAACGGGCATGAACCCGAAATCTCTTTTTCAACTCTATTTGGATGTGTTATGTGTAGCTCAACCACTTCAACTGCACCTTTGAAGAAAATTTAACCAAAGTGTGGTTTAAGTTGAAAAATGTTCAAATAACCAAACCCAACTAGGATGTTTGATGAAAACAAAATGACAATTATTCTTCTTTCCCCTTGTTCAGAATCCCCTCAACCCTACTGCAAAATATCTTTTCTTAATATATATTTTACTAAATGATATCTTTCATAGTTTATTTTGTCTATTTGCACAACACAGAAGAAGAGCAATTACCAAACCAAATTAATAAGAAAAATGCTAAATAGTACGTCTGGAATACTAGTTATACATATTAATAAAAATATTTTAATTTTGAAACTTATGTATTTAATACTTTAAAAAGAGTAAAAAAGTTATTTTCTCAACCTTAGTTTTGTCTTTCATTGAAATAAAGTAGCTTTTTCATTTGTTTTTTGGTTACATCAAAGAAATAACATCTCTATTACCCAGTTCAGCTTTTCCAAATATTTTTTCCATTAATGAAAAGTTAAGCCAGGGCTGTGTTTGGAAGATTAATTTTTCCAAAAAACCTTTGATGTCTTCCTATTCAAAATTCTGACATATGTTTCATTTGAGTGATATGTCATTTTGGTTTGATAGTGGCTAAAACTGAATCTCAGAAAAGTACTGTATTTAAAGATCCTTCAAATCATAAATATAATATATAAACAAAAACAAAAGAATATATTTTTATTTTTAAGAAAATTGAGAATCCGGCTAAAGGACCAACTAATCTGAGAACTAATTCCATCGTAATTCCACCGTCTACTTACAGGAGGCCAAATGAAGGTAGAGAAAAACAACTTTGTACATCACACATGAAGTGGTACCAAGAGGATTGAAACCTAAGACCTAGAGATGAGTACACTGTAAGGTCGCAAACCAAAATGAATAGAATATTAATATGACTTGCCTATGACAATTTTTTTGCAACTCAAGTTAAATCCATGTTAAACTTGCATTAAGAATTCATTGCTACAAATTAAGATGAATGTTGTACATGACTAAAAAGAAATAAAAATAAACTGTATGTAATTCCAAAAGCAGCCACATGGCTTTGTTACATAAGAATGGCAACTTCAAAATGAAGTATTTTACTCTAACCTTAGTACACTTCAACTCACTGTTACATGTTACAAAGAAATCTAGATTAACCAAAAATTGATACCATGTTACATGTTACAACTATGTAACAAAAGAGTAAAGGGTAAACTATATATCACAATTGATGATTAACCACCCTCTCTATACTGGAAATTCTGAAGTCATGCTTTGAGTCCTTAGAAATGCATAATTACACTTGAACTTGGAACAGTGACTGCACCGGTTTTGGAGACAGTTTTGCTACACAATTGAACTGTCACATGAAGCAAATGTCAATTTCATGTGATAATGCCCATACATTATTTCAGTAAAGATAAGGACATGATAGGCATATTAGTTTGTCGGTTTATGTACTTTAATCAGATGCAAAAGGTGTTTCCTCTAAAGGGCACAGCACAATACAAGTGGAGAAGTATTTGTACACATACTCTCTAAGGCTTACTTTTTAGGTGAAGTTCATATGTGTTTCATCACTTTTAAGTGAGACTTATTTTCAAAGCGGTGAGACATACATGAATTTCACTCAATAACTGAGAACGTTGAAACCAACGAGTGCATTTGTTACCGTGGATCAAATTACACTAATAGAACACTTGAGTAGAGAAACATCGCTTAATAACTTTTTACCGATTGTATATTATACAAAATACAAAATTAACTGTTAAATTAAAAACTTATATCATATATCATCTCTGTAAATTTTGAAGTAAATATGAAATCATTTGATATGACGTTGAGATGCATCAAGATTAACGATTATTAAGTGACATTAATTTTTATTCACCTCAATAAAATATCAAATGATTCCTATACATATATATAAGTTTTGGTGAACTGAAAAAAAGACAGTTTGTTATACCAACCTTCTCTTGCTTATATTTCTCATGTATAGCATGGTTGGGACAGCCTTTGGTTTTAAGTTGCAGATCCTCCAGTGCAAGAACAACTGTTTTTAGCTCTGAAGTTCGGTAGTTTGTATGATACTCAAGAGTTGGAGTCTGCGCATATAGATTCAATGTGAGTGATGAGATTCTCTAAATTTTTATTTACATCTAAACAAAGATAAATTGGTATTCAACAGTTCATACCCATGGGTGTTCTGAGTGGTTGAGAGTCCATCTGGCAAGGAATACAGCAGAAGCAGCCACAAGAGAAGGTAGAAATTGTAAGAAGCTGTATTCGACAAGAGTAAGCTCGGCTAAATAGTTTGCCAGGAATTCTAGTTCAATGCGAGGATCCTGCATAACAAGATAAAGTTAACACGGTGATTTTGCGGTAACAAAACTTGCTTTTGAATGAATTGATTATGTAAAGTTGGTTTTAGATAAAAGTAAGTTTAATGTAAACTGGTTTATGTTTTGATACATTCACGTAAAAGTGAGTGTTAAAATCACATACGTTCAGAGTTAAAAACTACAATTCTAGAGGCAAAATCAATTAGAATTGATATCAGTTAAACAAGTCAAAGTCAATTTGATGCGTCTAGAATCACTTTTGGCTATCATCTACTGTGAAACCAAACACACGCTAAGTAAGTTAAATCTTAGATAGTGGTGGATAACAATTATAATACCTTGTAAGAAGATTGTGCTGCTTGGATGAATCTCCTGAAAGACAATAAAAGATCAATATAGTTCGATTAAGTTTTAAGTGGCATTTTCCAACAAAATGTGAATGAATAAAAAGACAGTACATGACATACCTGAGAAATGTTTTGGTTGTAGGAACACATAACTGAAAACGCAGAAGGTTTAGAACTTCTTTCTCCATTTTCACTACCTGTCATAATTGCAATGGTTAGGTGTTTTTGTTCTATATATAATTCATCAAGCAGGCGGCAACTGTATTAAAATACTCTACCTCTTGTTTTGTGTATGTATTATCTGTGATGAAGCAAAATTCTTCCACTCGAGGAGCACAGATCTCTTCGTACTTTCTTTAAGCCATGAAAGAAAAGAAGTGCGTCTTAGACCGAATGATATCGAAAACAACAGACATGATATCTTACTTAGATAACATAGCATCACCAAATGCATTCAGATCAAATGATTCGTGAATAAAATCAAAATTTTATTACACGTTTGCAGATGTTGAAACTTTAGTTTCATTACTAGCATCTTAAGAACAAAATTGCATTCAGGGAAATCTGTGAAATTATCAACAAATACAAGTTTAAGACAAAAGTAGCATTTTGAAAATTAATTATCTTCGCCACAATAATTTGAACATGGAAAATTGTTTGACATTATCTGCTTTATCATTTTGAAAGCCTTAATACCCCTAATTCATAGTTCAGAAAGAAGCAGAAGCATCAAGAAATCTAACTTTGAGCTAAGGGAACTTATGTTAACTAAGATCATTACAAAGAATGGTACTTACGATGCAATGAACATGCAAGTAATACCAAGCAACTGGAGCCGGTGTTTCTGAATCAATTTTGTTGAGAGAAACCGATCAATGAGGTTCACAGTAAGGTAAAGAGTGTCTGGAACCAACTTATATTCCTCAGTGACCTGAAAAAGAAATAGGAAACCTTTAGCAGGATCATGATAATGTGTTCCAGATATCCATCAACATTGTATGTAAGCTTTAGTAAGATGAGAATCCGTTGATAAGATTACAGCGACAACAAGGAAAAGCTAAATATGTCCTCAAATATAGAAATGTGTGTGATGCCAAAGCCAAGAGACTAACCTCCACAAGCCAATCAATCAGAATTCCGCGCATGCTTGGAGAAATATCTTGCTGCAACTTCTCCATGTAATTTGTTGATGGTCTCTTTTCAAGCTGGAAAGATTTCAACAAAACTTATTGTCAAGTTTTTTGCAGTGAACCTAATTATTTTGCTCTATTCTTAGCACAAAAATATTATTACTTTGGAATGTTCTCTTATGCAGCAAAACTGAATTTATAATAATATAAAATGTTGCTAAATGAAATATACTATTGGTTATCCTATAATACTTGCTTACAGTTAAAAGTTATATTCTGAAACTGAAAGAACCTTATGATAATGTTATAATAATAATGCAGTAATATTACAACAAAGGAGAAAGCAGAAGCAGTTGAGGTGTACAACATGAAATTGTTTAATAGGCATTACTCACAAACCTCGGCGACTCGAACTTTGCTGTATATATCAGGTGCATAAGCACTCCAAACTTCAGAATCCTTTAACTCTTTATCAATGTCCACAATGGTCAAGAAATTTGAGGCTCCTACCTTCTCACAAGTCATGTTTATATCTGCACAACCCAATCAAGACAACATGGCAGTAATTAAGGGGTCCAAACTTTGAAGATATTTTATCTTTCTAGTGAATAAGTGGATTACTTCTGTGAAATTAAAATGAGATTATTGAAGGGGAAAAAACCTTTGTTTGGACTAGGAGAGATTGACAGTTCACCAGCATTCACAGATCCTTGCATTGAAACAGCGGTGTCTGTCGTAACATGTTCTGTTATGTTGTTGGACATACAATGTTCAGCTGGTTCTTGAACCAAAGTTACTGCAGTAATGGTATCATTTGACTCTACCATCTTTATGGTAGACAATTCTTCAGTTAACTTCCCTTTAACATCCTCTTGTACCGACGAAACTTCGGCGGTAACATCTGAAGTCAGCTTTGTGTTCTTCTTCTGGTAAACTCCTCTGGCCTATGAAATGGATAACAAACCACCATTAACAATGACAATAGCAACAACAAAAATCTTCCTCTAGATAATGATGCCAAAATGTTCTATCATGAATCATGTCTAACAACAAACTACTTAATAGTTTCCTCTACCTCTTACTATTGAAATTCTTTCATCTAATGTCATGTCTCCTCCACATATGGTTCTACCACCTAACATGAGATTCTACTATTTACATAAAATTGAGAGCATTTTTCTTTTGGCATTAACCCTCTGGTTCCCCGGGGAAGGGCCCCCGGTAATCCAGAGTTCGTCCGTGAGGTAAGTAAAGTGTGGCCAAGAATTACACAGTTTTATGACATATATGACACAATGACACTAATGATAATCCATAACTATACCAAGATCAATTTGCATCTTTGTGAAAGAAAAAATATATATTTTGTTTTTACAAATGAGAATAATTCACAAAACATTGAAATAATTTGACACATGTATTTGATGACAAAGTTAGAATTTATACCTGAACTTTAGAATGTTTAACACGTTTATCATGTGGTTTAGTGGTGATGTTAGTTACATCAGTAAACGCTGCCCTTCTCTTACGGTGAGGAACAACATTAGGAACATCAACAACACATGTTTTATTCTCAGAAGAAACAACAACAACAACCTTTTTGGAATTTTCTACTATGTGAACATTTTTGGATGAGGATTCCAAAACCCTTGCTCTTGATCTAGTGATTCTAAGTGGACGCTCTTCATCTTTGGCACACAAAGTACTACTCTTTGATTTACTCATAGCTTGTGCCTTTAAGAAGAAGAGCAACCCAATATGATTTCAAATCTAAATCATACAATCATACCTGTTTTTAAAAACAACAAATTAACATAAGTTACACAAACACAACAAATAAACAAATCAAAAACTAATGTAACATTGTTTTTCATTTTAACAATGTGTTACTTCTTCATTTCAAAATATAAACCTTTTTCAATATTATTATTTTAAATCAATTAACAAATCTTGATTTTAAAAAAACCCGAGTTTGAATCCTAGTCAAAATAGCCCTCGTTCATCCATCAGTCGAACTCCAGATGACCAGGTCTCTTCCTCATAAACAGAAGGATTAAGACAAAAAAAAAGTTTAACTTTTTGTTTTTTAATTAATTCCTTATGTCATGATTTTCTTGACTTTCAAAAAGTCACCAAAATTGTTGAGTAGCTGAAAATCAAATCAAATCAAATAAGGTAAAAATAAAGAACAAGCTTCTTATGAACGCCATCAAAATCAATCAATCAAAATCAAAAGAAATTATAAATTATAAAACAAACCCACAATTTTCAACTCCAAAGTCCAATCAAACACGTTAAAAATTCATAATTTTTACAAATAATCATCAAGCATTTTCATTTCATGCCTTTTTTTCAAAAAAAAAAAAAAAAAAAAACCAAAATCACCACTTGGTTTAATTTTCACTTTCACCCATTTCTACAAAAGAAAGGATGAAAAATAAAATTAAAAAAAAAAAAAAAAAAAAACATAATCCTCAAAATACTAAGTAATGTAGCTCAATCTCAGATCTAAACAACAAAATCAAAACATTGGATAGATTATGAAAATGAGACAGTAGAAGAAAAGTGTGATGTGAGAGTAAAGATCAACCTTTGAAGAACCAGAGAGAGAGAGAGAGTTGAAAAAGAGAACGAATGAATGAATTATATAATGAGAAGAAGAAGAGGAGCGTCGCTTGTTACTGAGCGGGACAGAAGCACAGTTCAAAACTTGAAAAAACAAAAACATTATAAAAAACAAAAAACGTTATTTTCATTCCTCATTTTTTGTAATGTCTCATTTAATACAACATACGTCATATTACATTCAACACCAAAAACATCATAAATTGTTTTTATATATTTCATTTTTATTTTTTGAGTATATAATTCCATTTTTTAAAACCCATGTGACCTATTTTTTGTGCGTCGTTAAAATGACTGATGAGTTTACTCGTATTAGATTGTATGAATATGTTAACGTTATTTTGAATTTCAGACTAATATAGAATAATGAAATTTAAACCATTGCATTCTTACGCTAGTGTTATTTTATAGCAGAACATATATAGTATTTTTTAATTTGATTTAATTAATTGTTTTACCAAAACAGTTACCATTCCTATACAAAAAAGTACCATTTTATATGGGGGGAAAAAAGAATAAACGTTTTAGACTATGACACTTCTTTTTTTTTTTACAAATTTTAGACTATGATGACTTGAGTGACAGAAAAAGTGGTAAATAAATTATGTTAAATAATCAAGTAAAACTTCTTTTTATATATTTTTTGTTTTTTATGTATATTTTTTGTGATAATTTTTTAAACAATTTTTGTGTGTTGGCATTTTCATTTGGACTTTTTTAAAAATTAAATAAATATGAGTGTGTTTGTGCATCACCCAAGAGATTGATTGATCTCTCTCTATTTTTGTAGCACTGTATAAACAAACTAATTTTATTTGAATTTGAATCTTAAAAGTTAAACAAACCAGTGATGAAACTTGAATCATTGCATCCAAATGTTATTATATATAATATAAAAAATAAATAATTATAATTTAATAAAAAAATTACCCATAAGAGTTATCATTGTACTAAAAAAAAATCATAAATGCCCCCAAAGTTCTGCGTGTAGGATAGAAAAACAACCCAAAATTCGAGCATAAGCCATCATCATACTTCCATCATAGATACGGATAATTTTACCACAAGCAGTCATGTCAGAAGAACTAATCACAACACCGTCACATTTAACTTTCACCCAATCTATATGAGACGGAGACCATAAACTAATACATGTTGGACCAAGTGTTGTGATATTTAAGCCATGAAAGCTCAATTTGTAACCATTCGCAATTTCTATTGTCATAAAACTTGTGATAGGATAATTTACATGTATCTTTTGATAACATTTTCTAAAAATATTGTAAGAAATGTTGTTTATTTGTAATTACATAAAATTTCCTTAGCTCCTGTTTTTTCTTCATTTTATGTTTAACAATTGAAGATGGGAAAATGTTAAACAGTATTCATGATACACTAGATATGTAATGTCTCGACCACAATTGAGCTAAGCTCACAAATACTATTGTAGTGAATTTTATTCGTAGATACTTCTTATTTGTCATCTCTATATATCTTTTTTATAAACCCTCTGGTTTGTATGGAAAATGAGCCCTAATAATTTAGAGTTCGTCTATGATCTAAATAAAGTTCAACTAAAAATTGTTTCCATCCAAAATCAAAATTGAATTTTCTCCCAACGAAACATCCTAATAAAAACTCATTATTATCTTTTATTCCATGAATAAAGTGTCCTTTGAAAGAGTTTTGACATTTTGCATAAAAAATACTAAATGAAAGAATTGTCCTTATTTATTTCTGTTTCCTCTGTCATCGTAGCCTAATTGGCACCATTGACCATTTCGAAGGATGAAAAGGGAAACAAAATCCAGGAACAATGTTTAAATTAAATTGCACATCTAATTTGTGGGAGATTAATGCTTAATAACAACAATTACGTGATGAATTGTTATTACTGATATGTAATATTGTTTTTATTCACAATTCAATGAGAATTTATATTAGTGACACCGTGTCACCTTCTAAATTTAATTTCCTTATTATGTAATTTAGCTTATTTTGAGATTTTCCGGAATATATGATCTTGTTGTTCCTCTTTTCACGTTGAAATAAATGGAAAGATTTATTTATGAAATTTTCAGTGATGTGGTGATAAATATTTGTTGTAATTTTTTTTTTTTGGTACATATATTTTTATGTCTAGTACTTGATTTGTGGATCTAAGATATAGATCCTACATTCATTGACCCCCTTTTTATTCACCAAGAGTCATATTTTTATTTATTTTATTTTTTATATTTTACTGTGTAAATATTTGTTACATTGTGCTCAATCATAATTGTTAAATTATTTTTTTTTGTTGAAGAAGCTAATATAAACTTTATTAAAATGAAAAATAGCCCTTCCCGCACAAGGAGTGCCGGCTAGGTGCTACAGAGTTTATAATACAGAACAAAAAGACTTTCAAACGAAAGTGAAAGAAAAAACAAGAAAAGACCACCAAATTACATAATGACCTGTAAACAGAACAGAGAGTTTAACCGCCAAAATGGATAGTCAAAATCAAATAAAACGTAATTCGATTTCAACCACCAGTAAGTTTGTAGTTTAATCTTTTCAAGAAGGGTCGCGCCTGAGACATTGCCCATCTGAAAAATCATGTCATTCCGGTCCTTCCATATCACAAAAAGAACGGAAATCCAAATAATAGTAAACAAAGTCCTGGACGATTTAGAGTTGTCACCCAACCCACAAAATTGTTCCGCATGACCGCCCAATGTAACATGAAAAGCAGTCGAAAAACCTAACCAATTCAGAACCATTTGCCACACCTGATTGTATACATCACACTGGAGGAACAAATGAGTCACATTTTCGGATTTGCCACAATTAGTCGCACAAAGAACCTGATGAACCTCAATAACTCCTCGTCTAAGTAGATTGTCTTTCGTGGGAAGTCTATTCAGGAAGAGTCTCCATATAAAAATATTCACCTTCAACGGGACGGATTTCACCCAAAGAAAACTAGCAACGTCCTCCACTGGACTACCGTCAGACATCATCAAGTATGAATAGGCTGAACGAACTGAGTAAGACTGTGAGGGATGCAATTTCCACACCCATCTGTCAGACACATCACCCTGCAAAACAAAATTAGCTAAAACCCCCACGCACTGAGCCACTAACTCCTCCTCCCAGGCAAACAACCTCCGTCTCCACTTCCACCCATTCCCATTCAACGCCCACCCATTCGGACACATATCAGCCACCGAAATATTTTTGTTGTCCGCAAGATCATAAAGTCTACTAAAAGCCCTCGCCAATGGACCAACTTCCAACCAAGAATCTACCCAAAAAGATGTCGTCCGCCCATCTCCTATCTGCCTAACTATATTATCCGCCAACCACCGAGGATCAATAAGACCCTGTCCCGACCGTACCTTATTCAAAGCCTGCCACCAAGATGACCCTACGCCCTCACTAAACATTACTCGCCCTGCTCTATCTTGACCATATTTGGCCTTTAACAATCGGCACCACAAACTATCACCTTCCGCTAGACACCTCCACACCCACTTCCCTAATAAAGCATAATTAAAGTCCTTCACCCTCCGAACCCCCAAACCTCCGTTCTCCCTAGGTGAACAAATACTCTCCCATTTAACCCAAGAAATCTTATTATTAGCCTCACACCCACCCCAGAAAAAATGACAAAAAATAGATTCAAGAGTAGAAATAATACCTGAGGGAGCCTTGAAGAAAGAAAGAAAGTAGACCGGAACGGACGACAGGACATATTTCAACAAAACCAAACGGCCACCAAAGGACAGATTTTTACATTTCCACCCCGTTAACCTCTTATGAATTTTATCAAGTAAAGGCTTCCAAAACTGAAGTATCCGCGAATCACCCCCAATAGGCAAGCCGAGATAAAGGAACGGAAGACAACCATGCTTACAATGCATAACCGATGCCGCCTCATGTAACCAAGAAAAGTTAAAATTCACTCCAAACAACATACTTTTATGAAAGTTTACCTTTAAACCCGAGATGTTTTCGAACAGAATTAGTACCGATTTTAGAGCTCTCACATGAACCCAGCTTTTAACACCAACTAACAGAGTATCATCCGCGAACTGAAGTTGAGACACACTGACACTGATATTCGACCAAACTCTATAAGGAATAAAACTTCCATTCCGAACCATAGCTGACATCAACACATTCAGCCCCTCCGCGGCCAAAAGAAACAAAAACGGTGACAGAGGATCACCTTGACGAAGTCCTCGTTCAAAAGGAAATTCATCCGTCGGACTACCATTCACCAGCACCGAGGACGATGCTGTCATTACACACGCCTTCATCCAGCCCATCCACTGACTCGGAAAGTTCATTTTGACCATTACCTCATTTAGATAGTCCCAATCCACTGAATCGTACGCCTTCTCAAAATCAACTTTAAACAGAAGTAAATCTTTGGCATTTCTCTTTGCATCGTCAACCAATTCATTAGCTATCAAGATTTGTCTACCTTTAATAA
Source organism: Trifolium subterraneum (assembly GCA_951799995.1). Lineage (NCBI taxonomy): Eukaryota > Viridiplantae > Streptophyta > Magnoliopsida > Fabales > Fabaceae > Trifolium > Trifolium subterraneum. The sequence goes on along the minus strand of OX637468.1, from coordinate 50,884,786 downwards.
AAGTTGATTGCGCATCGGAAACAACAACACCAACAACATTACGTAACCTATTGGCCAATACTTTAGAAAGAATTTTATAGATACTACTAACCAAAGCTATTGGGCGAAAATCAGACACCTTCAGAGGACTCTCAACCTTAGGAATCAAAGCAATAAACGTTGAATTCAGCCCTACACACCATGACGATGAAAATCAGAGAAGAAATTCAATAAATCTACTTTCAACAAATCCCAAAAATCTTTAAAAAAACCAATGTTAATACCATATGGTCCGGGACATTTAAAACTATCACAATCCCAGACCGCAGCTTTTATTTCTTCCAATAAGAATGACTTCGTTAAATCAGCCCCATGCAACGAAGAAAGAGACCGAAACTCAAGTCTACTGATGTCTGGCCTATGATGCAATTGCTTCCGAAAATGATTACTGAAATGTTGGTAAACAATATGACGTAACTCAGGGACAGTATCAACCGTCCTCCCTTCATGTATTAAATTTCCAATTGAATTCGCTCGCCTTCCAGATGACATAACACCATGGAAGAATTTAGAAGTAGCATCTCCCTCCCGTAGCCAAGTAACCCGAGACTTCTGCCAATACATGATGGCCTGTAATTTTGAAAGAGCCATAATATCTACCGGAAGAGACAATAGTTCAGCCTCCTCCACTTCATCAAGCCCGCGCCCTTCCTTACAAGTATCAAGCTCCTCTAACCGAGATATAGCCCGCTGAATTTTACCATCAAGGTTAGCCACATGAGTTTGGTGCCAGGTTCTCAATTCAGCCTTCAGCAACTTAAGTTTAGATTTTAAAACGTGCCCACTCCATCCATGGATCAGGAAAGACTGCCATTTCAGGTTGACAAACTCTACATACCCCGGAATATCAGCCCAACACTTCAGCATACGAAAAGGTTTCGGACCCCAATCTTGAATGTCAACACTAAGCATAATAGGACAATGATCCGATAGAGTCCTCGGTAACGCCATTTGAACACAATTCGGAAAAGTGGATGCCCAACTATCGGAAATAAGAAATCGATCCAACCGACTCATAGCTAAACCATCACCACGATACCAAGTAAACCTGCGTCCTCCTAACGGTAAATCAATGAGAGTATTGTGATCAATAAAGATATTAAAAGCCGTATAATCCTCCACACCACTATTACCATTACTAACCCTCTCATCACGCGACCGAATGGCATTGAAATCACCCAAAACGCACCAGGCTATATGAGAAAGTTGTATTAATTTTGCATCCAACTCACTCCATAACAGAGATCGACCACGAGCCTCACAGGGAGCATACACATTGGCTAAACAGAATTCAATGTCATCTTTATAAAACTTTCCTTGAATAATTAAACAACTAGATAACATTGTAGTTGACCAAACATCCACAAGCTTAGTAGTCCACATTGTAACCAAACCACCAGACGCTCCCACTGACGGCTTAAAAGAAAAATCCACGTCATCCGACCCCCATATAAATCGAACCAAACTGTCCTCCACCACTTCCAGTTTCGTTTCCTGTATACATAATATATCAACCTTCTTTTCCAACACCAACCGCCTGAGTTCCCTCCTCTTCTCAACCGCTCCCAACCCCCGGATATTAAAAGAAACTATCTTCATCTAAACACCCACACCCGAGCCACACCCTCAACACCCTTTCCCGAACACCTGTTCCCCTTAGACAGAACCTGAAAACTGTTATGACAATCCACTCCAATACTATCACCCAACTCATGAACATCATCCTGAACCTGCCTCTCATCACCATGTAAAGCTGCCCAATTTTTCCAGTCATTCGAATTAGAAGCCTTACCAGAATTACCAGACTTAGCTGACAAAGAAGTACCTTGTGGATGTTGAGAAGAAGCTGATTTTGAAGCAGCTTTCCTCCGTTGAGATTTTTTGAGAGAACGGATCAAGGCACTTCTTTCCTCCGAAGATAAACGAGCTATTCTTTTCAAATTTTTTAACGAATGCACCACCCTGTTTCTCTTCTGCTGCCGTGAATTTTTTGTATCCTGTGAAAATCTGTTTTTCTATTCTAATTAATAATTGTTAAATTATTAATTAGAATGTTTAGATATTATTATAATCACTTCTGAAATTAGAAACGTAATTAGATGAGATGTTGTAATATAAGACTTTTCACACCGATTACACATGAAAATTAAACTGAAAAAGGAAAGGAAAATGCTATTTTTTTACCATAAAAAAATGCTTACATAGTAGCATATGCTGTTAGAGTACATCATACATTTTTTTTTTTTTAAAACCAAAGGTATTATCCGCGCATAGAGACTAATCCCTTCGAAATAACTGAGATCCATTTAAGGGGTTGATATCTGCCAAGAAATATTTTTTTCATACATACCGGTCGAAAATCAAACCCATGACCAAATGATTAAGAGGCTTAAATATCTACCACTTATACCACACTATGTTGGTAAATATCTCTCTAGTATTTGGTCTTAATGCATTCTTCAGAACTCCCCTAAACTCCCTAACATTTTGTTCTATTATGATCGGTGGTGCTAGTGCTACACATACAAAACAAATGTTACTTTTAAATCTAAATTTAATACTGCGTAATTCTTTTTATATTTAGTGTCCGTTTGTTATACATTAAATAAATATTGATTTTGATGTTTAATAATTTTGAGATTAGTTTTTTGAGATTTTACAGGAAAGTACAATTTACTTTGTGTTTATTTATTGGAATAAAAAACACTTTTTTAACTAAAATAATCTTTAGTTTGTTTGGATACAACATGTAAAAATGATTTTTTTAATTACAAAATAAATTTCTCATTTTAACTTTTATTTTCTCTCTCTCCTATAAAAAAATCTATTATTTGAGAAGCTATTCTTATTAGCTATTTTCTGATTATTTAAAAAATTTATAACAAACAAATACAATATTTTTAAAAGCGACTATATTTATAAAATAAGTGATTTTTTTTTATAAAAAAACTATAACAAAGGGCTCTTAATGTGTATACACATATTTTTCTTCTGCACATGCTGACATGCATCCAATAAACTATGTCATGTAAATAAATTTGTGGAGATATTTTATGAATAAATTTATAATAGTTGCACTAGGATGAGATTTGATTGAATATATATCTAAAAAAAATTATACATTTGGTGCGTTCATTGTGGATTTTATGTACTTATATTTGCAAAAACAAATTTTTATGTCATATGATAAAGTTGATATGATAAAGTTTTGAAAATTCATAAGTATTTTTAAAAATAAAATCCTAACCAATGTCCTCAATTAAAAAAATATCGTAAAGTTATCTTAAAACTTGTGTGTTGTGTAGTATAGTCAGTATTCTTAAGATATAAAAAATGTTTTCAATACAAAAATTAACTGTTTTTCAAAATACCAGCATTAAAGCAGCAACAATATTTCTATACAATATTAGTTTATTTATTGTATTTGCATAAACAAATTTTTATATCTGAAATAATAAAGTCGAAGTGATAAATATTTGAAAGTAATGTCCCATGAGTTTGTCTCAATTGGTTGGACACCGCATTATATATGCAGGGGGCCGGGGTTCGAACCCGGGTCATCCCACTTATCCACTTTAAGGGTGAAATTTCAAACCGCTAGGCTACTTGACAAAAAAAAAAAATTGAAAGTAATAAATATTTTAGAATTATTGCAACAATATTTCATATCAACATTTGCAACAATATTTTTTGTCCAATGAATGATGATGCATGTTAGTGGGCTTTATTTTAACAGATGTTAGTGGTTTTATATCATTGTCAAATTATTATAAATATTTTAACACATGTTAGTGCTTTTCTATCACTGTCAAATTATTATAAATATTAATTAATTATTAATTATAAACAGTATTTACTATTTAGTACTATTTTTATATATTGGCTAGTAGAAAAAAATCTTCCTCTCATCATTTATAGGTCTTGACGATTAGGGACACATTTCAGAAGTTATACTCCCACACATATTTTATATAAGAAATACACTATTGAAATACGGCTTTGTTTAATATTGCATAAATAAGATAAGTTTTTTTATCTTTTTCTTGTAAAAAAAAGAGATAAGTTTTTTATAATATAATTCTTTTTACCATTAAATTAATAAAACTCACAATTAAATCAACATGTCACACCACATAATGATAAACCAATGTATGAGAATTTTTTTTTTGAAGAGGAGTAGTTTCTCCAATGAGTTGCCCAGCAGCCAGGGGTGATGAACATATCCATTAATCTATTAATAGTGATTTTTTTTTTCAACTTCTAAATCATAGATGTTCAGTGATTTGTGTGAATATTGTCATCAGTGAACTATGATTTTCAAAATTTGTTCGAACCTGTAAATTGCTGCTCCACCCATTTGTTATCAATAAACTGTGAGAAAAATGTAAGAAAAGAAAACAAAATGAAATAGGCACAAATTTCATTATTGTAGAATGATAATATATATATCTAATTGAAAATATATTATTTTTTATGAATGTATTTTTTTTTTAATTTTTCGTGTATGTCATGTCACACAGGAGAATGAATTCTCTCAAATTGTTTCCCATGGTGTTTCTCAATTTTTCAATTCACCTTTTTCCACACTTCTTTTTCTCTCTCCTCTCAAATTAATGGTTCAAAACAAAATTTATCCTATATTAACATGAGAGAATCATCTATCGGTCACGTAGCAGTCATACATTAGATGTTGATGTGTCACATCAAATCTCAATTGTTGATATATAGAGGGAGTAGTGAACATCTACACCTTAAAACAACATACCATCATTTTTCTTAAAAAAATATTTTTAAATCAATGATTTATATTTCACTGAATGATGAATCCTCTCTCAAATGTCACATGTAATCATAAATTATTAATTAAATCTCTCTTATTTGAAAATTAAAAGACCTCTCTAAGTTAACAATTTACTATTAATTTAATCTCTAAAATTTTCCACTTATTATCAATTTATCAACATATTCTATAAAGTATTAATATGAATAAAATTTGACAGAATTTGAAATTTAATTGAAATATTTGTAAAGTTTAAAACTACTTTGATGGTTTTCAATCGAAAAGAGGCTGACTTTCGTATTTAAGAGTTTAACTCTAACTATCAATGTTAAGATCTCATCAATTGATAATCTGTAATGCTTTGTATAGTGCGATGTATTCAAATCTATAAAAGTTAAAAATTTATAATTATTTTTAAAATCATATTTCTATAATTGATTTCTTAACATATATATGAACATCTGACATCTACCTATCTTTTTTAGCGATAACCCTTAAATTATTAGAAGAGAAAATCCTAACAATTAAGAATTTGATAAAAAATAAAGAGTTTAATTGTTGTGCACCGTCGGTGTAAAGTATTTTTACACATGCATCCAATGATGTGTTGCCACATCATTTAATAAATGTGACACATCATGCGTTTTTAAACACAATACATGATGTGTTGGTATATTATTGGATGCATGTGTAAAATTACTTTACACTGACGGTGCATATAAATTAAATCCAAAAAAAAAGAGTATACAACTCAATAAAAATTTGTTCCACGTAATAATCAAACTAACGACTATAAACTAAGGCATGAACATAAAGTGGTTAGTGAGCTCGTCTGGGAACATAAAGTGCAGACACCGACGCATGAATTTAGTCTAGTCTAAGTCTAAATTCATGCGTCAGTTTCCGCAAATTTTTTTCCTCTAACTTTCTTTTCATCGTACCAAATGAACCATAATTATTTTTTTTAATTCTCCCCATTTTTTTACGGTACACGAGTATAAACAACATAAAACATAATATCAATCATCAATTGATCCAGTGATATTTGACGTTGAACTTGATATGTAAGACTACAACTTAATCCCCACAACTACAATAGAGAGAACTGAAATCACTTGATAAAAGAACTAATCGTCGAATCAGATTAAACGGTCCAGATTCCTAGATAGTGATGGTGAAAGTAAAAATAAGAAAGAAAGTAAAAAAGCAAAGAACAAAAGCTGACAAAAGTCTCAATTGATTCCAGCTATACACTCCTCAAACGTATACATACATACTCACAATTCACAAACATAAACAGAGTTTGAGAATGAAATGAGACAAGTTTGACAAAAAAGACAAACATCCCTCCCACCCACTCAAATCTCGAACACTAAACTCCACAAACAACATTTTCCAACAAACACACACACAACAGTCACAAAGAAATTACCTTTTTCTTTTTCAAACTACTCTCTCTCTCTCTCTCTCTCTCTCTCTCTCTCTCTCTCTTGATCGTGGTGGTTCATTTCAGTTTCTACTTCTACTTCTACTTCTTGTCTTCTTCTTCTTCTCTCCATCAACTATGCAGCAGCAGAAGCAGAGTGAGATGGGGTTTCAATGGCGATGCTGAGAATGGTTAACTCAAACTCACACTCTCACAACAACAACAATGACAACAACACTCACTTGTTCAAACCAGTACTCCGTGATTTTCTCGGCATGAAACCTACTGATATTCCCACCGACCTTAGGTTACCGGAGGCATCAGCCTCAGCTTCCTCCGCCGGTGCTCGTGGCCCTTTCTCCTCCACTTCTGAAACTGCTTCTGGTAACTTCAAAATCACAAAAAGTTTTGATTTTTAGCTACATTACTCCTTGCCCATTAACCCCTTTTTTTTTATTTTTGTTAATTGGTGTTTTTATTTTTAGTAAATTGATTCTCATCCACTACTGTTCTTTACCTTCTTAGTGGGGTATCAATTTCATCACTATAGTAACTATTTATTAGGTTAGGTTGCTTCTGTTGCTGTTTATTCCCTTAATCTTTTGGTGTTTTTGTTAATTCTTTAATGTATTAGGCTTTTAAGTTTGTTAATTCTTTAATGTGGCTTTAAAGTAGTGTTTTTTATGTTAGTTGGAGTCAATTTTTTTCTTCTTCTTTGGTATGTACTGTTTTTTATGTACTTTATTTTACTTTGCAGTATGGTGTAATTTATGGTTTGATTATCTGTTTCCATGAAATAATTGACAGTTGGTGAATTTAATTTAATCATCTTATGTTGAAAATTACCATTTTTTAACATAAAACTTGGTTATGTGCTGTCAACATTTGTGCATTGGGAACTTTGCTACTTTGTTGGTTTGTTTTTCCTTTTCTTGCTTTCTTAATCAATAAATGTGTTTCTTACTTTTTCTGTAGAAAGTTATAATTGAAAACACACATTATTTATGGTAAGTTTCTATGTTATGTTTAAAGGTAATGTAATGCTTTTTCGTTCATCAATTTGATAGAAAAGCAGGTATCGAATCATCTCGAGGGAGTTCCATATTATGGTCCAAGAAGTGATTTTTCTGGCACTGAGATAAGTAATAGATTAGTGGGGAATAAGAGAAGTAATTCTGATTCTTCATTTATGGGTTCCTCTAGAGATGCCTTTCAAATGGTCCCTGATTCCTTCCAAAACTCACATTTGATGAAGGTTACTTTGAATTATCACTTAACAACTATTCTCCTCCAATAACGAAAAAAAAGAAAAATTCTTTTGTTTTTTATGTTCTTTTCTTTGATGTCTTAAGTCTTGTTTTCATACAGGTCCTCCGAAATGCGTCTGGAGGAGAAAGGTCTAGAAGGCCTAATGATGATGAAGTGTTGCTTAGTATGCAGTCAATGAAGCCATCTTCTAGTTCTCAGATATTTCATCCTCCCGCCAACACTAAGTTTGATGGGAATAAATGGGAAAGGTCTATTCTCATGAATGCTGGCCCTTCCGTACAACATCCTCTGCGTGGAGGACAATTGACTCCTTTTGCACACCAATTAGCTTCAAACAAGATTAGAGATGCCAATGCCGGCCCTTCATTTATCTCTCAGTCTGCTGCTGATGAAGGATCAAGAACTGGAATCAAGGGCCCTGGAATTTTAAGTTCCATAAACACAGGTGCTACTACTACTACTGAGAAAATTTCGTCTGCAGTATTGCTTGGTGGAAGCAGGCCAAAGCCTCTAACTAATATAGTAGAATCCTCCACACCCCCAAGGTAAATCTATCTTATGTTTACAGTTGCTCAAATTCACTTTGGTTCTATTTATTTTCACTGCTTTTACCTTGGATAAAAGGATAAGTCGCTTGACTTTATGCATTCTGGTATTGACAGCAGCCAGCATGGGCTAACACCTACTAGCCGCCAGATGACTATCTTTTACGGAGGTCAAGCTCATGTTTTTGATGATGTTCATCCACACAAGGTATGACCTGTTCTTAAGATGACATATTGTTGACAGCATTTAATGAAACAAGGACTGAAATTAGTTTGTATTTTTGAATCATCACGGATTCGTTTGAAACAATTTGTGCCTTAAAATTTGGTCTGTGGTTTACTCATGGTTGGTTTAGCAATCATTATATCTACTACTGAAATTGCGGAGACAGCATTTTCATACCGCAACTGCGTTGCAGTTTCTAAAACTTGTTTGGCCAGTCATCACAAAATATGGTGGATGTGCTGAACCTATACTATCTTATAGAGAAGACTTCATAGTAGTAACCAATAATAGATTTGCTTAAGCTTTGGTACACTGGTGGAGTCACTTTTGAAAATAGTGTTCTCTCTTGCTGGTCTGATCAGTTACTTAGTTAAGGATTCCTTTGAGAGTTTCAGAATATATATTCTTTTTTTTCAATCGTATGTATTTGAGTGACAGTTTTTATCGATATAGTTAAGAGAGTAGTATATAAAGTTAGTTTATGGATGTGTTTTGTATCTTATCTTCTCTAGGATTTTTTTATTGATATTTTCAAACTGTTTTTTGCTGAAGTTTGGAAGTTTTCAAATTATTTAAATGACACATGGCTTCCAAAAAACACTGCTGATTTAGAGTTAAAGTTGAATTCAATCACTTTGTATCGAACACTAGCACTTTGCATCAAATACAGATCCATCTGACTTAAAAATTAAGAGAGCTGATATTTGTAGCAAAGATTGTGTTAGACATGCACTCAGATTGGACAAGGTGATTAGCTGTCTGTTTGTTTAAGACTTCATTGAATGCAAACCTGTGTTCGATTGAAGGAGCAATAGAGCTCCTTTCACTGGGAGTGCATTGGAACGTGACAAAATAGTTGTCCGCGTTCCAAATCTTAACCAAAGAGGGGGTCAAGCATTTAAGTTATCTTTGGAAGCGATTAGTTGAGCTGATTTTATAACACAATCACTTGTATTAGTGTTTGGAATTAACTTATAAAAGTATTTTATGTTTTTCAACACGCACAGTCAAAACAAACTGCAGTGGTCAGTAATAATTTTACTATGAGATAGCCATTTCAATAAAATGTGAAAGAAATCTGCTTGAAGTCCTTTGAAAATTTGAAATGCAATATGTCTTGATTGATACCGCAGATTGATTCCGAAAGTGTTGATTGTCAACTGTTTCAAAGTGTAATTATTATATGTGTTGTGTGTGAGTCTATATATACATATGTCAGCTAGCTAGATGGGATGGATCATTCAATGCCTTTGGGATTTATCGAAAACCAAATGTCAGTAAAATCATCTAGGCAGAGTCATTTTAATGGTTCACCTATTTTCCTTAGAGGTCTTCCTTTGTCTAGTTTTCATAATAGCCTGGTTTGAATGATAAATCATGAGCACGGTATGATGTTCGCCTATTTTCCTTAGAGGTCTTCCTTTATCTTGACTTCTGGATGCTCTTTGGTTTATGCAGGCAGATGTTATAATGGCTTTAGCTGGATCAAATGGTGGATCTTGGTCAACAACATTCTCGCCGAAATCTGCTGCAAAGTTGGTTAATGATAGTAACTTGCATAGTGGAGAAAATGAAACAGGATTAGTGAGTAATGTGACATTCCCACAAGAGCTTCATGGGAAGCTGTCTGTTGCTGGCGGTTCTAGTCGTGCCGTTGGGCCTAGTGATCGTGTGTATACTCCAGCCGGTAAGCCTCAAGCATACTTACACAGTTTGATCTGACTACTTCATAGTTTATAATGCCTAATTCTCTTTAGTAGTAATGCCACACAGTAAATGATCTCGACTGTTAATCTGAGATCAGATGGCTCATATTTGATTACACAATAACAAAATTTAGCTTTAATTGATATAGACTGTTATTTTGAGATCCGATGTTGTGTGACACATTTACTACTACAAATCCATCGACTTTTCTTGAACCAACTCCAAATCTTTTCATGATTTCTGTTGTGACATGATCCATAGGAAAATTCATCTCTTCCTTAAGTCAAAGTTTCATCTTTTTGAACTGTTTAATTCGTTGTTGATTGAATGCTAAAATATCTGGTTGTAGGGGCACACCAAGGAAGCATTTTTGCTAAAGATACGAGAAATCCGGTTCAACCAGCCGATCCCAATTCCGAAGACAAAAGACCACAGTGAATAGAGTTTGAAGCTAAAATGCATTTCACTTCAAATTCAATGGAAGTCCAAAGAACTTTCCCTTATTTATTCTGGTTACTTTTGGGTATCATCCTCTTTTGTCAAGTTTTCTTATAATCTTTCAAGTCCTTTTATATAAAAAAGGTTATGTAGGAGCTAGAGTAGGATGATTGTTTAAAGAGGCCTAACAGACACATCAGCTAGATTTTTATGAAGTGTTTTCATCATTATAAAATATCTTATTTTGCAGTTTGACAGTTTTTAATCAGTCACCTTATAAGGTGAAGTAGCTTCTTAATATGATTAGGAACATCGACTTTATATCGTTCATTTGCGGTTCAATATAATCAAAGCCATAGGATGAATTTTAGAGCTAACTTGCTTTGTGTTATATTTTGTATGAAGACTTAAAAGTCATATCCGACTTAAAAGTCATACAAATGATGATTTCTATGGACATCAAAATTATTCTCAATTATTGTACTAAAATGTAAATCACAAATTGATGATTGATCATTCATCTCTTGTTTTTTTAAATTATTAACTGAATTATTATTAGTTGGACTTTCAAAAACTTGTGTGTTGGTACATATTGTATGCTATACTACCTCTTCTCATCTTTCAAATCACACTTCAATGATCTGCCAAAAACTGTCACATGAGTAGTAAATGAGTAACAATTTTATGAGCCATATTGTAACTATTGAAACTCTATTTTGCACAGCAAAATTCCTACTTTCAGGTAAAATTAGCTGATCTACTATGGACCATATGCATGTATTGTCCATCATAAAAGTCACCACTATTTTGTGGTCAAATTCAATAATAATAATAATAATAATAAGACAAATGCTAAATGTGCCCCGCCAAATGATAAGAAATTTAATATAAAAATATTTGTTTTAAGAGTTGTGTATTTAACTTTTAAAAAGTTAAAATGTTGCATTTTTTAATACAAAAACTCTACTTTTTAATTTCTTAACATGTGTCTTAGAGCATACTTCCTTCGATCTCATATACAAATAAAAACTTAATTTTTCAGATTCATTATAAAAATGGCGTATGATACCTCATACTTTTTTTCCCTTCTATTTATTGTTGATAGATTGATAGATGTGCACAATAATTGTTTTTATTTGTTTCTTCCGGTCTCAAATATAAGGCTAGAGATTGTCTCGAGTGACATCATTTAATAGTGAAATCTCAGCCTTTGATTTATTTTAACCAACTGCAGTTTTTATTTTTAAAAAATAAAATGATTGATCTGAGCACCGAACCTTATGTGAAAAGTTCATCAGTGAAGATCCATCCTCCAAATATAACAAAAATCATGTTTGTCATCTTAAAAATAAGTCGCATTTTTATCTAAATGTTGCCATAACTATTAAATTTTACCGTTACAGACACATTTTCGATAAATATTACTAGTTAAATAAGGACTAAAATAAATATCAAAGGACTAAATAAAACAACAAATAATAAAACAGAAACATATTTATAAGATTTTTTTTTACATATAAAAAAACAACTTTTTTACAGGAGCTGCAAAAATTGTATATTTATAGAAAACAAAAACACATTTAAGCCAAAAGTCAGTATTAGTAATTTTTTTGTGTTGAACCAAGCCAAATTAAAGTCCTATTATTAGCGATTTGATTGTCCCTCATTTGCTTGAAAACTTCAGAATATTTAGAGATTTGAAACCACCAATCGTTAGTTGGTTCAGTGGTGATTGAGCTGAACTTGGTAGGGAGAACCACGGTTCGATCCCCCGCAACTGCGATCAGGAGAAGACTGAAACCACTTGATACCAGAACTGACCCCCGAACTAGATTAAACTGGTGGTGAAAAAGAAAAAAAAAATTTGAAACCGAAGGTCTCTCCTCATCTAGTTCTTTCGTTACGTCGAGAAGAAGAGCAAATAATTAGATTCCATCATTTTCCGTGTCATTACTTTACAACCAGTGTCTTATTTCATGTCATCCAAGGAATATCCCTATTACAATTAGCATCGAATTAGTCTATCTTTCCTTTTGTGATTATTTTGTATGGTTTGACAAATACCAAAGAAGCCATCCTCTGTGGCACCATTGATATCTACCAGTTTTTCAACCCAGAACTGCTGAAGAACTCAACTACCCATTAAGATTCAAGAGTAGCAACTAGCCAGTCTTATTATAGTGGTGTCAGTACATCTGCAATATTTTTTTCAATTTTCTAGTCCTTTCATGTTTAATTCTCATCTCTTCTACTAATTCCGATATCATAAATTCATAATTAACAAAATGGAACAGCAGTAGATCCTTATTATATCATTTGTATAAAAAAATATCATAATACCAACAAGCATATCAGCATCTTTTGAAGATCAAAGCAGAATATGCAAGGAGCGCTGCAGTCTTAATTGAACACTGTTGTTTAATCAGACACGAATGCATCTCTATGATAAAAAATAATCCATACCTATGAGTACATCCTTACACTATGCTGTACGCACAAACATGACAATCTATTGACAGGAATTGATGATAATTGTAACAGGTCACTGACAATTAGCAAAGCATGATATTTACTAGTCTCAATGGCTGATTATGCAGTAATACGACATAGAATGAATGGCAATTTGTTTAATTTCAAGGAATATGATACTAACTTATGTCAAAAGAATCCAGAAGTGCAATACTGCCAAGGACACAAACCAACCAAATCATATAAAAAAGCAGCGAGACATAGATCAAAACCGATTTGCTACAAACATGTTGTGGTGTTTAGATCACAGTTTGCAAACCCATCTAGATGTGGGAAACACTGAACGAGTGAAGTACTAGTATATTTGTGATGCTTTTGCACTTTAATCTTTGTTTTTTTATTAAAAAAAAACAGATAATTATGAGATAATATTGGAATAGTTAGAAAGAATAAAAGACTATTTTTAAATTTAAAAAGAATAAAAGAGTATGTTTCTTTTTTTGCTTAGATGGGTATATCCATAGTGGACCATTTGATGTAATCATCCACCCTATACTACATGTGCTATCATCCTCAAAAGGTACAATATGAAAGTCAAGGAAATATATGGACACAAAAATTCATTATTCACTGAGGTTGCAAACTTGAAGATATGGATTGTCAAACACAACATATTTTGACCAATACGGTTTATACTTGGAAACAGCAAGATCTAACCATGGCTTGTAGTTTCCATTGTAGTGAACAACGGCAGCGTTGTCTATCTCTGTAAGGTTCAGAGCTGGATCATAGCCAAGTCCCAAAACATGCCAACCTCGATCTAGCGGATAAGTCAAATTATAAAAGGTGATTAATCCTGGGGGTAAGGTTCCAAGCTTCCAGAGGGTTCTATCTTCATTCTGCAGAGAAGAAAAACAATAAATCTACTTCTGATAAGAAGAAAACTGCTATCTACAAGCACAATAAGACATGGCTTTATGGTAATTGAATTTGATGCCTAAAAATGAAGGGCTACACACGTAGGAATCTTCAGGAAAACAATTTCATTACATGATATTCAGAAAACAACAGAACAATTAAAAATAATTAGGTATATTTTGACAAATATAACGGGAGCAATAAGATTTGTGAATTTTACCAAATCTTGCCACCGGTGATAGATTCCGGTGATGTTTCGTTTTTTCCACTCCTTCAAGTCAAACATATTCATGCCAAATGCCCAACCACATGCATCAGGACTGAAATTGTTGGAGATCAGCGGATTACTAAAATTTAGGTATTTATCAAACCTATGGAAGCTCTCCTTGCATGTCTCCACTGCACCGATCACCATACCTTTCATATCAATTGACCAAAGAGGTGTCAAATCTTTCTGCACGACAATGTCATCATCCAAGAATAGAACTTTGTCCAATTTTGGATAAACTTCAGGAAGGTAGAACCTTAAGTGATTCAGCATTGACAAATATTTGGGATTTCTATATTTTAGATTGTCAGAACCAGCAGAGAGGGAGGAAGGATGATTGGCTTTAAAGTAATACTCCTTGAGTCTTGCTGATTCAAGTTGACGTAAAACAGAACAATATGAGGAATTCAGCCACTTGAAATCATCAATATTCTGAACATCAATGGTTGCTTTAGAAGGAGGGTTGATGATAAACCACATTCTCATTGCTGCAAAATTTAATTTGTCAGTCACTATATGGAATACATGCTTCTCAGGCTCGTTTGCATTCAGCACAGTAGAATTAACAACCACAGATGCAGCCAATACATTATCAGAAAAGATAGCATAGTGGTAAAGAGATGGATTATCAATCTTTTCGTTGCCAATATTTTCTTTCTTATGATATCCCTTTAGGTAATAATCCCCTGCGAGTTGAAGGGAAAGACAATGCAATGGTCTAGGAAATGTTTTCGCAGCTAGCTGAATCAAAAATGCACTTCTTTTCTTCTGCATATTCACTCTATTTTCAGTTGATTGAAGCATCGTCCTTAACTTCCTTGCCACTAAAATGCAGTCGTAAAGTCGGTCCTTTGCTATAGAAAGAGCATGACCCATAGCTTTTGCCCAATCAAGTGCTCTAGCAAAGGCAATAGGTAGAAACTTTATTATATGTAACTTGAAACAACCTAGTTAGTCTAAGAAACAAGTCAAAGTTTATAAAAAAAATACCCAGTGTGAAGCTCGGCATCAGAATTTGCATCTCCAATAGCTAATTGACTTGCTCTGGAGTGGTTGACAAGAGCTTTGTAAAGACCAGTTTTGTTCATAGACTTTGCAATATTGGTATAAGTTTTGGCCATTATTATTTGGTCTCGCATGAGTTTAAGAGTTGAATCAGAATTCGGGTTTTCATATTCTTTCCTCCATATACTATACTTTCCCTTGACAGTGGTATCAAATCCTTTGGAGCGTTCAATTGCTGCCGATACAATGCGATTGTCAGTTTCTTTGTTTTGCTGAATAAGTTCAGAAGTACGAGCTTTCCTTCTTTTAAGCCGCATCATCTAAGGGATAGGAAACTATTAAAAAAAAGAGCAAACCCACCGCAAAAAAAAAAAAAAATATTTCTCTTTTCCCTATCATTCATTGTTTAGCGAGCTGCACAAGACAAATTTGGATTATTACCCGGCGTTTGATCTTCACCGGAGTCATTAGCGAGGAATGTGGAATTTGAACTAAGCTTTCTTCAGGATAATGTTCATCCGTGGAGTGCTTGAGACTGTCTTCAAATATTGAATCAATTTGCAATGACTCCATTCCTCCCTTTAATTATATAATATTGTAAATACCAATTAGTCAAGGGTCGTAGATAAATCACAATAAAGTAAAAAAAGGAACCTCAAATTGGAACCAAAATCCTAACTTAAATACATTGCAGGGTCATGTTTTCAGCTCTAGATAAAAGCGAAGACGAAGTACCTGTGAGTTATTTTGATGTTCAGTGTTTGCATTAGTAGGACTTTCCCAAACCCAAGAATCAGATAAGTCCCTCATTTTCAACCTAGCTAGCCGAATATGACCAGATGCATCGCTATATGTCGCAATTATATCAACATCCTACATGAAATCATTGACATTACTATTGTACGACGACGACAATGATGATTTGATCATTATTACTATAAACAAATAATGTCATATAATAATAATAATACCTTTTCATCGGGATAATTGCGGATTCTAGATTTAGTTATATCTCGTTCCTGCTAGCAACATTTAAGACAAAGTTAAGTTAGTTACAAAGCTGAACTACAAATTACTTAATTAGCTAATTAATTAATAATGTTAACATTACTTAAGTAAGATGAATAAACACACACACACACACACCTTGGTGCGATGACATTGATCACAAGATCCACTGCAGAGAGAAATAGAGAAAATAAGTAAGATCTTGAAAAGGTATTTGAATGAATGATATAGAAAGAAGAGATGAATGAATAGTTAGTTACATGGTAGTGGAATCTGCAACATGATGAAAACACAAAACCTGCACACGCAAACGCAAATATAAGGGGAAAGCGTAAACCCTAGAAATTGAATTGAATTGAATGAAGTTATTATTACCGAAAAGAAGAAGAAGAAGAACATAAGGAGTAGCGGGTGATTCTCCATGCGAGTGAGTTTGAATCTTCTTTAACTCTTACTAATTATTATTATTACATCACTGTGTGTGTTTCTTCTAATCTATCAGATCATAACAGATCCATCATCTCATTCCCTGTCTCCATTTCTCGTTCTTTCTTCCTTCCTTGCTTGCCCCAAAAACCATACCAAAAATCACCTAAATTAAAAAAATTGTTATTGTTAAACTCATAATTTGTCTAAAAATGTTTTATTTTTTACATATTTATCCATATAATTAGTAATATTATTATAAAGAATTTAAAGAATATGCATGCTGGGTAAAACAATTTTATACACACATCCAATGAAAACTTCTCAATTTCCCACATTACCCCAGTTATGTATGGTTATTTTGAAACTGCTTATATGACATGGATGAATAGTGGTTTCTCATTAGATGTCGGTGTAAAACTATTTTACACTGACGATATATGTCCATTAAACTCTATTATAAAAGGATAAAATGTATTTATGTTTAGAGAAAAGGAATATGCACCGACAATGCAAAATAATTTTACACTGTTAACCAATGACAAATGTATTTTGTCACGTCACCCCAGTTCACCCCATTTTCTTTATATGACATAGAAGATTGGTAATTTCTTATTGAATGACCGTGTAAAATTATTTTACACTACACTGTTAGTGCATATTCATTAAACTCTTATGTTTATTAGATGAAAGTAAAAAAATTAAATTGAAACATTTTAGGATTAATGTATGTGAGATTTTGTGGAGTCTTACGGGGACAAATACATATTTGTAAGAGGTTTAGTTGAGATTTGTATAGGGAGTGAGATAGGTTATAATGTGATGTTTTATGAGTTTTATCCAAATCAAACCAGTCATTTATATTTTGTTGAAAGAATCGGGAAATTTTTTCTCAGGTTAACGTCGTTGTAGTTTCTTCTTTTTTGGGATTAGATCCTCCGATATATAATTAAAAAAAAAAACAAACTAAAATAGCATACAAAGTGTGTAATTTAACTATAAGACTTCTTTTTCTTTAAAAAAAATTACATATATTTTTTATGGAATATGCTTAATGGTACGAAAAGAAGAACAGTCTACGAAAACATACGAATCTGAAACCCTCCACACCATTTTATTTTGCATTTTCTTTTATAAAACAATTCTCAACTAACTAGTGATATAATTCTTGTGAAGCTGATGCATGCCAACCACAAAGATAACATTTTAGATGGAATTAAAACTAAAAAATGTTTAAGTAAGAGAGAGTAATTAGTTCATTGATTCAAATTTGTTAAGCTTTCACTCAAGTGGATAACCAATATATGAAAATCAATATAAACTTATTCAAATACTATTTAAATTTAGAGGTCTTTATAAGAGTAGCTATCTCCTTGATTCCTGCAGCCATCTTCTTGAGTTCTGCATTTGTTTCTTTCATTGTAACGTTCGCTTTGTTCATTTCGGATAGAAGAGATTCTAAGAGCCGAACAACAGTTGGAGAATCATCATGCCTCTTCTTCAGCTCCTTTTTGTTGATTGCTGTTATCCTTTTGCGCTTGAGCCGGTTCCATTTGTTCTATACCACATATTAAACAAAATGATCAGTTAAAGAAAGCATTAGAAAGAACACACCACTAGCACCAGGAGTCCTTGTTACCGAAGTTAAAAACCGTTTCAAAAATAAATTTTCAGCCACTAAAGAGAAGAGATTTCATTGAGAGATGGATAAATAGTCTAAATTACAAAGTACTACGGGGTAATTTAAAAAACAAAAACTTTTCTCTTCGTATTTAAAATTTCAACTTATGAAAAATACAAAAAAAAAAAAAAAAAAAAACTATTTTACTTTCTCTTTGTAACTCACGGCAAAAGATTTGTTAAAATTAAAATTTAACATAACAATAGAGCAAATTCAATATAAACATCAAACTTAAATTCTACGTAAAAAGTTTATTAAATTAAATTTCTAAAATCATGGTGATTTCATGGAAAACAAATGAATGATATAGATGACAATTGATAATAGTACCTCTTTTTAGTCCTCACAGTGTGAACAGCAGAAATCTCCACACATTTTAGCTGTGCAAATACCTTGCTTGATGGACCGATGACACTGTCACTAGATTTCTAAACTCTTTTTTTTTCTTTTTCCGGCGGCACCTGAATTTTGGTGGTATCAAAATTGTTATCAACTAGGGTTATTTTGTCAAAAAAAAGTTTAACACTATATTATTATTTATTTATACAGTTTTAGCGGTAAAAAAATAAAGTGCCTAATGTGAGACTACTTTGTTATAGCTTTTTTGTTAGGAAAAAAAATCACTTTCAAAATTATCGTATCATTCTGTTACGGATTTTTTTTAAAAAAATAAAAAAAAATTAGAAAAAGTTAAAAATGAGAAGTTACAGAAATAAATAGATTTTTTAGAGGAATGAAAACAAGTGTTAAAACAAACTATAATTACTATTTTTTTTGGTCAAGTAGCCTAGCGGTTAGAAATTTCACCCTTAAGGTGGATAAATGGGATGACCGGGGTTCGAACCCCGGCCCCCCTACATATATAATGCAATGTCCAACCAAATGAGTCAAGCTCATGGGACAAAATTACTATTTTTTTAATCACTAACAAACACACCCTTAATTTATATTTTAAATTAAACACATTAGTATTTTTTTATTTATCATATGAGCTTATAAGCTATAAATCTAAGTCAGTAGTCTTACCAATCATACCCCAATATTTTGTTTTATAATTAAGTGAATTTATTTTATAATGATTAAGTTAAAATTTTGAATTATTATTTTGTTTTATTGTATTATATAAGTATATAATATATATTTCCACGACTGTTGGATTCCTATGTATTGTAGAATGTCATTCCATTCATCTCCCGTTACCTGCTGGCCATTAATTAGGAATTAGGAGTTCATGCAATCTAACAGACTAACAGGACAAGCAGTAGTTTGAAAGGAAAACTGGCAAGGGAAATCCAGCAAACAAGGGATAGTTAAATTAAATGTCCTCGTTATATGATAAAATTGTCCTCTTCATAGACTGTTTTTGATGAATATACACTAAAGAATGTTGACACCCTCAATGAAAGATTTATTTCTATGGTTAGAATTATGGGTCCATTTGTTTTGGATTTTTTTTAAAATAGATTTTGTAGTGTTAGAAAATTTTGTATAAATAAAATTTACAAAGATTTTTTTTATAAAAGCTTCAAATGGAAATTTTGTTTGAATAGTTATTCTTAAAATGTTATTTTAGGTGTTTCGTCATTTTATTAAAAAAAAATTGGATATCAAAATTTCAAAAAAATCACTTTTTTGAAGCTATTTCAAATAGATTTTCATAAAAATCATTTTTGAAATACAATTTTTTATAAAAATTGAGATTTTGACTATTTTTTGTTCTTTAATAATGTACGTCTATGTTATATGATGTCAAAATTAGTGTTTGAATTTAGAAAAAACGAGTATAAAAAAATTTTGTAATATTTTAAAAAACGGTTTTATAAAATCTATTTTAAAAAGTACAAAGAAAAAATTTATTTTTTTAAAGCTGAAACAAACCTGCACTATAAGTTGCATATCCTCCCACAAAACATCTGAGATTATGCATTTGTCTTAAACATAAGGTGTAGATAAAAAAAATTAAAAACCTATGAAGGTTACCAAAAACGTAGGACATGCAATTCAAGTGTGAACCAGTGTTACACTATATTATGACAATCTGAAGTATGAAAGTGTAAATCTTTGTGATTAATCTAAAGTATGAATTTATCATAATTTATGTTACAAAAATGATAAAGATTTTCAGTCTTTTTTTTTTCGAATCAAGATTTTCAATCATTTGAAAATAGTAAAATACCAATTGGAAAATTTCTCGTCCTTTGGCGGATTGGAATGATCAACGGTTATAGGAAACTGTACAAAACCCCAACCATAAAAACGTTTTATGTAATTACTGAATGAAATGCAAAGCATCACAACCACAGCTCACGCATCAGTTTATAAAATGCAGATGATCTTTGTTAACCCATAACCATGGTATTGAGTCTGACCATCGATCTGCTTTGACCGTGATGCAACTATTTCATGCAACTCAAAGACGTCAGCACTCAGCAATTTTCATTCGGAACTTAGACGCTGTAACGTAACCTCTCCTTGGAACATTTTTCCTGGCCATTAAAGAAAACTATTTGATGAGTAAAAAAAGATAAAATAGCCAATAAAAATGACAACCAGCAATCTTATGTTTACAGAGAACGAACAAAGTTTCCAGCTAAACTGACAAGCCGGATATGCCATTCTGAAATCAACTGATGCCGTATCAGACACACGGCTTTGGGGTAGTGTTGATTTGGTGTTTAGGCGCTATTTGGATAGACAACTTAATTAAGTCCTTATAACATAAGTGTTTATCATATAAGGGATTATGTATAAGCTATTTCTATAACAAGGGACAAAACAAAGTCAAACTGTTTTCATATAAGCTATAAGCTAATCTTGAGAACTTATGGAAATATGCTGAAAACAGCGTATGGACATGTTATATGTTGTTTCCATTAACTCTCCCAAACAGTTTCATAAGTGTTTATGCTAGTAGATAAACTAAAATAAGTCAATCCAAACAGGCCCAAAGTCTTTAACTACAAAAATAAGTGCCGCGTCTTTCTAATTGAGTTTACTTAGGTCATATTAATTAAATTGAAATCATACACAATTTATTATATTTATGATATCAGGATCTCATACAAAAAAAGAAAATACACAGTTATCAATTATGAAGTGAGGGAAAAGGTCCCCATGAAGATCAAAGCTGTGCAAAATTGGCATAGTGATACACGGATACCATGGCACAGAGTAGTCACTTAATTTCTAGATATCAAGGATGTCATACATAAAGAAGATACACAACTATTATACAATCTTCTAACACCAAGGCAGCCATATAATAAACTGGAAAAAGCATACCTGAAAAGCTTTCATCAGAGAATAGCAGCGCTTTTGCTCACCGATTGCTGCAGCATATCTATCCTTAAGGTCATTGCGGTTTCTCTCTTCTTCTTGAAGCCCTAGTTGAACCTTTTCTAGTTTCTGTACATATATTCAGCAGCTAAGAGTCTTAATCACAGAAAGCACATTCGATGAAAGAATATATTACATATGATAAAGATAAAAATAACAAACATTTCTAATTAAATAGTAATGTCAACAACACCAAACAGAAAATATATGGTTTTATAGGCAACGAAAATATAAGCATTTTTTTATAATAAAAAACTATTATTCTTCACTGAAGCATCACAGAATTAAATATGGATATAGTGAACTTATTATTCAAATAATACATATGGAGTTTCTGCCAGAAACAAAACATAAGGACTTATTGGTAATCTATGTTAACCGGACAATGCAGAAAGGAATGAGTTTCCCTTAACTTGACATAGTATGCACTTTTAAAACTGCTTGTAAAGGTTTTTTAATAGCTGATACAATGAAATATAAGGATAGGGTTTGGTTGTAATTTTGTAAAAAAAAAAAAAACTATTGTGTTAGGAAAATATAATCCAAGTTGCTAATAAAAGCTTAAGCCTGGCATTTAACTGTCTTTTTCCCCACCAAGTCAGTTATCAATCGACTCCATAAAATCCTATTACATATTTAGTTCAAAGATAGACCATTTATCTCTGAACTAATTTAAGATTGTATACCTATTTAAGTAGAATTGACTCATCGGTATTTAATACCAACACTTATATAATATATTGAGACATGTCTGAATGCTACAGAAGTACAATCTCCAGTCCCTTTTTCAATGTTTTTAGAACTCTTAACATTAAATCGACACAACACCTCAAGAAAGAATGATCTGCAGTTAACTCTTCCAAATTGATTCTGCATGCAAAAATGGCATTACCTGTTGACTTCCCTTGACAATTCCTTCCATGGAATGAACAAGTTTTGTACGGCCATCAGTGCTACTAAAGGCCTCTTGAAACTGCAATAAAGTGGAAACAAAACATTGGCACAGCTAGAACTTGTTCAGAAAATACAATTTTTTCTTAACAAATAAGATGATGAAATGTTAGGTCAAACAGTTTTTGTTAACAATTTTCTTCTCAGCCACTGTGAAATGTTAACTCTTCAAGAAACATTATGCCGGAAAGAATCTGTAGAAGAATCTCATATGCAATAAATTCATTCATGTCTTCACCCAACAACTTAAACTTCTTAGATTGTTGATTCATGACACAATACCAGTACCTCCTTAATCAATTGAGCATGGATCCTCTCTATTACTATAGTTTTGGGTGTATAAAACCTTAACTAAGTCACAAATTCTTTATACACCTAAAACTATAGTAATGGAATCTTTGATTTCTTTTGAGAACTGAAGAGGATCCCTCTACTCTGATCAATTGGTCAGGAATTCTATGTTTGCCACTATCATTCTTCTAAATAAATAACTTCAACACATGGTAAAACAGGTTACTGCATTATCCATGCCTCAAACCCAAAAGACTCTTGCATGAGGGGCATCTTAATAGATCATAATGTTGCACAAAATACTGACCAGAGTTCTTTTTTTCCTAAAATTAGTGCACTGGTGCAGTATTACTAGTAGATACCCAGGCTAATAATTCGCCAAGACTACTAATCCTAATCAAATAAGGAAAGAAAGTAGGAAGCATAATTAATAGGAAATAACTCCTGAGATTGCTTCCTCAATTAGATATATAATTTAATCTCCTATATTTAGTAAAGGTTATTTTAGAATATTTAAATATATAATAAAATAATGAGATACTTATGTAGATATTCTTACACTCATCCTTCTACTGATTAAGCTTGTTATATATAATGAACACTTCAAAAAGAAAATATGAAATAGATAAAGCAAATTCCGTGAAACCTGGGTGGGAAAACAACTCGATAATGCTAATGTTGGGGGGATTGGAATCGCTGAAAGCATAACTCAGAAAAATAGAGCAATATGGATAGGTGCAAAGATTGGTAATTTGATCAGCAGAAACCGGAGTGATATACAAGCTAGATACTTATTGAGTAGCAGCAAAAATTACATTTTATTAAAAAAGGGAATGGTATATTAATATTGAAGAGCAACACTGAACACAAGTGGTGCTAGGAGAACAGGTATTTACAGAAGGCGGAAAAATAATACAAGGGAAAACAGCACTAAATAAAAGCAGCCCTGAACAGATAGAGCATATAGGGCAGAGAAGAGAAGCATCTAGAGGAATAACTAGCATATCATCTGAATTTCTTTTTACATATTTGACATTTAGAAAGGAAAAATATATATCGTAACAAAATCATAAGACAAATGTCAGAAAAATTTACAGCATGCTCCAACTCTGATGAATACCTGTGAAATGATCGAATTCAATAAAGATGTTTCCTTTAACATCAATTCTTTTATTTCCAAAAGAGCATTGTAGGTAGAATAGTATTTGCGAGTCTGTCGATGTTTTCCCTGTACAGTGGCAAATACCAAGGACATACAACAGTAGTTAGAACAAGAACAAATATGGTTGAAATAAATTTAACAGGGAACAACATTAGCACGCTCCTAATAAAACCTTTTCACTTTTCTCTCCCATACACAAACTCTATCAAAAGATTTTATGAACCTGGATTTGAGCATACAGTTCTGAAAGCCGGTGTTCATACCTGCACAAGCATGAATGAAAAATATCCCATAAATAAATAATACATTTCAGACAACTAGGTTCCACATTCTTATCAAACCCTCCCCGGCATACATGCATGTCATTGCTTTCACCTCATACACGTGCCATCACTTTAATTATTCTTAAAGAACAAAATCCCTGTACATATTATTTTTCATCAAATCCAAAGATACATTTGTACCAGGAAGATAACTCCAACATGAATACTAACATTTTAGAGACTCGTAGGGAAAGATAAAAGTAACTGATAAGTAATTGATCAGGGACATGCTTTCTTTCTATTAAATTTCGAACCAATTTTAATCATAATGGGTCTCTTTCTATCCAATAATCAAACTGTCCCAGATAGTTTGGGAGACATTAATATTGTGGGAATTATGAATTAAGAATATATATTAGTATGAAAAAAAATTCATAGACATATATACTTATTAGTTCTTATTTTCTGCACTTCAAGTTGAAAGTGAGTGCTAATAGCACAAAATTGGAATCAGGTACTGCATGTATTCAACCACATTCAAAATAGTATGTTAAGCGTAACGGCGTAGGAAATATGTGCAAATGAAATTTGAAATAAAATACTACTGTGGACATGTTTTAGTTACACCTAATTACAACCAGGTAAAGGACAAACTGAATCTCGTTCAGGAAATAGTTTTACATGGTATAAGGTCAATGGAAATCAAGAATGAGTGAAAGATGAAAGAAGCAAACATACTGGACGATTTCTGATTGGCACGGTAGATCATCAATCCGCCGTCTTATTGCCACTACATCCCTTAGTCTAGCAGCAAGTTCCTAATAGAAAGGGTGCAAATGGGAAGCTTATATTAATTGAAATTTGAAACAATGGAATAAGCAAGGTTTTAAATTGTGGTTTGAAATCCCAAATTCCCAACTGTTACTACAATATTGCAGTTTGAAAGACATATGCAGTTGCATTTATCTGCATTTCGCTAATTGCAATCCGATCGCATCCACAACTTAAAACCACCAAGTATCAAAAAACAAGAATGGAAAATAATAGAAAGCAAGTCTACTTACCTTTTTCATCAAATCGACTCTTTCAAGCCTTTCACTAAAAGAATGATGAAGCCCATCAGTAAGACTGTTGCTATCACATTCATTTTCTAATTTCCTCTCTAATTCATCAATCTCGGATTGAAGTTCTGAATGCTTAGAATCGCGGTTCAACAGAAAGTGATTTTCCTTCCTTTCAAGATCCTAAACTAAAAGTGAATAGCATAAGCAACGCATAATATTTAATTTTAGTGCAATTAGTTAAATCACCTACATTTTACAGCTAACTCGAAAAAATTTGAATATTAAATCAATTGAAAAAAAAAATAACAATTCACCTTCAAAGATTTCATCAAAGTGTACAACTTCTGCACCGCAGAATCAGCGCCTTCCTTATTGATTCTCGCTCTTAACTTATCCAATTTCTCCACTACATTCATCTTCCGGTGATTCTGTAATACAACGAATACGAAAAAATTATAAATACTAAAGCCAAATAAATCAATGTAGAAATGAAAATAGCAAAACATCTAATACATCTCACAAACCAGTTCATCCAAATTGTCATTTATTGTAGTTTTAAGCTCATCCACTTGTTGAAATTCAATAGTATTTTCATGGTGACAAACCTAGGGTTCACAGAATTCACAGAATCACTATTGACAGAATTGGAAATTGAAAATTGAAAATTGAAAATGAGAATGAAAAATAATAGAAAGCAAGTTTACTAAAATTTGGTTGACGGTTGAGTTTTTGTCGATTGTGTTCTCCATGGTCTTCCTTTGCCTCTGAACTGATCAAAGTTCTTCTTCACAAAAATAAGCTAAATTACTACTACTACTACTGTATTGTTCGTCTTCCTTAGCAATGTTGTTTTTTCTGTTAACTTGTCAAGTTATATATATTTGGGTTAATTACATTTTTTTTGGTCTATATTTTTATTAAATTTACGAAAATAGTCATTTTATTTTAAAATCGAATTTTTTTATCTTTTATTTTTATATTTGTTATAATTTTGGTTTTAACCCGTGTTTTTTTTCTTTCTAAAAATAGTAATTTTTGACATCTTATTCTAACAGTATCACTAATTGTATATTGATTTCATAAAAAGACTACAAATTTAGGACAAAACTAAAAAGGTAAGAGGACCAAAGATTTGGAAGGAAGCAAGTATCTTTCTCTTTATGTTATTTTTTATCTTTTGATTTTTATTTTTTGAAATTTACAATGTGCATGAGTATCCGTGCCTTGAGCCGAGCTTGTCATCATCCCGATGGTTCGATTCGGGTTACTCTGACGTCAGGAGTGGTTGAGAGCCACATTGTAGGTGTTTTAAAACCCTCTACAAAGACTCCCGATACTCTTGATAGTAAGGATGGTTTGGTTTTGGATGCTAGTCTGTTAGAGAGGATTCTCCAAGTTCCTATCTTAACCGTGAAGAGTATACCTCCTAGTTGTCGTATTGCATTTTCTCAAACACTAAAAGCAGCTCTTTATAAGGTGGTTGATGCGCCTGGTTCTGTAGGTGCTTGGGTTCAATTGTTACTTCTTCCTCGGTGCACGTTACAGGTGGTCAAGCCTCAAACTAGGCAAGATCGCAGGTCTGGGAATAGGAAGTCGTTGCAGCAACACCACATTTTGGAGTGTCTGGCTACATGGAGAGAACCAAATGGTCTTGCCAAATTGGTTGATAGTGTGTTGGGCAATTATGGTCAAAAGAGTCTAGGTCATGGGAGAGACAATGTTAAGGAGGAGAATAACAAGATGAACACTAACATCAAACAATGCCTCCGTAAAGTTGCAGATGGGCACTTCACAGCCGCTGTGAAGGTGTTAGGTTCATCCGGAGTGGCACCCTATAATGAAGTCACCATGAAAGTTTTGGAGGAAAAACACCCGTACATGCCACCTCCCTCTACACCAACCACCATGTTTGTTGAAGCCCCCCTTGTGGTTAAAGTTGACACTGTTATCAAGTGTGTTCAATCATTCCCTAAAGGGACTTCATGTGGTAGAGATGGATTACGTGCCCAACACTTTTTAGATGCGATGTGTGGAGAAGGTTCTCCGGTGGCTAGAGACCTTTTGGATGCTATCACGCTGGTGGTTAACTTATGGTTGGGAGGGAGATGCCCCGTCAGCTTGTCTGAGTTTGTAGCGTCTGCACCCTTGACCCCATTACTAAAGCCCGATGGTGGGATACGACCTATTGCAGTAGGTACCATTTGGAGGCGTTTAGTATCCAAGGTCGCTATGAAAGGTGTTGGAAAAGATATGACCAATTATCTCAATGATTTCCAATTTGGGGTTGGAATACCAAGCGGTGCAGAGGCAATTTTGCACAGTGCAAACAGGGTTCTAAGCCAGCGACATGAAGATGGTTCTTTAGCTATGCTCACAGTTGACTTCTCGAATGCTTTCAACATGGTTGATAGATCAGTACTATTACAAGAGGTGAGAGTGAGATGTCCATCTATTTCTTTGTGGGTCGAATTTCTTTATGGTCAAGCAGCGAGGTTGTACCTTGGGGATGGGCATATTATGGCATCCACTGGAGTGCAACAAGGTGACCCGTTAGGACCACTCCTTTTCGCTCTTGTACTACACCCTCTCATTCATAAAATCAGAGACAACTGCAACCTTCTTTTTCATGCCTAGTATCTTGATGATGGGACTATCATAGGGGATTCAGAGGAAGTGGCTAAATCTCTTGATATCATTAGAGAGACGGGTCCAGGATTGGGTCTTCATTTGAATATTCGTAAAACGGAGATCTTTTGGCCTTCTTGTGATGGAAGAAAACTTCATAAAGGGTTATTTCCTTCGGACATTGGGAGGCCGTTGTCTGGTGTGAAATTGCTCGGAGGTGCTGTTAGTCGAGATAAATGTTTTATTGAGGAGGTAGCCATGAAGAGAGCTGTCAGGGCTGTTGAGTTAATGCATCTTCTTCCTAAGCTAAGAGACCCACAAAGTGAGCTTCTTCTACTTCGGTCATGCATGGGTATTGCCAAACTATTTTTTGGCCTTAGGACGTGCCAACCAATTTATATGCAAGAGGCAGCTATTTTGTTTGATAAAGAGCTGAGAGTGGCAGTTGAAAATATTGTGGTTGGGGGAGGTCCGTTCTTTGGAGACCTTCAATGGAGAATCACTTCTTTACCCATTAAGTTTGGAGGGTTAGGATTGTATTCAGCTGTAGAGGCCAGCTCATATGCCTTTGTGGCTTCCAGGGCCCAATCTTGGGTTTTGCAAAATCATATTTGAGAGACATTGGAATATGTGGTATGGATTTGGACTTTAACAATGCTTTGGACGGTCTTCGGGATGCAATTCCGACTTTTGACTTTAGCAATTTTGCTAGCAAAGACACCGTCCCCCCTAAAGCCCAACATGTTTTGGCGAGTGTTCTTTTTAGTAAAATTGTTCAGGACATGGAAGTTGATTTTGTCATGACCAAAAGACAAAAAGCGGTTTTTGGGTGTTTGAAAGCGGCACATGCTCAAGATTTTCTCTTCGCTATCCCCATTGATGGTTTGGGCCAACACATGTCTCCAGTTGAGTATCGCACCATCCTTAGGTACCGCCTCATGATTCCGTTATTCCCTAAAGATGAAGTTTGCCCTGTTTGTCGTAAAACGTGTCTTGACACTTTTGGGGAGCATGCAGTTCATTGTCGGGAGCTTCCAGGCTTCAAATACAGGCATGACTTGGTCAGAGATGTGCTTTTTGATATTTTTAGGCGTGCAGGAATTTCTGTGAAGAAAGAGGCACCTGTGAATTTTTTGACTGACCCACAAGAAGGAAGATCGACACTTCGTCCAGCGGATGTTCTAGTGTATGGATGGGTAGGTGGGAAACATGCTTGTGTCGATTTAACTGGAGTTTCCCCACTTGTGGGACTAGGGGTTGGTGATTTTACTGTGGGACAGGCAGTCCTCAAAGCTGCTTCAAGCAAGATGAGCAAACATGAGAAAGCATGCTCTGATAATCAACACGTTTTTATACCGTTTGCATTTGACACTTTTGGTTTTCTCGCACCAGAGGCGGTAAACCTTTTGAAAAGAGTTCAAAAGGTCATGCATAGTAATGTTGTGTCGCCTAGGTCTATGAACGTAGTTTTCCAAAGATTAGGTTTTGCTATACAGAAAGGTCTAGCGGCGCAGCTTGTTGCCCGTCTACCTTTGGTTCATGTGTAATTATCTCATTATATATATGAAATTTTAAGTAATTCTAAAAAAATGTTAATATATTAATTATTAATTTGTTAGTTTTTATCACTCTTTATCACTTCATTCTTTTAACTTTTCCACCTCAACTACCAAATCATAACATGATAAAGTGCAAAAAAGTATGAGATCTATGAAGAGTTCATCAAATATGATGTTTGGCTTTGTAGTGGAAGATGATAAAGAGAAGACCAACATTGATCAAATTTTGGGTTTGAATTTTATTTAACTTAATGATTTTTTTTATTGCGATTAAAATTTTCAATCAAAATACTCTTTTACATGTGTGGAAGTACATGTCCCTATTTAACGTTCTATGTTAATATGTCTAACGGTCAAACTTAATTGAAGGATTTATTTGGTACTCCCTTTGGTTCTATATATAAGTAAAATTTAATTTTTTTAAATTCATTGAAAAATTAATATATCTTATCTATATTATATATTATTGACTAAGATTATTTAGCAAATTGAGAGATTATTTAGCTATTTCAAATAATTGAAGAAGTGGTTGATCAATGGTACAAATTCAAGGACTATCGAGCATATTAAATACATGATTTTCAGTTAAAATTTGAAACTATATAATTGGTATGTTCCCTTTTATTTTATCTCCTAAATAACAAAGTTTTCCTTTTAATCTAATTTTATAACCAGATTGTCCCTTTTATTTTATCTCATATGTACATTGGTTTCATAAAAGGACTAAAATTTTTCATGAATAGAGTAGCAGTTAAACAGATCCCATACATTTGCTGAAAAATGAGTTACCATCAGAAATCATAACAAACTTAACCACTTGAGCATATTAAAATTCCATCATCCAATTCCTAAGCTCTAATCTTGAACACCATAAAAATTACAACTTGCATTGCTTGTATAATTTTATCAGAAACCTCACGAAAGAAATTTGCATTGGATCGCTGTGTTACAGAAATGGAGACATGGGATACTATTCCTAATTCCGAGCAAATGAAGAAAAGTACAGAAACAGTTACTGCCTCAACCATTTATTGAGGTGTGGAATTACGGGAGATTGGAGTGTGCATACGCCCAACAATTCTGTTCACTGCTTCCTTGGACATCACCAAAGTGTCGTGCAACAAAATACTGTAGACATTTAATCCCTACAAACACATTTTAAATAAAATCTGTATAAGCAAACGTAATTTATACATTTGAGCAAGAAACAGTATATCATATCATGAGTATAGTGAGACATGAGTTAGGGATGTTTCTAAGGTGAAAAGTGGGATTATTGCATCTTAACGCAAGTTGTACAATTTACTCATTTTAGATCCATCTTACAAAATGATGGAGATGTCACACAAATAACTATAAGATCAACGATATTTTAAGGCAGTGAAGTGGTGATAGGAGCCGAAACAAATAAGCATAGCTATGATAAAAATACTGTAGTGGATGAGTGATATAAATATTATGAATGAAAATATCTGGGAGAAAGTTGAAGTAACAGCCTTTGAGGAGAAGATGAGGAAACTATCCTAAATAATTTGATTAGTGTGAGAAGAACAATGGAGCTCAATGACGTTGATGTTCTAAACGTGATTGAAGTTTATATGATCATCGATCATGTTATTATTATTATTATTGAGGTCCATTGTTCTTCTCACACTAATGACATTGATTGAAGTTTAATGACGCTGATTAGTGTCCGTAATTTAAAAAATAAACGTAAGCCCTCCCCTCCAAAACCCTCCGTCCAAACATCTGTAAAAGATATTATCTACTAGTAGAGTTATAATTATCACTTCCATGAGAAATATTATAGAAGCAACATGTGTAGAACTGATACTTACAATGACTGGAAGTAAGTTAACATAATGCAGATTTTGTGTAGCTAACTTTAGCTTTTCATTTATGGGGCCTTCATCTACAATCAGAAGTTTCTTGGTGTCCTCCAGTTGTTTGAAATAATTCAAAAAGTTCTTGGTTTTATGTGTGGGAACCTCCAAATCCTCAAACACAAGAAGCTGAATAAACCAATTCACCAGAGATCAGTGTACGCAAGACAAACACAAACTGTTATTTAACATATAATGCAAGAAGATTAGAAGAATACATAAAAAAAGTATCGCAGAAAGAATAAAAGGGATAATTATGGGGTGAAAGAAATAAAAATAAAAAAGCTTTATACTATACCAGAATTTCAATAAGGCATTATTTTGGTAATGCAAACTATATACCCAAAATTATCACTTAACTCAAAAAGAAAGCCAACAAAGGACAGCTGATGCAGTGCAAGAGTGTCACCTTTTTCTTTGTTTTTTGAGTTTTCTTTTTCTTGATTCCCATTAGGGTTATCTACATGGTTTTACTGTATCAAAAATAGTCATGTGACTAGCATGCCACCCTTTATTGATCATGCTTTAGAGCTCTGGATGTGCATTTAGAGGGGGTATGTAATTTGTGTATGGATTAGTATTTAGTATAGTATAGTACAGTTAAACTAGTATAAATGGTTCTAGGACTTCACAATCAGCTTCCATATGATATACTCATTTATTGTATTCCTAGTTCAATTCTCCCTACTCACTACTCAACAACAATTCTGTGAAGACATTGCAGTCTATTTTGTCTCTAGAAATGAGGTGCTCCTTTCGAAGAACAGCCTGCATTGGTTATTTTTATAAATATAAATATGAAATAAAACAACAGACATAATAATTTAGATATGTGATTTAATTTTTTAGAAAGAAGACGAGGACAAGGATAGAGGAAGAGACTTGCCTTTCCTTCTGCTGCACGAGCTGACAGAGCAATCTTTAGTCCCAGTCGCCGAACCTTCTTATTGAGTTTGAAAGCGTGACTTCGAGGCTTAGGACCATGCTTTGTTTCACCACCCCTGAACTGTTGCCATTCATTAAATTTATTAATTTCCACCGCTGAATGGGAGGAGGAATAAACTGTGAAGAAAGGAGGAATAAAGATAGGGTGGATTTCATTTAAAGAATGTCCTGTACCTGAGGTCCACGCAGTGACCCGTGCCTTGCTCTACCAGTCCCCTTTTGGTTCCAAGGCTTTCTCCCAGTCCCACTGACTTCACTGATAGTTTTTGTTGAGTGAGTTCCCTGTTGGCAAAATCAATGAGATGGGAAAATTTCATAGCTAATAATTTAGATCCACACTAAAAGATAAATTATATATCCAATGCCATTATATGTTGAGCACGCCTCTTATTACTAGATGCTATGATTAATAGGGTATATAAAGGGAGGAAAAAGTGGTTAATAACTCAAGTGAGCAAGAGAAATGAGGCAGAGGGAAAATTGAATATTTATCCAGCATTTTGTTGTAATAGCGGCGCAGCTTATTGCCCGTCTACCTTTGGTTCATGTGTAATTATTTCTTATATATAATAATATTTATATTTAAAGACAATGTCAAAAGCAGAGGCATTGGGTGGGGTTGGAGTCTCTCTTTCATGTATTTTTTTCCCTAATACTCGTTCTTGTTGTCCAAGTATTCCAGAATTCTATTCTAATGTGAGGATCAATTCTTCTATTTGTCTATTAGGTAAACAAAGTCCCTGTCATATGTAAAGTGCAAGAAAACATAAATATAAATATTATTAAGATATTTAACACAGTAAATGATAAAACATCAATTGAAATATTCCATCCTTAGACAACAGATCAGACATGCCAAACTTTAGTTATTTACTGTCTAAAGTCTAAATGTTTGTCCACTATCCCAACCCCCTACTCCACTCCCTCCTCGCAAACAATCGCCGGTGCAATTAAAAATGATAAAAAGGAAAAATAATTGGGTATTTATTTCCACCGTTCAACAATTGAATATACCAGAATTTGTTAGGGATATATGGATTAGTATAGACATGATTTATAGCATTTCCTCTGGATTATATGTCCCAGTCCAATGGTTCTAAAACATAATGCGAGCAATACCTGTTGGCGTTTTGCGCGCTGCCACAAAACAACACGGTGAATTATATCTTTCCGAATAGGCAAATCAAAAACGTCTCCAGCTAAAACCATAAAACCCTTGTCTTCGTTATGAAAGTTGGTAACTGGAATTAAAAGATCCTGACAAAGCCCTACATCATAATGAACTACATTAATAAGATACTTAGATTTTATCGAAACAGTAATCAACTCATCCCATGATCAAGACCAGATGAGGCCATGACAGATGGTAGGTAGTGAAAAAAACTTTGATTTGATTTATGACTACTTTGTTCTCGTTCTTGAAAAGCATAGATGCATCATGCATTATCTAAAAAAAAAAGGTTGGAGCACTACTACATTCAGCAAGAGTTAGAGAAATCACTTCCTAACAAACACAGGATACTAAAGAGTTAAAAGAAAAAATCCAATATATATTAATATAACTGTGGTGGAAGACCTAAAGTTAAACCCTGACCCAGCGACAAATTCCTTCAATTTCAGGGCAGAAGCAGATAAGTAAGAATCCATAAGATATTAAGATCTGAGTTACAGGACACAATGCATGAACCATGTCAAAACTTAGGTAGAAGAAAATGGTTCTTAGAAAAAAGATTACAGTAAGTTTTGACATGTAATATACAAAGAAATGCATTGTCGATGATCATTAAAGAAAGCTTCGCATGAGATAAAGCACAAAGGACTGATGGAGCATCGACATATTCATGTACTACAAAATAGTTCTAACTAGCCTTCATACCTATATCACGCTCAGATGTTGCCAGAGGCGTTTTGGACAATAAGTCAGATGGAAATGCACCTTCATCAGACCCCGGAGTTAAAATAGAAGTCGAAAACCGTTGGATCATTGATCCGGTCTACAATTAAATACAGCACACAGCTTTATTAGACAGTAATAATCACTAAACAACAATGTTTCAATGTTCATTCTTAAAAAATTTATAGATATATTATAGAACAAAAATTAAATTTAATTGCAATGCACCAATAGACGTTGTGCAGAAACCACTTTCTCCACATTAGTTGAATCAAAGCATCGTCGTCCTAGTGAATGCAATGATCCATAAGAACGTAGTAGTCTTTTGGAGATGAAAGCAGCCATAATTGAACAAGCAATCTACAATTGAAATGGAAAACAAAATGAATTTATAACTACCCATTTGAAGTGTAACAAATAATAAAGCATGTTGACGAAATTAAAAGCAAAATAAACCAATGAGTGAAGGGAGGCATTTCATCGAACATGTTGTAAGCAACAAAAATTCAAGGCAATTTCGGCCTAAGTAGCGGAACTAAAAACCATGTCAGTGGGGAAAAAGGAAAAGAAGAAGAATTACCGGCAACAGAATGCAGAGGTAGAGACAGTGATGAAACAGGAGCTACGAGTGAAAGAAGGCGGTTGAGAACAAGAATGAATGAGCGAACGAAGGAAAAGGGAGTTTTGGGTTTCTGCGTGGCTTCTAAGTTCTAACGGGTGCACTATGCACTATCAACCCTTTAAAAAAAAATTATCTAAGTTTTATTTAATTATTATTTATTTGAATCTTTTTTAATTTTGATTTAATTAAGTTTCATTTTAACTTTAATTATGTTTTTTTTTTTTCACTTAAATGGGAGTATATAGAGTGTACACTGGTTTGTGCTCGTGCGTCTGGGTGATCCTCGAGTGGAACCCAGGTATCAGTATCAAATGTGTGGCAGGAAAAAACTAAATAAAAAAAAGAAAGAAAGGAATTTTGGCACAAAAGAAAAGAAAGAGGGGGCGATCTCCCTATTATTGATAGAAAGATTTTCGTCAAATATTAAAAGTATTTATTTCATTATTCAATTATTAAATATCTCTTTACTCACTTTTTATTTTGTTACAAAGATGATCTATCGAGCGAAAAAGAAAAACTAAACAACAATAACACGAGAGATAGTACACAAAAGTGTATATGGATGTGCATGAGTTTTTTTTTTTTTTGTAGGTAGGGATGAGTTTTTTTTTTTTTTTGTAGGTAGGGATATACATGGGTTGACCGACTTGCGTTGTAGTATTGGGTTGAGTTAAAACGGCGATTAAATACTACATATCAACCCTTTAAAAGTCGTATGTTGTAGTATTGGGTTGAGTTAAAAAAGCGATTTTCATTTTGGGTTTGAATTAGGTATTGAATGACCCACATTTTTATACTTTTATTTTGTGATAAATACTTGGAATTACATTTGCAATCAACAAAAAGCTAGAATGACCAAAATTCAAAGTCTAACTTGCAAGCATCAAATGAAATAACTAAAGTGCAAAACCTTAAATTAACTAAAGTTATGACTTAGAAAATAACAAGGTTCCATAATTATTAAGTATATTGCTATTTTAACGGGGTGTGGGATATATTTAGGATAAAGGTGAAAAAATTGATTTGATTTCAAAAAAATTGGACGGACTTGATAAATGGAGTAGTAAATGAACTGAATTCAAACTTCTATTTCACACCCTTATATTCACTTTAATCCCAATTATAAGAAAAAACGTATTTTTAAGTTCATTGTATAATTAATCAATAATGTACTAGTTCATATACATCAAATATGCAATGAACTATGCAAAGAACTTGCAAAATAAACTTTCTTATAGTTAAGACTTGAGAGAGTATCTCCAATTACACAAGGATACGATACACTAAGAGTGTGTTTGGATGGGGGATTTTAATGAGGGAAAGTAATGTTTTGGGTTAAAATTCATTGTTTGGATAATAATTTAGAGAATTTGTGAAATTCTAAGAATTTTAAAATGAATTTGTTCCTTCCAAAAATGAGGAATTTTAAAATGACACCTAATTAGAGAGAATTGAGAATTCCCTTGTTGTGTTTCTAATTTAATAAAAAAAAAAAACTGCAAAAAAAAAAAAAAAAAAAAACAGAAGTCAATGACAACCACCACCAGTCAACGTCGGACCACCACCGGTCAACGCCGGGCCACCGCCGATCACCGCCGTGAATCACCAAATCGCCGCCGCCATCCGCCGTGAATCCGGCGGAGCTCCGCCGTGGACCACCGGCGACCACCATGCTCCGGCGCTGACTTTGTTGACTGCTACAGTGCCACTGGATTATATTTAATACTATTTATTAAAGTTTTTATTTATACTAAATAAATACAATTGTTTACGACCAATAATTAGCACTATAAATCTATAAAAAAAAAATTACTGCAACAATAAAATTAATTTAGCCTTTGTCAAAAAAAAAATTTAATTTAGCCAATAATTATTGTTTATAATAAGTACACGTTTAATCCTATTAATTACTTACCCAAACAAAAACACACCTATTAATTAGCATAATTAATTGTAAATAAAAAATTAATGTAATTACTTCAGTCAACAAAGTATGCTTTTTTTATTAAATAGAAATTAATTATAAAGAGTTTATAAAAAAAAATTACATTAAAAAGAGAAGAAAAATCAATAAATTATAAGAATGGAAATGAAAGGAATTTAATGCCAAACTCCAAACAATAAATTTCATAAATGAAAGGAATTCAACTAATTGATCCAAACAATAAATTTTGCAAATGAAAGAAATTGAAATGAAGCATTTGAATTCCATGAATTTTTAAATTTCCTTGATTTTCAAATTGCTTCATCCAAACACACTCTAAGGAAAAAAAGTACAATGTGAATATGGTTAAATTCTAGATAAAATTTGTTTCCTTGTCCAAAAAATGTTATTGCCAACAAAATTCTCCTTTGTCATTTTTTTTATACAAGTCAATACCAAAATACATTTTTGTTGTGGAGAACGAAAGATCAATGCTACGATTAGGTTCTCGATTGATATTTTAAAATGAAAATGAATAGAATGGAGCAGAACGTAATATAATGAAACAAAGTATAAAATAAGCAGGGCGGAATATAATGGAGCAAAATAAATCAAGAAAATTGATTTTTTATGATGTACTCGCAATATCTAGTTAATCAATACACACGGAAAGTTCTGGTATATAATATATAAAAAATTAATAAAAATATATTATTTAGTTGCAACAACTCCGGCTCCGACTAAAATTCAAAGAACCGGGTAATTAAAATAAGATGGGACATTAAACTAGTATAGGCAAGGGCTCGAGTAAATAATTCCGTCACAAAGGTTTCAACACATGCAAAAAAAAAGTGTGATCATTATGATTTGCTTGTTCCTTGAAAATCTTTTGTCAACTAGATGCCGTAGAGAATTGAGAATGAATATTGTAAATGGAAAAAATAAACACAGATAACTTTGTCTCCTTATATATAACTTATAAGTCTACCCAACTCAGGCTCGGATTAGTTGTTACATGTTAGACAATCTTTCAACATTGCATTCCATTACATAGGTCAGCAGCTAAAGCCTAAAGACATACAAAAGCCACCAAAAGGAGTAGAGGCGGTGGGTCGACTAAGAAGTCCAAAAAAGCGAGGAATAACTACAAAATGTGTGATCAAGCACTAATTAAAACCTAAGTGTATCGCGAGTATTGTCAATTGGAACGCAATTACCTCGTGTTAGTTACTTCCATAACTTGATAAACTTGTCATGACTGGCAGAAGCAATCAAACCATTTACAGTTGAAACAGACAAGGCAGTAATTAAACCATCATGAGCAGACAGAGTCATTGTCTTGTTCTCAGCCATGTTCCATAGCTCCAATGACTGCACAACATGAACCATGAATAAGTTGCCGCAAAACCAAATTCGCCAATAACAAGGGAGAAAAATGTAGACTTACCTGATAACAGCCAATGAAGAGCAGCGAAGGAAATGTTGGATGGAAAACACATGAGTGAAACTTACTGCCATTACAGCTAAGCTCGTGAACACATTCTCCTTCACTTC
Source organism: Trifolium subterraneum (assembly GCA_951799995.1). Classification (NCBI taxonomy): domain Eukaryota; kingdom Viridiplantae; phylum Streptophyta; class Magnoliopsida; order Fabales; family Fabaceae; genus Trifolium; species Trifolium subterraneum. The sequence goes on along the minus strand of OX637468.1, from coordinate 50,846,508 downwards.
CCATTCCAAGAGTCCAAATCCTAACGGAGTCCTCACTCGCTGATGCCATCAACTCTCCAGATGGATCCCAACACACAGAATTTATTGTCTTTGTATGACCCTTCAATCATAGTACGACAATAAAACAATCATTGATTAATTAATAGTTTAAGTTCACTTCTAAAACTCTGATGGTAATAAGATAAGAAGTGTATGACTCGGTGACCCTGACTCAAGTAGAACTACAAAACCTCTCATTGAAAGCAAATGCTTTACCTCGAACGAAAAAACATGTATAGAAGTTATGCAAACCAACCTTTAATGAATATCGGCATGCTTGTGTCTCCACATCAAGTATAGACACAATGTTCTCAGCAGCTGCAGCAAGGTACCTCCCTAGACGAGGTTGGAATCTAACCTGGGTAGTGCCACCCTAATCAACAAGAAAATTGTCAGCAGATTGAAATTAATATATTGTCACTTTAATAGTCTTCCTTTCTTGAAGAAACAAATAGAGAAAAGGCCAGCTAGGGCTGCAAAGCATCCAGTGCACAGGAAAATGCGTAGAAAATAAGATAAATTGACTAAGATTCTACCTTAGAGACTCTAACACAACTGCCATTGTTTATGCTCCAATACCGTATCTCACCATCACCGTCACAGGAGCAGATAAGATCATCTTTATTTGGGTGGAAATCTAGCGACATAACAGATGTAGAATGTCCCGTAAAAGTGCGGAGGGAATACCCAGGCTGGATAGAAATATATATACAGTTAAAGCAAAATAACCATTACAGAAACACAATGTATTGCTTTCCCTTCAAATATAAAGATCTAACTCTCAATAGCAGACAAATAGTATCCCAATTGCTAGTATCCCTAAATAAGGGTTAGTGCTTGTTTACTCTATTTGTATCAAATCATAATCATCATTCATATTTGTGACTCGAAGTCTATAATTTCTCTTTACTCTTCATCTAAGTCCTACCACTTCAACAATTTCAAACTCAAATCTCGGCGGAGAGAATTATTATAGGAATTATGCTTTTCTTGTATATAACATTAAGAAGTTTTGTTATCTCACTAAGTAAAATAATTTCGGTGAAAGATGGACATAGTCAAGTTACTTAAAAGTTAAAACCCTTCAAAAGATATAGAAATAATTTCCCTAAACGGGTATTATTATATTATTAAAGAAAAACACGAAAGAAATCTACTAACATTGTCAACATCCCAAACCCTGACAGTTTTGTCGAATGAAGATGTTGCTAGACGTGGCATGCTTGGACTGAAACGGACATCAGTTATCAAAGATGAGTGCTCTTCAAGAACAGCTTTTTGTTTTAGTGAATCCGTGTACCATATAACAGCCTGCATTACAGGAAAATATAACGTTATTCGATATCTAAACAGAATAAAGCAATACATTTAGTTTTTTAATTTCCTTCAAGCAGGACAATTGCACAACAAGTTCACAGCTAATATCAGAAAGTTAGTTGAACAAAGAAAGTGTGAAGATTAATGTTTCCCCTAACCTTTTTGTCATGGCCACCACTTGCGAGTAACTTTCCATCAGATGAGAAATGGCAACAAGCAATTTTGCTTGAGCTTGCACGTACAGAATTTACATCAGAAAATGTGAAGCCTGAAAAAAAAAGTCCTGTAGCTTCTGAATCCGTGTCATTTCCTCATGTCAAGGAATTAAAGTGTAACTATGCACTATGGTGTTTCACATATAAAAGATAAAGAAAATGCCTTTTAATTATATAACCAACAACATATATATTTATAAAAAAAATTGTACATGTTTTTTCAAAATGAATATTCTAAAGCATATGAGGCAAACGATAAAAGAGATTTTGCGACTTATTAAAATCAACTGGATTGTTGTTTGAGATTCTTACTTCATAGTAATTCACCATTACCACAAAGAGTTGCACACTAAGAAAGTTTCACACATTGCCAGTGTAAAGTCATTTTACACTGACATCTAAATAGAATCCTCTATTTTGCCGTGCCATATCACCGCTTTTAATATGTAGTTACAAGAATGGAGTGCTGTCGCAAAATGATGAATTTTTATTGGATTTAAGTGTAAACTAATTTACAGTGACAGTGCATATATCCTTTAAATTCTACAAGAAAAGAATGCAAACTTTTGTATTGGAGTGAGAGAAAATTAGACATACATACACATGAGAAACTCTTTGCAAGGGTGAAGTCAGAATATTTTATGATCAATATAAAGTGGTGTTTACTGCACCTTTGCTTACATCCATACAATGGCCAACGGGATCTCTAGGGTCTGTATCATCTTGCGATAAAAAGGACTCTACATTTTCATCTAAAGATCCATCCTCCACAAAGCGATCCACATCAGCCTGCAAATCAAGATCCTTATCATCCCACTGCCAAAATGGAATTGCAATGAGTCGATATGCAAGGAATGAAATCACTCCTTCCATCAATTAAACTGCATACAAAAGCAACTCACCAACTGATTTGAAGGTGATGTAAGAGTTCCAGTACCGTCAGTGCCAAACATCATTAGAGACTTTGAAGAACTACTATTATGAGGCAAGGCAGGCATTGAAATAGCATCTCCAGGAGTATGAGTTGAGGGAGTTGAGGGTGCTGAACTAGCTGATGGGCCTGCCGTATTTGCCGTTCCTGAACTATTAGCAGGACCCGAAGAAGATACAGGTTGCTTTCTCTTTCTTCCCATCTGGTTTTTTGAAACCTGAAGTGCATTAAGAGATACATGTTAGGAACCAATTTCATACTTCTTAGAATTTGGGTTGCCTAACGCAACCTTACAAAATCAGCTTGCAATGTGGGATAAATTCATCCCTTCACACCCAACACAATGAAGGCAACTCATATGCCGCAATTAGGCGGCTAGGGGTAGACTTCAATGAAGGCGGAATTTCCAACAGTGAAATTTATAATGTCACCAAATTGACATATAAGGACTGAAGAAAACGAGTTCATCTGTATTCCGAAATGCTGCCCGCCATTATATATTTCTACAATTAAGAAGAAAACTATTGCCCGTTGTTTCGGAAAACGGACATCAACTATAAAAGGACTGACCTGATCATTTCCTCTATATGAGTTTGACATGCTACCATCCATGGTGACACTACCACCACCTCCCCCTACTTTATCTTGCTGGTGCATGCTATGGTTTGAAGTCTGAGATTGCTGATTTGAAAGAGCATGCTGTTGAAGTTGCTGCTGCTGTGCATTGATGCTCGACTGTTGTTGATGTTGCTGCTGCTGTTGTTGTTGCTGCTGTAACTGAGCCAGTTTCAACTACACATACAAAAAATACTTTCAGATTATGCAAACCATGAATCTTTTGGAAAATATAAGAGACTTATATACAAAATTGTTTAACTAATCATGTAACAACTAAAATGAAAAAGAAAAAGAAAAGGTAATTAAATAAAAGAGAACCAGCACCTTCAGTAGCATATCTGTATCTCCACGAGGAAAAGGAGGGCCACCGCCGTGAATAGGTGATCCAACATTCGATAACACATCGCCCCCAGGATTTGAAAGGCCATCCTTATTTAGGCCAATATTCCTATTACTCAAAAGCATTCTCAACCTTCTACTTTCTTCGCTGACAGATGGTGATGCCAAACTCTGTTGTGCAAGCATAAGCTGTTGCTGATGCTGTGGTGTCAACATTTGTAGTTGATGAAATGGTTGAGGAGCCTGCATATAAGGCTTTTGCTGCTGAAGTAAACCAGAGCGAAGTTGCTCCAACCCCTAATAAAAGGATGAGAAAGGCTTAGTAATGAAAGTTCACAACTGAAGTGCTTTTGCAACAATTAAAGAAAACATTTTTGAAGGATGCGTATAATGTGTTATGTTTAAGAAAATGATCACATACTGTGAGTGGCCACCCTTTCAAAGTCAAATTGTTGTTCCCTTGATTTGATCCTGGCACGGGTGAAAATACATTGTTTACTACAATTATGGACAAGAATATAAAATAGAAGACTGCAGCTAATGTTGCATAAAAACCCAAAAATCTTTATGGAAAAATACCGGAAATTCCTAACAGTGATCCTTCAGGACCCGCAGCTCTGGGATTTAAAACAGGATTTATCTCACTCTTCATATCCTGATTCCAAGTGGCAAGTCAGGGAAAAGTAACTAATATGGAATATAGGAAGTAACAGGATAACTCTGGGAATAGAGCTGTACCGGTGTAGACCCTGGTAATTGCTGACTACGAGCTTGAACTTGTGGAGACATCCCGCCAGCAGTGCCATGCAAAACTTGCCTGAAATCAAGAAATTTGGTGCTAGCAAAGTAAACACCACATATATAGAGAATGCAGAATGTTTAGAGAAATGAACGCCAAATAAATGTTTTTAAAATAACAAACACGTGATCATTAATTTTTCAAAAGCAGGAGTAGACCGTCCAAAAGACTATAAGATAAAAATAATGTCTTTTGTTTCACAACTTCAATAAAGTGATCTTCAACTCAGTATTTCAGATAAAACTTCAATTAACAAATTCACGGACTAATCAAGTATAAAAAAGTGAAGTTTCGAAAAGCTCACCCTGAAGGCTGACCACTAGCTACAGCTGACTTCAATATTGAGGCATGATTTGGGTCCAAGAGTTGACCCATGTTCTCACCAAATCTTTGCTGTATCGAATACCGAAAAAAGCAATGAACATGTGTATCACAAAAACAACGTTCATCTTATCGTATGATAATAACCAGAACATCCCTCTACCTTCATTGCCGCATCGTCCAAAGAATCCCTCTGTGGGGGAACTTTTAACCTTTCCTCGTACATCTTTGTTGCTATTGCATTTGCAGTTCCCGGGTTGCCACCTAACCCATTTGCGCTACCATTTAAGAGATGAGCCCTATCCCTATTTTGCTGTTGTTGTGGCTGCTGCTGCGATTGTGGCTGTTGCTGGTGCTGCTGCTGCTGTTGTTGCTGCTGCTGCTGTGCTTGCCTCTGCAACATAAGTTGTTGCATCTGTATGTGTTGTTGCTGCTGTGCATGCTGTGACTGCTGAGACTGAGGCTGCTGATGTTGTTGTTGCTGTTGCTGTTGCTCCCTTGCCTTGGTTAATTGAGTCTGCATACAAAATTTCACAGACCATAAATTTAAAGCGATAATAACTAAATTTCATATTCCCTTCTAATTGTGTAAAATGTAGCTCCTAGTTTACCACAATTTAACAAGGGTATCATGATTAGTTATAAAAACAAAAACAGCTGTCTAAATTGTTTGTAATCGCTTTATCACTCAGCTAAAACAATAGTCTAAAATATCCGAAGTTTATTAAAACAGCCGACTTTGGACCACCTGGCCTGCAAACTAACCAACAAAGGTCCTTTACAAACTGATTTAAATACACAAATAATCACATGTTCAAATTTAGCACAAAAGAAGCCATGGTTTCTTTTCAACCAACCTCTATATACGATGCCGCCACCTCGGAGTGCTTCTCATTAGTCCTGGCTATAAAAATGTCCCAGAAAACCGACCACCATTCAAACAGAAAACCTCCAGGGGCATCAATAGCTGCAACCCATGTTGCCAACAACCACACACATACACATAAATAAAGCAACTAAATCAATAAAATGGTCAAATAAAAAATGGAAGTAAAAACACAAAGAAAAATGCAACCTTTAAATCATTTTGTTCCATAAAAACACAGTTTTGAGGAATCTTACCAACAGGGTCAGAGGATACTTTTCCCTCAGCTTGAAAAGCTTGAGCAGAAGCTTTCAAATCCCTCTTAACTAAGTAATCATGGATGTAAACATCTAACCTGAAATTTCACAATGTAACAGCAAAAAGATTAAAACTTTAGAACAAATTTGAAGATAACTATAAACCCTAAGAAACCCAAAAATGAAAGAATGTGTGCAATGATAATAAACATAAAAATACAAGTTAAGAACATAAAAAGAAGAAAAACCCAGAAGAAAAAGCAAGAAAGAATTAATAGAGCATGAAAAATAAAAAAGCCATGTTGGTAAAATGATGAATAAGAAAGAAAAGGTTGAAACTTGCATCTTATCAGCTTCCCAGTTAGTCTGAGACATGATTGTGGAGTGAGTAAAGGGTGTGAGTTGGTGGTTAAATGAGCTGGTGTTGTAACGGAAGAATGGATTTTCTTGCTATAGCTGAGAGAGAGAGATGAAGTAGTAAAGGAGAAATGAAGAAGAAGAAGAAAATCCAAGGGATGACAGAAGCAATGTCCTTGGATATAAGGGATGATTTTTATTATTTATTTATTTGAAAAAATTCCTTCATTTATTATTATTATTATTATTTGGTGCAAATTCCTTCATTTATTTATTCCACAGTAATAATAAATTCAGGTCCTATATTTGGCACTTGACAACTGGCTGAATGTCAATATAAAATTATAAAAATACTACTAATATTGTTTAATTTATGTTTTCCGGATGGAACTTTAATATGCTAAGTTTGATCCAGTGATAAAAGATTTGGCCAGTATGTTATAAGTCATGAGTTCGATCATCAATTCTATTATAAAAAAGTAATATAGGGTTTGATTTGGCTTGTATGCAATTTTTTTTTTAACATTCTAATTCTCAAGGAAGAAGGTCACAGTAATCTAGTGTTTCGTCGCTAGTTAAATAAAATTTTACTAACAATTGTTTCTATTAAAAATCGAACTCGAATTTTTTTGAACGATTTATCTTAGAGAAAGCTCATTATAACCGTTGAACTTAATGTCTTGGTTAAAGATTATGGTAGTATAATTATTATTGTTTGGTTCCATTCAAGTAGTTCACTTCATGTTGTGAGAAATGTAGATTTTATTTATATATAAACTACAATTAACATTGATTCCCAAACAATGTATGACTTTTTAAATATAATGAAATAAAAAGAAAATTAAATAGTTCTGAGATATTAACTAAAGAAACATAAATATGGAAATGAGGCAATAATAGAGCTAAGTTGTTTGTGGGATTGAATTAATTCGAATTTTAAGTTAAGCCAAATGTCATCAAGTCGATATGAGTTTAACTAAATTTGACTCATTTTCAATCCTACTAGCAAAATATAATAATTTACAACCTCATTGTCATTGGCTAGAATTCTTAATCACATCTTGCTTATTGCTAGAATCGTTAATCATATCTTACTTATTTAATTTTTTTGGCTAAACTTTATATTAGTGAAGCTCTTTTTCTAATAATAGGTGGATTTATCAATGAAGAAAAAGCAATTACTACTATTAATACTTTTTAGAAAGAAAACAAATTTTCAGAAAGAAAAATTACCCTCTGAATGGAAGCAATGCATCCAAATATATCACGCGTAAGGCAAATATCTTTCGATAAATATATTGAGATGATGATTAAGAAATAAAAAGGTGTTTTATATTGTTCAAGTTATACTTTTAAAATTATCAACGATGAGTCTGTTTTTTCTTTTTTATTGTCGATGACTCTGTTTATATAGTTATATATTTGGTTTTTAGTTCTTTATAAGTAATAATTTGTCGTAGAAACCAATAATGAATTGGTTCAAGTGATAAAGATTTTGATTCCTTTAAACTTGTGATCAGAAGTTCGATTTATGACACGCATATGAAGAACATTCGGTTGGGAGAGGAGAATCCACAAGTTTTCCAACAAAGATTAGTCGTCGTTAACGGCGGTGAAAATTTTGTTTCAATATCATAGTAACCCAAAAACATGTCAAAGAAGCGGGTGAGTAAGCTAGAGATCGAAGAGAACGGTGCTATTTTTTTTTTAACAGTCAATTTTTTTAAAATCTAATATTAATAGCTAATAACAAGTATTAGTTTTTGCTGAAGGTGGAAAGTGAACTCCTAATTTCTTTATCTCCGCTCTCTAATACATTCATCTTTAACTATGAAGTCATTTTTATAACTTACCAAACGTGCTAAAAATTAAAGCAATGTATAATTGTATATACCAATGAGATTGATGAAAAGTAATAAAAAGTGGCCTGCTGAATTCATAGAGAATATCTCTACAACTGCCTGACCGTATAAATGAAGGAGGGGACCCTAAACTATGATCTTATATTTTTATCAACACATCATCACTTCCAAAAATAAAATACACGTACGTACGGTTGTGCTTTAATAATTTGTCGTATAGTATACTACAAAAAAATTGTACATAATACACCTGACAGAATATTTGAAAAAGGGGTGTGTGTACACGTACGTAGGCCCCGTGAGTTTTAACATGCATAACACACGCAAATAAATACATATATTGGCATCATTGCATGTTAATAAATGATTCACGCTATACTTAAGCATGTTAATTTTATTTGTAAATAAGGATCATTGTAAGAATTGTTCTGTTTGAGATTTAAAGAAAGAGAATTTTGTCAAGTAAAGATCATTGTAAATAAGGATGATATAATTGTGAGATTATGGGTTCGAATTCAGGTCACAACATTCACATAATAATTTCGATATTGGCTTTAGAAGCCTTGGCTTTGACTTCGGCTATGGCTTTACAAGCCTTAACTATGGCTTTAGAGTTTAGACTCATCCCTCTCCATCTTATCGAAAATGGAATGAAATCGAAAACAAAATTGAGAAACCTTGTTGAAAATCGAAAACGAATTACAGAAATCTTGTCGAAAAATAAAAAACAGATAGTGAAATCGAAAACAAAATTGAGAAATCTTATCGAAAATTGAAAACCGCTAAAAACCAATTTTATTTTATGTGTTTAGATATCCTTTTGTGAAAACCACGAGATCGAATCATATTTCGAATTGATTTTTTAAAACCGATCCAAACCGAACTAAACCATATACATATATTTTAATACTTATTGATTTTTCAAAACCAATCCAAACTTCATACAAATTTTCCTAAGTTTCTTTAGTTTTATCTGTTAAAATAGAGGATCAAATTTGAACATGTTGAATGTCAACATCAAGGTGTCCTTTATAGTCGAATATGAGCCCGTTTGTTTTAAATTTTTTTGAAAATAGATTTTGTAGTGTTAGAAAATTTTGCATAAAAAAAATTTACAAAGATTTTTTTTTTTATAAAAGTTTCAAATGAAAATTTTGTTTAAATAGTTATTCTTAAAATGTTATTTTAGAAAAATGAAAGTAATTAATTCTAATGATTTTATTTAAATAATGTATATAAACAAATAAAATAAAATGAAATAAAAAACAAAAGGGTAAGTAAAACAACAAAAGGGGCTAAAAATAATGAAGTAAGGGGCATGGGGAGGCCTGGAAGTTGAACCCAGGACCTCCCCATTATCAACAACAAGCAAGACCAATGGGCCAATCTACGCATGTTGTCATTAAGTAGCATAAATAATATATGTATTTAAACAAATGTACACTGTTCATCATCTTCAACCTCAAGCTCATCAAAACCTCAAAAATGGTTTTTTTCATTCGTGCACCAAATTTGACATGTAAATATACCATTTTGCTCAGAATTTCATGATGATTATGAATATACACTTAAATTTTATTAACTCTTGCTCAAAAATTAAAATTTTCAAATTTAATTTAATAACCCTAAAAAAAAAATAATTGGGGGAGCCTGGGCACTTGCCCAGGCATGCTGGACCTTGGATTCGCCCCTGTTTTAGATATTTCATCATTTTATTGAAAAAAAAATTGGATATCAAAATTTCAAAAAATCACATAATTTTGAAGCTATTTCAAATAGATTTTCACAAAAATCATTTTTGAAATACAACTTTTTGAAAAAATTGCGATTTTGACTATGTTTTGAACTTCAATAATGTACGTTTATGTTATATGATGTCAAAATTAGTGTTTCAATTTTTAAAAAAAATAAATACAAAAAAACTTGTAATATTTTGAAAAACGGTTTTACAAAATCTATTTTAAAAAATACAAAGAAAAAATTTATTTTTTTTAAAGTGAAACAAACGGGTCCTATATCTGCTTCAAAAAAAAAAATTAGTCGAATATATCATATTTAGACGCAACTACTTTGTGGGCCAGCCTTTTTGCAACTATTTTGAATAGATGGTAGGGTTGCAATGCAAGCCCTATAACACTCTATTTTACTTGTAAATTTTTTTTAGAATTTCTCTCTTCCCAACCTCCGTGTTTCTTTTTAATACCCATTTTTTCATTTTTGTCCATGTATGAAAATTTCGGAACGCATTTTCTGAAGTTTTTTCGATTTTTTTTAGAAAAAATTTAGAAAACGCATTCTAAAGTTTTTTTTTTAAGGTAAAATAATTCGAAAAACATATTCCAAAATATTTATTCAAGGACAAAAACAGAAAACTGAAGGTAGAAAATAAACACGAGGCAGAAAGAGAAATCTTCAAAATTTAATTCTAACATAATGGGTCTACAACTAGCATGTTGAGGTGGTGGTAGGGAGTACTTTCTCACTCCTCAACCCCAACTGTGCGTATAACTTGGAACAAAACTAGCTGAAATTGCGAAAAAAACTAGTAGGGAGCACGAGGTAGCTCAAGAGAAACATTAGGTGAAATGTTTCAGAACCATAAGAAAGAGACATCATAAATCTTTATTCAAAATCTTAAGACATTAGGTTAATGTGTTAACTCTTATAAATTCAATCAGGGACGGATCCAAACATTTATCTGACGGGCCGTGGGTGCACAGTTTTACCATAAATATAGGCTTTTTGAATATCCTTCATGCAGAATTATTGGCAGTGTGCCATAATTTAGTTTTGGCGTGGGAGCTAGACATTAAGGATCTGTGGTGATATTCTGACTCCAAAATCGTGATTAAGCTGCTATCTGATCATGTAAATGAGTGGCACCACTATGCAGCAGTTAAATATAACATAAAGGACCTTCTCACTAGAAATTGGAGGGTTAGATTGATGCATACTCTTCGAAAGGGGAACACTTGTATAGACTTTTTAGCCAAGTTTGGAGTTCGCAACCCTAAAGCTTATTCTCCTATAGCCGTTCCACCGGATGGAATGAATCTTCTCCTGCTAGCTGATGCTAGTGGGACTTCTTTTACTAGATAATTTTCTTTGTTGTCTTTGTCTTTCTTCTTATCATCTTGTACCAAAAAAATATTGTTGGTATTGGTTAAAATTATACATGTGACGATTTTCCAACAAATAGCACGAACCACTATATACTCACAACATATCTTGTAAAGAATAATATCACTCTTATTTTATTTTTTTCATGCATTAAATATGACTCTTTTTTTGCTCATTCAATATGACTCTTTAAATCATTCATGTCATGTAAGAATGCATATTATATATATGATTGAAATATAAAGTGATCGTATTGTAAGTTTTCTTATTTTTATGAAACCCTTATTACATTTATGTATCTATTGTTTATTAAATAACTTAAATATTATATTTGAATAATTGCATAAAATTATGTAATATTCTAATATTTTATCAAAATCTAATTACTTATATGTTTCTTCTCTCACTGTTTTTTTTTTATTTTCATTTGTATATCTTTCTTTTCTTATTTTCGCACACATGCATAGAATAAGAGGCATTGTTCATTGTTGGCTGCTATAAGCAAAAATTGACTTTTAGGATAATTGAATAATTGATATAATTGATCTATAATATAGACCAAATATTAAACCTTATTAGATAAAAATAAATATTGAACCTTATTAAAATACACACGAGTGTCAAAAATATTGTTACCCCTCTAATTATTAACCTGTACCGTTATTAAAAAAATTAGGTGTCTCTCTAAATACCTAGACATATCATATTATATTTATTACTAGTACGATATTAGATGTATTTTTAACAAAATTTATGCTCTTTGTAAAAATATATGATAAAAGTGGGCTTTTGAATTGACAAAACAAAAATATTGAAATTTTGAATCATTCAAGTAGTTAAAATCAAGGTAATCAGAATTGGACTGGTCATCGAACCAGTGAACTTATTGGTTCAAGGTTCAATTGGTCGGACCGGAGTTCAACCGGATCGGACCGTTTTTAATTAAATATATATTTTAATTAATATATAAATAAAAATATATGAATAATTACTCAATATTCCCCAATTTAACACATTAAAAAGATAAAATTCCATAAAATCAATATAAAATAAAAAATTTGCTACATTAAACATACAAATTCTAATTCAAACCAAATTAAAAATTACATAATAAATTAAGTTCTAAAAAATATCTACTCACTATTAAAATTAGAATATATAAAAGGTAACTAATAAAAAATTATATAATATTCATTGTATTACGGTATTAAAATTCCATAAGCTTATACAAAAAAAAAAAAAATGTCATTAGCTACAGTTCTTCATCTTCTCTCCTTAATTGGTGTTTCTCTTATCTTCTTCTCTCTTTTCTTCACATTGAGACAACTTGATCTGCATTTTTTTTCTTGTACTTTCTTTAAAAGGAGCAAAAACGGTTCAACATACAAGAGCCGCCCAGACCGGCCGATTCACCAGTTTTTTCCGGTTCGGCGACGATTTTCACGCTTTTTTCCCGGTTCCCTTGCACAACGGTTCTCAGCCTTGACCGGACCGGATGCAGGTCCGGTTCTCGGTTCAACCGATTCGACCGACCGATCCGGTGTTCACAACCTTGAGCAAAACGTGCTTTTACATTTTGCGCATAGCTTTCAAAAACTCTTAAACGCCCCTGTCTGCATGTCATTTGTAATATCTATCAAGCACCAAGTGAGATAATCATCATGATTCTCATAAACAACTGGTGTATTAATTTTTATTGGGTTGTTCAACATTTGTTCCCTAAGCCAGAAATTCAAACTTGCACATCTTTTGGTGCAAAACCAACCGCGTCTTGGGTTTTCTTGTAATCCTATATGGGTATTACCGAGGGGACGTTTAAAGTAAGAAGGAAATTGAACGATTGATATGTATATTCAGAACAAAACTGAAACATAGATAATATTAAAAATGGAAAAAGATTATGTTCTAAAACTAAAAAACAAGCCACAACATTATATTAATAATAATGGAAATAGTTTAACCAAAGGATCATAAGTGCATAATATTCATTAGGTACTCCATAGTTTAAATTTTGGCAAAATTACACCGGATGTCCTTTATTTTATTTTTTTGTAACACTTTGGTCTTTTATCTTTTTTTTTGTAACACTTTGGTCCTTTATTTTATTTTTTTGTAACACTTTAGTCCTTTATTTTTTTTTTTGTAACACTTTAGTCATTTTTTTGTAACAATTTGATCTTTTATATTATTTATTTATAAAAAATAAAGGACCTATATATTACAAATAAAAAATGATAAAGGACCAAAGTGTTACAAAAAAATAAAATAAAGGACCAAAGTGTTACAGAAAAAATATAAAGGACCAAAGTGTTATAAAAAAAAAATAAAGGACCAAAGTGTTACAAAAAAATAAGATAAAGAATCTCCGGTGTAATTTTGCCTTAAATTTTTCATATAAACTTACGAAGCCTATCTGGTAGAGCATCCATATTGGAAGGTCTTGTGTGTAAAGCATGCCAGTGGCTTAATCTATGAGGAATCTCATGGTGTTTTAAATTGAAGATCTTTCTTGAGATTTTTATTCGTGATGCTGTTACATGCTCTTTGTAAAACTATTAATACGTTGGATGTAATTAATTGTTTATAAGTGTAAAGTGTTTATATAACACTTTTTTATGCACTATCTTATAAATTAAGCACTACAAATTTAACTCATTCCATTAGTAATACTACCTTATATTTAAGCTTCAAGGAGTGTACAAAGCCTTTATCAATGTTTCGATGTTGATTTTAGGCCTCCTCTCCAAGAAAAAACAAAAACTTTTTTGATAGAATTTTAAATTGATTATTGATGAAATTTAAGAAATGAAGTACGATGGTTAATATCATGTGTGTATAAAGGACAAATACTTGTTAGATGTTCTATTTTCCGAACCCAAGTGAGCGGAATATATTTTTCGAACATTTAATTAGTTTGGAATTTATATTCCGAACTCCATTCTTAAGGATAAAATGAAATTTTGGGGTCACATAAGAGAAAAATTCAGCGGCGGCGAAGCTAATAGGCCCAAAAATCTGGGCTAGCCCACAGAATATAGAATAAGGCCTTAAAATTAGGTGGACTTAGAAAAATTAACAAATTTGACCAAAAAAAGGAAAAGTAATGAATAAGGACAAAAAAGAAATTCAATTAAAACATGTAGTACACTTGTAACTTGTAAGTAATGCATTATTAGATTGGAAGGTAAAACGTGAAAGCAATCGAAATGTGTACTACATGTACTACAATGAACAAGTACATAAATCCAATCTAGTACTACATATTTCTGAGTTTCCTACATTGAAAAAACAAATGTTACATTTTATTCCAGTATTTGACTATACAAATAATCATAAACTTAATTTATACAAAACAGAAAGTGATTAATAAAAATTAATTAATAATTATATACAATTATAATTGATTGAATTTTCACATCGAAAAACAACTGTTCCTATTGGATATAAGTTTGACGGACATGGATAGTGGCGGAGCAGTTTTAGAATTAGAGCGAACAGCCTCATATCTTCGACGTGCAGCTGGCCGTGGAAGGTTTTCTGGCACAATGGTTTCAAGCGGATTATTTCCTTGCCAAGACGGACACATCCTTTTCTGACTCCATTTGGCAGAACCACTAACCAAAAATACTTTTGATGATGATGAATTGTTCAATACATGGTCATCATGATGATCATCCATTGAATTTGACATGGCCACCAACATGATATTATCTTCCTTAGGCGCAACTTGATGTTCCAATTGAATTGAATTGTTGAACTGTAATCCAATTATTGTGAAGCATGATGCCACACCTATCACAACGCTGCATGGCCTTCTCCAATTTCCTCTATTTTTCTCCCTTTACACACCAAACATAATGTAATTATTAATTAATTAATTCCTAGCTTATTAATTAATTACTAGCAATATATATTAAATTAAAAAGACTTACAAGGAATTAAGTTGAGGTGGGTTTGTAGGGATGAGAGAAGCTTTTGAAGTAGTTGTAGGGTAGAGACGAAGGCAGCAACTAGTTGATCTCATGATGGAAGTACAAGTACTAGAGATTTTTTTCTTCCTTCAATTCCTCTTTGTATATCTATCTTATAAAGTTCAACTATTGGACTAGAAATTAATTAACTATGGTTGTGTAAAGTGTATAAATAGGGCAATTTTTTTAAAAAATGAAATGAATGTATTGTATAAAGGGTAGGTGCGTGTATAATGAAAAGAAGAGAATATTGATGTATATGGTCATAGCACGGTAATTGTGAGTGAAAATGATGGGTGAGGTGGCAATTTTTGATTGGAGGTTTGGTTGAGTCTAAATAGTAGCTTCTTCATGACTCAAGATGCTATTGCAATGTTGGCAAGAAGTGGGTAGAGGACAGAGGAGGAGTCCCACTCTCAAACGTCTGCTGAACCTTCAACCGTCAATATGTAACTTGGCTGAATCAAACTTTGAACTAAGGAGCATAATGTCATGGAAATAAGCAAAAATATTATTACACTATATAATCAGAAAAAATAATAAGAATTGATCCCTGCACCTATGAACTAAAACTAAGAAATAGAGATAATGTGATCTACAATTTTTGACAAATTTGGCAAGAGAAGGACTAGTCAAGAGATTAAAATCTAGAGTGTTCTATCTCAATCCAACAATTATAAATGTAATGTAAATTATGTAATTCAATGCAAAAATGCAAGAAATATTATTTAGTTTCCTTATGTAGCTTTCTTCCGTTAAAGGTAATCGTCGTGTTTTAGACTTATAAAAATATTATTTATTCGCATAATATGACAAATCAAAGTTTGAATTTCAATAAAATGAAATACTTACTTGTAATGTTTGATATGTCTCAAATATGATTACCTATATTATATTAGAGAGAACACGTAAACAAAATACATAAAGAAATATCCGTACAATTTGCCCTTTTATGAAATATATTTTAACGTTGGGGAGTGAGAAATTATTTACGTGTAGTGTTTGATAATTTGAGTGTTGGGGAGTGACAAATTACTCTCTACCACCTTGACATGCTAGCTATCGAACATATTTGATTGTTTATATACCCCTGCAGATTGTACACGTATTGGGCTTCTTATGAAGGACTTAATACTTAAGGCCCAAATCCACGATAGTTTGTAGAATTTATCAAAATAACCCCCTTGCAATATAGAGAGCGAACATAGTTTGCATTCTAGAATGCGAGTATGTAAAAAATGCGATCTTCAGCCATTCACATGCAGAATTTTGAAAAAAACACGTTCGCATCCTAGAAAGCGAAAACATTTTTTAGTTCGTTATGTGGAATGTGAACTCACCTCCTATATAAGGTGTGCCCCGTCTTCTTCCCATCATTTGAATATTTTTGCAGAAAATGAAAACCCCTCCAAAACCCCTCTCAAAATCCAAAAACGCGAAAACATCACCAAAATCAACAGTTTGCTGCTCATTGGTGGTCGAAATCACTTAAGAAGTAAATAACAAAACATCAAATAAGAGGTAAGTCCATATTTCGACGAATCCTCAATTTTTATCGCGTTTTTTCTTACATCAATTTTGCTTTCTATAAAGCGAACTATATAGAAGTTGTTCGCTCTTTAGCATGCAAACGTCTCTGATACTGCTGGTTTGTTGGTTTTTGGCGGATTCAATTGATTATATATAGAGGTGGAAATAGGCTAGACCGAGTTAGGCTTTGCCAAGCCTGAGCCTGACCTGTCAAAAAATTAAAGGCCTGAGCCTGGCCTGTGGCCTATCATAGGCTTATTTTTTAGGCCTAAGCCTGACGTAGCCTATGAGCCTGTTTAAAAGCCTATTTCACATAAACATATTTAAATAAATAATTATATTTAATTTTTAAATATACTAATGAACAAATAAATCAATGAGATTAAACTTCCTTTTGATATTTAACATGATATTTTGGAGAATTTGACTATATAAGACATCATATTTCGATTTTAGTTTATAATAATACATTTATATATATGTGAAAAATTAATGTGGATTAATAAACTTGAATTACTGAAAAAGTTAATAGATTTATAATTTAATCAAAGTACAAATTTTAATATATAATAACAATAGATGTAAAAATATTATTCATATTTACTTAAATAGGTCGGCCTAGTATGCTTAATAGGCTTTTTTATTGACCTGGAGCCTGACCTTTTTAGCTAAATAGGCCTATAAAAAAGCCTTGGCCTGCTCTGTTTAAAAAAATAGGTTGACCTGGCCTGAGCCTATGCAGGCTAGGCCGTAGGCTTATGTAGGCCGGCCTGGCCTCTTTCCACCTCTAATTATATATGTTTTGCAATTGTATTTAACTAATGTAATTTTATCTATGAAGCACAGACACTTCTCAAATCAGGCGTGTCAGTGTCGAGCACGTGTCTGTGTCCGTGCCGGACACCGACACCGACAATTATGATTACACTAAATTATGTCATTTTTTCAAATTATTATCGGTGTCGAGGTGTCAGTGTCCGTGTCCGTGCTTCATAGAATTTTATTGTGCAGACATGAATCGTATAACTAACTTAGTTAGGCGTGTTAGAGGAAATAAGGGAGAAAGGGAGGCAGAGCGTCCGCCTAGGCCTCGACGTCACCGTCGGCGCCAACCGACGGCGAACTATGCATCCAGTTACACGAAACTAACTAAAATTAAAAACAACAATAAAAGTAAAAAAAATAAATACAAGAATGAGAAAATGAGATGTTGGTGTGGTTTTTTCACACAATGCTCCCCCGTTTTATATAAATTTTGAAGCATTTTGATTGGTCGGAGCACTATTCACCGCCTCCCACATGGTCAATCATAATTGGCCACGTGACTATCGGTTTTGACTGCATGGGAGATTGACAATAATAATTTCATATTCTAATTGCCTTACAGGTTTACTAGTGATCTTCCATAGTTTTTACACTTGGATCATATAGTATATGCAAAGGTTTTTTTGGAGTGTGGATAATATGAATTATGATTCAAAAGTAGTATGCAAACATGTTTGCAATCACTAAATGTTTTCCCTTTAAACTTCTCATCATAGTGACTAGTTAGATTGATTTAAGAAAATTCGCATTCATGAATTAGAGATCAAAGCTTGAATACTATTGATTGAGAATTTAATTATGAACTTATTCTAAAATTGAGTATTTTAAATTTATAAATTTAAATGTTGAATTAATTTTAATTAAAGAAATGATGAAAACACAAATAATATACGTTAGTGTTGATATTTTTTTTTAAAAATATTTGATAAATAATACACAATTTAGTTTTGTTTTGTGTTTCTCTATGCTATCCATCTCGCTTGGAATAGAGGCTTACCTTTTTTTTAGCACATTTTAGTCTTTAGGTTGAAGAGCATGAAGTCTTGTAGATGTAGTTATTTAAGTAGGTACCTGTGTTCAGTTTGGATTAATTTGTAGGATAGATCATGAAGAAAAATTTGACAATATTGATAATGAGAGTCACTATAGACGAGGGAGCTCTATTCAATTTTTTTTATTTTAACACACGCGCGGGTGTGTATATATATATATATATATACTAAAAAATAATAATTTTAGTGCCCCTAAAAGTTTGGTGCCCTATCTGACTGCACCTCTCAAACACCCTCCGGAATTCCCCTGGTTATACTTATACTTATATCAACCATTTGAATTGAGAAAGTACTCTCTACCACCTTGACATGCTAGTTTTGTTCAAGTTGTTTTTCTTGGATTTCAAGTGTGACTGGTTAAGTTATACATTGACTGTGAATAAAAAAGAATGCTAGATTTAGAAGATAGATGACTTATTAACCTAATGTCTTAAAATTTTAGGTGCAGATGTAGCGTCTCTCTCTTATGGTCCTGGAGCCTTTCACCTAATATTTCTTCTGAGCTATCCCTGTCTCCCTAGCAATTTTTTCGTAATTTCAGATAGTTGTGTTCCAAGTTATTCACATAGTTGGGGAGTGAGAGAGTACTCATCCCTTCCACCTTGTCATGCTAGTTATTGACCATATGATAGTTGTAGAACTTTTGTTAGAATTAATTTTTTGAAAAATTTATCCAAACACCTACAGAACTTGTACGATTATGGAAATGGATGGTACAATCATAATGCCATTGTTGTTGTATGAAATTTACTGTGAGTTTTAAAAAAAGGGTCATGTTAACATGTGCCCTAAGGGCACATGTTAAGATACCTTAAAATAGAAATTGTGCATTTAATGATGCAAGAAATTTAATGCTGGAGAGATAAGATGCACAACTAATTTTAATAAATACTTTCTAAATTTACTTCTTTAACATGTGCCCTTAGTGCACATGTTAACATTCTCCTTAAAAAAATGTGTACTATGACATGATGTGAGTTGACTCAAAGTGTATACGATGTCAATTTGTCATGATTGAATAACAACCAATATTTAGTTGATGCAGTTCAATCATTAAAACTTGAAAATCAATCATCCAATATTCAGATTCAGATCAGATACTACTATACAGAACATACATTATTAAATCCAGCTTGCATTGCACTGTGTGGCTAAGGATTTACTAAAACATGTTACAACTCAACAACTATCATTTATTGTAAATAATAAAGCTATGTATCACTAGATCATGCATGTTTAATTAAGCAAGTTTAATTAGATATTCCAGCTATACTTTTGTCTCTCAATGTAAGTCTTATTTTAGAAAGTATAATCTTAAATTCTTTTTATGAACAAAAGGGGCTAGGCCCCGATAGAAGAAGAACTAGAAATCTATAGTAAAGTTAATACTACAAGTTATATGAGCCATCAAAGCATTAGGAGTAAAAATTGTTTTTTCCAATACAAATGACTAATGATTTAAATTAATTCGAAAACTCTTACTCTCCCCGTCTCATTTTCATTGCCACATTTGCAAAAATAAATTGTCCCATAATACTTGACCTATTTCACTTTTTTATGTTATTTTTCCAATTCTACCCCTAATTATTACTAGACAGAAAAAGTGTATATTCCTTTTGCCTCTTCACTTCTCACCACATTTCACAAAAAAGTAAACTTTTTTTTTTGTAAACATACAATACAATATAGGCAGTGTTAGCAGCATACTAGTACTACACTCAATCTAGGTACTTGTTACTCTTAAAAATCCGATTGAAACTCCATGGAATATGAAGAGGCAAATCTTCTACTTATAAATGAGACCTTCTTCCATAACTGTTACCACTGCAACTGCTCATGTTTATATAGAATTAACTTGGTGGGAAATTTAAATTGATAATGAAAATTTGGCAAAAGAGAAAATGGCGCTTAACCAAAAGAAAATGAAAATTTGCAGTTTTGTTACTCCAACCATTCAACTACTCCATGAGTCCATGTAACTCGTGTACTGATATTGGTTGTACTACTAGTGATACACATGCCTAGCCTAGAGTATTAATGATGCAGAAAAGTAATCATTCTTTTTTTAAAATTGGATAAAAAATATAACAAGGGTAATTTGGTAAAATTAATATTATCTCTCATTCATTTATACACTTTTCTTAATATGTGTGAAATGGTCAAATGTGTCAATGAAAATGGGACGGAGGGAGTACCAGTCTAGTGACTAATCTTACAACACTATTTATCACCATCCTTATTTGAAGAAATATTGTAAAAAAAAAATGTGTAAAATAGAGTTTAAATTCTAATCTCTCTAACTGAGCTACATTTATGATATTTATAGTCATTATTTATATCTGTACAAAAAATTTATAATTTGGCTAAATTAAATAACTCAACGAACAAAAATACTATAATTATTATATCCGATGTCATAATCAAACTTCAAACTCTAAATCTTCCACGATTTTTCAATGACTATTGTCATTTCATTACTCATCTTTTTTATCGTTTGTCCAAAAAAAAAAATTATTTATCACATGATTGAATCCTCTCCGATTTTCCTTCATGTTTTTTTTTTTTAATTCAAAGGTTGATTTTCTCTCATTTTTATACTTTGTAATTTCTCAATCGGTAGATTAAAAAAATAAGAGAAAATTGGAGATGATCCAAATCTATTTATCATTAATATGCAAAATAATAAAATAATTGGATTAATTGAAAACAAAGTAGTAACCCTGAAGAAAAGGCTTGTGCCGTTGACAAAGCACAAAATAAGCAACACACACAACACAACATTTCATAGCGACACGACGTCGTCACGTATCTACCACCGCACCTTAAAACCCCACCGACCACCGCCTCAACTCACGACGGTGAATCTTCATCTTTCTCCTCTCATAATTTCTCTCTCCACCTACCCACACACTCCTTTCTTCAAACCCTTTCTAACGAATCTTCACATTCCTCAAATCACCTTTCCTTTTGAATCGCCGACATATAACAAACCCAACAACAAAACCTAATTTTTACACTTTTTTTCACCACCCAATAGCTTTTCATAATCTGGGTCAAACCCATTTTCTTTAATACTTGTTTGTTTTTGAAGTTTGGATCTTATGGTTAAGAACAAAAATGGAAGAAATTGAAGGTAGAAACTCTAGTGAAACTAGACCACCACATCCTAATCCATCTATTACTTCTGCATTTCGTCAATGTCAACGCAATGATCCTGTCATTTTACCATGCAGAAAATCCCTTGTCCGTCACGCTTCTCTTGTAAGAATTGTTTTTTGTTTTTTAGTCATAGTCATAATAATAGTAACTAGTTTTTGTTTTTGGTTTCTTCTTTTGTTGTTTTGGAAGAGTTATTTATTACAGCATTTATTACTTTTCTTAAAACGATTCTTATCTTTATTTGTACGTTTTTGGCATCATTCCTTTTTCTTTTTCTTTTTTCTCTTTACATTTGTCACTTTGATGTAGTGGAATATTGGAAAATTGTAGTAGTACAACTGTTGAGTTTTAGTTTTATCTGCAAATATTTTTAGCTTTGGTTTTGTATTTAATTTATTATTGTAGATAGAAACTAGGACTAGAATAGAAAGAGATTTTGTTTGGGGGATAGAAAAGTGAAATAATGATGATGGGTTGGTTTGGTCAAATTGGGGAAGTGGAAAATTAGATGGCAACAACATCATGTAAAATTTGGAAAAGGTTGTACTTTGTTCCTTCTTGTCAGATACTAATTACTGTACTTGCTTAGTATCATGATTTGTTCATCTCATTATGATTAGTTGTCTTGTTGGTTCAGTTTGCAACCTTATCATTGATATTAGTGTTTGTTTCTGGTGTTTAAGTTTCTTTCTACAAATTTTTCATTTTTTTGATGTGTTTTTTTTCTACCTGAACTTTCATGGAATTCAGCAGACTAAAATGAAGTTGTCAGCTGAGGATGTTACTGAAGATTGCCAGACTGATTTCCTTCCAAACATTCGTTCAGGAGGATATGCTGATATTGGGTTCCGGTCAAGTATGGAGGATGTGTATATTTGTGTTGACAACTTTATGCAGGAGCATGGGCTCAACAGACATATAGATGGACCGAGCGCTTTCTATGGGGTATATATCTCTCCCCCCTTCGCGCTTATCTTGATTGGTGTACTGATAGTTGTGAGAATGGATTTTCGTTTTTTTTCTTCGTGGTTTTTATTCATTGACATCCTCATGTGCCAATATTTTCTTTTCCTTTGTTTTGTCTTCTTTCATTCTTGCATTCTACACATTTGATTACATGTTTTGGAAGTTCTTTGCAAATTTTAGTTCACATGTTAATCTTCTTTGGTAATTGATAACAATGTGTTGCTTTTTACTTATGGTATGGACCAATGCGCCTAAACACATATTACATGCGCCTTTACTGGCTATGGAGTTTTTACAGTTGACAATAATTGATAAGTTTATTTATGTTGCTTGCATTTGTTTGTAAACTGCTTGCAAAAGTCAAGTAACATTATATGGTCAATGGCTTGGTCAGGTGTTTGATGGACACGGTGGAAAGCATGCAGCTGACTTTGCTTGCAATCATTTGCCAAAGTTCATTCTTGAGGATAAAGATTTCCCAGTTGATATCGAAAGGATAGTTGCTTCAGCCTTTCTTCAAACAGACAATGCATTTGCAGAAGCTTGTTCTCTCGATGCTGCCCTTGCCTCTGGCACCACTGCACTGGCTACTCTTATTTTGGGAAGGTCAGGATTTTGATATATAACAATCTGGACATACATCCTTTTTTTTTTCCTGTCTTTGAATTAGCGCCAAAGGTATGCTAATTTCTCTCTGCATTTTTCCGGACAAGTACAAAAGACATAAATCTGATTGAGGGTTGGTGACTTTTTGGTCTGCCACAAAACATATTTCCATTTTCATGCTCTTCCTCTAACATGGCATCAAGTACATACACGTGATTATGTGATAAGTTGCATGCTGATTGTAGTTTTTGACTGTAGGTTGCTGGTGGTGGCAAATGCTGGAGATTGTCGAGCAGTGCTGTGCCGTCGTGGAAAAGCAATTGACATGTCAAGAGACCACAAACCAGTTTGCATGAAAGAACAGAGGCGTATTGAGGCATCTGGGGGGTATGTCTACGATGGATATCTTAACGGGCAACTTAATGTTGCTCGAGCTATTGGTGACTGGCACATGGAAGGAATGAAATGCAAAGATGGTGGGCCACTAAGTGCAGAGCCCGAACTCATTACTACAAAACTTACTGCTGAGGACGAATTTCTCATCATAGGCTGCGATGGGATTTGGGATGTTTTTAGAAGCCAAAATGCTGTAGATTTTGCTCGGCGCCGGCTTCAGGAGCATAATGACCCAGCCGTGTGTAGTAAGGATCTGGTTGATGAGGCTTTGAAGAGAAAAAGTGGAGACAATTTAGCTGCTGTTGTGGTTTGCTTTCAGCAGCATCCTCCTCCGAATTTGGTAGCACCACGCTCCAGAGTGCACAGAAGCTTCTCTGCTGAAGGTTTGAAGGAGTTGCAAAGCTTTTTGGACAGTTTGGAAAAATGAGTTGGCACAAGTCTTTTTGGTTCCTTCTTGTTTGGTTTTCTTTTCTGTATCTGTTATGAGAATTGAAATTCATTTGTAACTGTAGGTTTTAGGTGTAGTAGGATGAGAGAGAACTTTCTGACTGTATCATATGCGGCATCTGACATTTTAGTTTACTGGTACTAGTTCTTTCTTAAGCACTTGAGAACACATTTATGTTTAACACGAGATATTTCATAAACACTTGAGATTATATTTACAACTTTTTACTTTTATTCTTTTACTAATTAAGATGTGAATGTACAAGTTGTACAAGATGCTCATCTTTTTTGGAAATTAAATTCCTTAATTGAATAGGCAAAGCTAGATCCGAAGATTAGCGATAAACTAACAACCACAGCTGCAGCTACCCCTTTGAAATCATCTCTATACCCAAAATAATTCATAACAAACTCTTCCACTGTCTCTCCAGTATCCAAAATATCTTTAACGTCGCCAAATTGTGTAGTAACTAAGCCGTATAGGGTCCAAGCGATAGGACAAATCCAGAAAAACCATCTCCACCATATTGGCATCCTCTGTAACATATCAAGCATTTTAGCGTTTGAGTTAACTTTCCTGTTAACACTTACATGGTGTAGTATTAAAAGTGAAGCGCAAAAGGGACACTGAAACTTACAGTTCGGGGAATAACGAATCCTGAGAAAAGGTTCCATAGAATGTAGAAGCCAAAGGAAACTATAGCAGCAACGTTGTGATCCGGTGTAGCACCGGCAAGCATCATTCCAAATAAGGTGAAATATAGCAATGTGAAGAACATGAAGAAGAGATACCAAAAGAATTTGGCAGGTGTCCTTTCAAAACCAATCATGATATACACTATAACCCCATATACAAGACTCTGTATGAATATGTATGGGATCTCAACAGCAACCTGAATATTTCAAATGTGGTAAGTTTCCTAAACAGTTTCTATTCTCACTCAATTTCATGTAATTAGTGATCAATAGTTAAACAGTTTATCTGTTAACTAATAGTTAGAATAAACCTTTAATTTAGTCCCTAAACTATTATTAATGCATCAAGCTAGTCCCTCGATTCCTTTAAAAATGAGAGTGATAGTTGAAGAGCCAAATTGGTCCGAAATAGCTTAGGGACCAAATTGATGGCTTATTCCTAATTGTTAACACTCCTCGGCCATTACATGATCAGAAACTTTATGCATACCTGTCCAAATGCATATGGCAATGCTGAGTACATTCCAGCAGCTTTTTCTCTATAGAAAACTGTTCTCTCAATGACTACAACTGGTTGCACTGTTGTAGCATTTTGCACTCCTATGAAGAGGACTGCGGCATACATGGATCCCATCGCGTTAAATATATCTTGTCTTCTACCCCTGCATTACAAGAATATGTAAATAAAGGTATAATGAACAGCAACTCAGACATGAGTTAGGATTATTGTTCGGTACCTTTTAGAGCCAATATCCCAAAATATTGTCCCGAACAACAAAGCTATGATTGTTGTGAATAAAAGTCTCACTGCACTATATGGAGGATTTCGCCAGTATGATAGGTGCTGCTTCCAAAGACAAGCCATACATTGGGTTAAGAAAGACTGTGAGTGCTGTGTTGTGAAGTACAAGTCTTTAGAACCCTCTGGAGGGACACTTAGTTCCTCGATCAAGGTCTTGTTTCTCCTGAATGTAATTATACAAGATGGCTTAATAAACCATATATATGCCGGAAGAGCAGCTTTTACTTCCAAACATAATGATATTATATGGAATTTGTTTTAATTTTCAAGTTTTTCCTATCTTACATATATAAGTCAGAATTCTTGTATATCTCAGAGAAATTAACTCCAAGAGCTGCTTCTTGTGCTTCTGAAGTAACCTCCAACATCCAAGTGGCAGGGTTATAACCATTCTTGATTTTTGGCACTCCATTAATTCCCTATAAAAAGCAGGTGTATTTTGCTTTGATGAAAACACTGATTGATAAAATGTTAAGTATTTAGTATTAGTAACAAATTATAGATAGTGACCTCAAAGTAATTTATCAGATGAGAACATTGTCGGCCCAACGGCCCCACGTATATTTCTTCTCCTCCACGCTTCAAGAGAAGTAGCTGTAATTTACAAAAATAGATGTTCAGCCTTGTGACAATAAATTTTTTTCTTCGACATAGAAAAAGTAAAAAGGGTCTCTAACCTCATCAAAAGCATCAAATATATCAATACTAGGCTGGTGAATTGTGCAGACAACCGTTCGCCCAGTGTCCACTGTATTCCTCACTGTTCTCATTACTATAGCAGCAGCTCTTGCATCAAGGCCAGAGGTAGGTTCATCCATGAATATAATAGATGGATTCGCAACAAGTTCAACTGCAATTGTTAATCTCTTGCGCTGCTCCGTGGACAGACCATTCACACCAGGCAATCCAACCAAGGCTTCTCTTATTGAAGTCAGCTCTATCAGCTCCATAACTTCCTCAATGAACATCTGAAATAAGTGGTATATATATGTGTTACATATCTTGTTAATGTACTATGCTTTTATGTATAAAGTAAAAGTAAAACAATTTTTTTGACAAACTTTACCTTTCTTGTGGCAGAATCAACCTCAGGGGGTAACCGGAGCCAAGCAGAATAAACAAGAGATTCATAGACAGTAACATGAGGAGAGTGGATATCAGTTTGTTCACAATATCCTGATATGCGAGCAAACGTTTCTTGCTTTTTAGGGTACCCAGATATTGTTATATCTCCTTGAATATATCCTGTTGTTTTCCTTCCAGACAACACATCCATCAGAGTTGTTTTACCAGCTCCACTTATACCCATTAGAGCTGTCAGAACTCCTGGTCTAAAAGCTCCATTAACACCCTTCAAAAGTTCAAGTCGATCTTCAAGAATGCCTTTGGCCTTCATTTCCTACAAACAAGCATAAAGGGTAACTATTAGAACTATATCAGGAGGGAGACTAAATTACTGTCACTTTTATATTATGCTATGTGCAGGCAGGATGACTTGAGCCTTGTTTGGACAAACAAGTTTATTAAGCGCTAGCATAAACACTTATCACATAAGTGCTTATGTATGAGCCATTTGATAAGCTATCTTGGAGAACTTATGGAAATAAGCTAAAAACAAATTACGGACATCTCATAAGTTGCTTTCATAAACTCTCCCAGATAGTCTCACAAGTGCTTATGCTAGTAGATAAGCTCAAATAAAGTCAATCCAAACAGACTCTTATTCCAATGCTCCCAGAAAAGCCACTACATTTCAAGTGGATGACTTGACAGTGGATTCTCCACATAAAAGTGCCTTTGAAGTTTGAAGCTAATTCTGGTACCTGTGGCATGTCCACCTCATATCCGATTTCATCAAAAGTGATAGAAAGGGGTGTGAAAGGAAGAACCATCCCCCGCTTTTTGCTGTGATCAGCTGCACTAACGCTGCTGCCCACTTTTGCTGATAGCGTCGTTGAAGAAAAACTTCTTTGACTTGCATTTCCTTTGGCTGCATCGAAATTACACTGATTCTCTTACACTGAATTAACATGTGAAGCAAAATCGGAATTTTTTTGTAAGCGAACTTGTAACTCACTTGAAGAACCATCTAATTTAGAAGACAGTTCAATAATTTCGTTGTTTCCAGAAGTGGCAGCATTTCTCTCAGCCAAGGCTTCGTCCGATATTAAAGCTTGTGGTTTACCAAATGCTGAAGTAAAATGTTACATTTTGTTACTTAGAGCACTGCGTCAATTTTACAAACTGCAAAAACACATTATATATAGGATACTTACCATCAAGATAATGTAAGGCCAAAGGGAAAAGGAAGTTGAATAGAAACATGTATCCAATGGAAGCTCCAACTCCAAACCAATACCAGTACGCTTCAGGGAAAAGGCCGCGCGACTTCAAGATCTGCACTCCTAATGGTTCTGTTGAATTAGGTGGAACCTGCAACAAAAAAACATACGCATATTTTCAAACATGGATCAACACTCTTCACTAGTCATATATTAATATTCTTGTATATGTAAGATGTTTCACTCATTGGATTGCATTGCTTGCTTACATGTGCCCAACTCTTTCCAAGGAATTCATTCACAGCTATAGCATTCTGTCCATACATCATCGGCGAGACCCAGTAACCCCATAGCCACCACTTCTTCACATCATCTGATTCAAAAGAACATAGTTTATCAGTGCTTTTGACATCACATTTGAAGCAAACAACGTATCTGTTTGGATTGACTTATTTATTTGAGTTTATCTACTTGCATAAACACTATTGAGACAGTTTGGGAGATCTTATAGAAACAACTTATGCCATTGTCATATACTAAACTGCACTGACAAGTAACACTTCACCTCTAGATAGGATAAATCCACCCAG
This sequence comes from Trifolium subterraneum, assembly GCA_951799995.1. NCBI lineage: Eukaryota > Viridiplantae > Streptophyta > Magnoliopsida > Fabales > Fabaceae > Trifolium > Trifolium subterraneum. The sequence goes on along the minus strand of OX637468.1, from coordinate 50,818,146 downwards.
GACCAAAACTGCAATCAAAGCAAATGATCCAAATGTGTTTGCAACAATGACGTTCCTCCCAACTGCGCCAATAAATCGAAAAAGTGCAGATGCCATCTGGTTGATACAAACTAGCAAAAAGTACTGTTTGATGAAACTGCAATAGCAGGATGTGTCTCAGCAAACTGGAGCAAATTATGTATAAAGTGTCTGCAGTAAAGAAAAAAAAAAACTAATTCTCACCTTTCAAAACTTGGATCAAATCCTATAACATAGTAAGTCAACACAACCCAAACACCAACTTCTATAAAACTTATAGGAATCTTAAGGATCCATGTAGGCAAAGAGTATGCCCAAGCAGGGAAAAAAAGAAGGTCCCTTTGCTTATAGAAAACCGGGAGTTTCACGATGAACAATGATAGCTCCGCATATCCATTAAATGTAATTACAATTAGTATGAAGAATAGGGCACCCATATAAATCCCACCATCTGCTTCTGTATTCCGGTGCATCTCAGTTCGTAGAAACATCGTCATTGTTACGATGCCGGTGAAAATCAACTGAAAACAAACGATATCAAAAACATGACTCTAGCTGAAATAACACTGATGAACGATTAAGTGAGATTTTCAATGGTGACTTGGTGAGTGCTTACCTGCCACATCTTGAAAATATAGACGAACGAATTCCTTTTCATAAGTAAGAGTTCTCTTGACACGCAAGCTTTTAACAGTTCTTTTTTGCTCACACCATACTTGTTTTTGGTTAAAACAGCAGGATGGCCTTTGGAAGTATCAAATGGAGTAGCAAGTTCGTCACCTAGTTTTTGACCAATGTGAAACAACTGAAATGCTTCAGCAAATTCTCTAACAGTGATAAAGTTATATGGTTCATCTTTATTTTTCCAGTACTGTTCTTGATCTTTTCTTGATGTTACCTGTCAAATACATGAATTGAAAGGGCTGAGTTTATTATATTTTATTAAAGGTGAAAAGAATAACTAGTTTTAATCTAGTGAAGCAAAAAAAGTACTTCTTGTAAAAAGTCTGCTACTCCTTTTCTCTCTGGACATTTGAAACCAACATGTTCAAAGAATTCAAGGACGTTTTCCCTTGGACCTTGATACACAATTTGTCCGTCTGAGAGGACAATTATGTCGTCGAATAACTCGTAAGTTTCAGGTGTTGGTTGGAGAAGAGAGATGAGAGCTGTTCCATTCAGAATTTGGATGGATTGTCTTAGTGAATTAATCATTTGGAATGTGGTGGAACTATCCAAACCAGTTGATATTTCGTCCATGAAAAGTGCTCTTGATGGTCCAACTAGCATCTCACCTGTAGTTGATTATCACATCTTAAGTTTCACAAAACACAAATGAAAGTAAAATAAAATAAAAACACTTCATGTCATATTAGTATTTACCAGTTGTGACTCGTTTTCTTTGTCCGCCTGAAATACCTCGAATCATGTCATCCCCTACCATGGTGTCAGCACAAACATCTAGTCCCAAAATCTGCCAAATGTTTAAGAAACAGGAGAAAAAAATGAGCTTCTTCCTTAATATATCTTATAAGCATCTTAAAATTTGCTGAATTGGTTTTTCTACCTTAATTATATAATCTGTAACTATGTTGGTTTCTTGGCCTTCTAGTGCTTCAGCCTGAAAATTAAGAATGTTTAGCTATATCTCCAAGCTATTAATTTTCTGCAAAGAGGGTTATTAACATTTAATCTTTATCTCTCATCTCACCTTCATATAAATATCAAGATCAGGATCTGGCTTAATGTTTTCAGCTTTCTCTCTTCTTGATAATTCTGCCAGCATATCTGTCAATTGCACAAAGTTGAAAAACAGTTCAATCAAATGCAAGTGACAAAAACATAATCTTTTAAGGTACAGACAAAGGGCTATGTTACTGACCGTAACGAGTTCCGATCCCTTGACACCTTGCTGAAAAGGCTAATGTTTCTCTGACTGTCAATTCTCCTATGTGCAAATCAGTTTGACTTATGTAAGCTGATGTTCTCTGCGGCACAAATTCTTCCATTCCGTGATCATTATACGCAACTCGCCCCGAAAGCTGCAATTGATCAGAAAAGGAAACATATGAGTTATGATTGCGAAACTTGAGCATTAATTAAGAGCTGTGCTATTTTGACACCAATTCGATATCAAATTTCAACATCAATTTTTGGATAGTTAATGCAGTTCAAATATGTGAATAACTAGTTCCATTAGTGAACATAACTAACCACAATTTTTAATGCCATTAACCATATGCGCTTACTTTTAGATCTTTACCGAGTCTTCCAGCCAGTGCCAACAACAATGTAGTCTTTCCGGAACTTGGAGGACCTAAGAGCAGTGTCATTCTGCAAAAGGCAAAACAAAATGTCGATTGAGAAATAGATAGATTATTTCCTAATCGTTACCAAGAATCCTCCTTCATTTGAAGTTCACAAAGGCAGTGTTGTCTTACCTTTTAGGCTTGATGATTCCACTAACATCATGAAGAACTGTTAGCGGCTTCTTTCGACTAGGGATAAGGTGAAGAAAATTCACGAACCCCTTCAAAAAGAGAGCACAAATGCATAAACATTCCAACTTGTCAGTGTATTTTGTTTCAAAAAGAACTGTTTGGGATAACAAAACATCTAATTTTCAAACCTATTGTTATGATTACCTCCAACAAATTAATGGAGAAGTTGAGGATTGTTGGCAATGCCCTGCTTCCCACACAAGCTTCAGCTTCAACATTCAAGTGCTCAAATCGTACTTCAATTGTCGGAAAATCAAGTCCAACCCTGCACACATGAGAGCAACATAATTACATGAAGCCATAGACACACAACAAGCACATGAAGCCATAGACACGCAACAAGCACATGAAGCCATAGACATTATGGTTTTCAAAACTAGAACAAATACTAAGACACAAAACAAAAACTCAAGTTAGTACTTCAATGAAACACTTTCACAAACACCTGACATGACACTAACACGACACATGTAAATAGCTTAAGAAAATGTCCTGTCCTATCTACACATGTGTTGGTTTGCAACACCAGGACACCAGACATGTCTTTAATCTAAAGCATCACTGCTACATAGGTTAGTAACCTACATACCGATCAATGCGTTGTCTTAACTTCAACAAGAACTTCTCATTATCTTGCTCAGAAATCTTAACAAGCCTCTCCACTAAATTCTTCCTCTGTAGTGGTCCAAGTTTGTTGATATCAATCTCTACAGATTGTTCGCCTTGTTCTTCGTTGAGTATACCTCTAGTCATACGTAGATAAGTTGGAAGCTTCTCAATAGCAGCCCATTGAAGCTCTTGTTCATCATCATCCCTTCTTGAAGATCCTGAAAACACATCAACCGCGCCACTTCTCCATATACTTGAGCTCCCTATGCGCCCACTCGCCGCTCTCAGTTCACCACCTTCCATGTATGTAACTATGCTAAGTATGTTGTATTCTGTTTGGAGGCACCAGCTTCTTATAGTGGTGCAAATTTCTGATAAATTTGAAGTAATCAATTATCACAATAAAGGACCGGAGTTCAAACTCCGACAAATAAAAAAATACTAACGATAACAACTACTGGCATACTATACATTTACCTATAAAAAAATCAATTATTACAATAAAAAATTGATAATTGATTACTTGTACTTCACAGACATGAATTTCATTTATAAAAAGAAAAAAGAATAGACTATGGACATTATATTTTTTGTTATATATAAATATAATGTTCAAGTTTATATCATATTTTAGTCCAAATAATGTAAATTTGGTCAAAATAAAATAATTCAAATAATAATGAAGATATTGTCTGCACCATGCCATGTTCCAGTTGAGTCCCCTATTCCCACCACCTACAATGCCAAACGCACATTCCACCGCCAATTATTTATATATAAATAATATGATACAATATTTTTAAATTCCTTCTTCCTCAATTATATATGATATGATGAAAATTAAAATGTGATATTCACACTTAAAATGTGGAATTGTAGTCATTAGACTACTTGACGAGAAATAAATAAAAATTGTGATACTAAGCCACATTCGTGAAATTCGCCAAATCGACTTTCATGTTGTATAACATTGCATATCAAAATAGGCTTTACCCTCTTTTATTCACAAAAAAAATTGCATATCAAAATAATCAAAACATCCACAAATGTTTTATAGCTTGGTTAGTTTGTTTATTAGTTAATTTGATTTTTGAATGTGTTTTTATACACTAATCAATTTGGTTGATAGATTACTAACATAAGACACACTCAACAAAAAATTTGATACACTCATAAATTGTAATGACAAAGTCTCATGATCTCACATATGACATATCTATCTAGTGAACAAAATATTTTCATGAACATGCAACTAAAATGAACTTTTTAATTAGGTAAAAAAAGACAAAACCAAGCTATAGTTTATTTGCAATTTGTAAGATGACATGTGAAACAAAATATATAGTTTCTTTTGCTAACTATAATTAACAATATCAACTAACTAGTTAGTTGAACTAAAATCATTTATTTAAAGATGTGGATGAGATAAGACAAATTTGGTAAGGAGAGAATCAAGTTCTTGCTTGAGTAACAAAAATGCTTTTGAAGATTAAACTAATGAATTATGGAGCTTAAACTAACATGTTGTGCATGAAGGACGTAAGTTAATTTGATATAAGCCGTTTCTTTCAATTAATTAATACTAATAATTAAACACTAGTTCATATTTGGAAAGTTTAACTTTTGTTTTTTTTCCAGTTTGATGAATAATTTAGTTAGTTAGCTAGATAGATCCATCTTTGTCATGGAAGCAAAATAGAAATTGGGAACTTAAGCATATTCCATGCATATGTATCTTAGGTGATTCTTTTATATGCTAACTGCCATTGTGATACAAACAAAAAATGATGTAATCCTAATTAATAAATGAATGAAACCATAGAGAGTTAATAAGTCCAAATTTACTTTACCTTAATTTTCTATTTATTTCTCCTTTTTTTGTCTTTCCATGACCTATGACTCTATAGCGTTATTATTAAATAATTTGTGAATACTAACATCAAGCGTTTGTAGTCCAACGGTTAGGATAATTGCCTTCCAAGCAATAGACCCGGGTTCGACTCCCGGCAAACGCAGAAACGTTTTTATATTTTCTTATTAATTTCAATATGTTATCTCTTGCGTTACAGCATGCAGAATCACAATTTTCTTAAGTGCTTATCCACATTTTAGTCAAAAAAAGTAATTATTCACATTGAAAGATTTGGTCCTTAAAGGGATTCTCAAATTGATCTAGCTAATACTAGTTATAAAGGCACAAAAATATACTACTGCCAATTTTGGTGCATAACAATTTATCAATGATCTCTATGTTTCATGAAAATTTTGGAGCATAACTGCCAATAATGATGGATGTCATGAAAATTGTTTCATGATTCTATGATGAAGACAGATATCTGAATTTGTAACCAACAAATCTTGAACATATACACCAAAAGACTACATGTATACAGTACATCAGTAGTACAGTATATCAGTAGTACAGTACATGTAACTTCTACTCATTCATTACTTCATAAAAACTTGTTTTACTTTCATATCCATTTGTCACAGATTTTGTACACATAATCATTATTAAAATTCATATCATGAAATCGAGATGGCTCGCACTCTTAGTATTAATCAAATATCAGCACAATTGAAAATGACAGTGCAAAGAAAATGTAATGTCTGCAATTAAAAGAGTAATTATCTTCATTCTATTTTATCTTTCACAAGTATACAAATTTGAGTATAAGCACCAAAAGCATGACAATTCCTGCAACATTTGAGCAAAATGCGCAGGAGTGTTTACATTGGATCAGCAAGGACCAATTATACGCTAATTACAGCATAACTTCTTATGTATATATATGTACAAACTTTACAGATCAGGATAGTAATAGCATATCACTTAATGTTTTGGGCGCAATGGAGCTTGATGAATTTGATTCCTCCATTGAATGTGTTTCAATAAGCTAACCCACCAGAAAATGCATCCTTGTCGTTAAGCAGAGACTCAGTCAGCCAATAACCATCCCAGCAACCACCAACCCTCTGCCAAAAACAATGTGAAATGGATACTATTGATAAATCAGAAAATAAGAGGGAACTAATAAGAAACCAATAGTTCATAATTTTGTATTATCATTGACAATCCACAGTGCTCAAACTCCGCTAATTACCCTAATGTGTCTACAGTAGTGTTGCCGACTGGGAAAATAGCTGTTTATATTATAGTGGTGCCGCTATAGCCGCTACTTCACAATATTTTGTACTAAGCAGTGTATTGCGGAACAATAGCAATTTGTTCAGATTCTACAATGCAATAGCGCTAAAGCGCCACTATTTAACAACACTGGCCTGTTCACATTTAACATCAGTTTGATAAGAGCACAACTCAACATGCACCAAAATAAAAAAAAAATGCACAAAGGACTTGGACATATAAAGTTATAAACCATTTATTGGATGGTCTAATTGATTTAACATCAAAATAAAGTATTGTAAATGGAAACAGTACATGTCTAACAAGTAAGATTATAATGATCAAACCTGAACCATTGTAAATTGAAATATCTCCTCTTCCTCTGGTCGACTTCCCCGAACCCAAATCCGCTGCTTATATTTGTTCTGATTGAAAACGCACATATTCAAGTGAATACTTAACAAATATATCCATGTATACTAAAATTCAAATATGTGGCAGTGACTTTTTGTGCTCAAATGAAAGTTATTGTAACATGTCCATTTTATTTACCTCCTCCACAAACAAACTGCTCATGATCTTCCTTTCCTTGTGACCCAATAAGACTCGGTAAGTAGAATGGTGAAAAATACGTCTGAACCTTTCGAACTGCACACAAAGAGCTGCACTGGTTAAATTACCATCAACATATACTATAAAACTATGCAGTACCAATCAATTAAGAGTCATGTTACTTTTTTACAAAATTCAACAACAACAATTTGGATGATTAGTACAGTTCAAATTCATAGTTAATAACATCTAGTAGATGATTAATAAATATAACATGATGTCCCCGTGAGCTTAGCTCAATTGGTAGGGACATAACGTTGTAAACGCAGGAGCCAGGGTTCGATCCTTGGACACTCCACTCATCCTCCTTTAAGGTGGAATTTCTAGCCACTAGGCTACTTGACCAAAAAAAAAAAAAAAATATAACATGATGTCGCAAATTATGAACTATTCATGAATTACAATTAACAACAATCCTAAATTTCATTTCCTGCGATTTTCAAGTGTATATTTAAACACAAATCACGGTTAATGGATATCGCGCATATTTTGAACACCTAAAAATTGTGTTTAATGACATTCAAATCACATGTAGTTACATCAAGTAAATGATCAATGAGTTGCCACACTTTGTTATTTTATTTATTTTTGGTCAAGTAGCCTAACGACTGGAATTTCACTTTATAAGGTGAATAAGTGGGAGTACTAGGGTTCGATCTCCGGTCCTACATATTATTAACTGAGTTATGCTCACGGGGACACTTTGTTATATTCGTTCATTAATCATTCACCGTATATAAGTAACTACATAATTGTGTCAATTATCTAAATTATTGCTAAATTTGTGTCTCAAATTATCATTTATATAATGAAAAATGAAACATTAGTATGGTAGTATATACTAACCTGACCAAGATCAAAGAATGGGCCAAAATATGTTGATCTTTCAAAAGGATCAAATCCAGCAAACTATAACCATAATGATAGCAGAAATTAGCATATAGGGATATATTAGGAATTACAAATTTGTTATAGAACAAAACAGAGAGAGTAAGAAAATGATTATTAGCTTACTCTGTACATGACTTCAATTCCATAATCTTGAAGAGGCTGATCATTGTACTTCAAAGCTTCAAGTTGATGATGAACAGCATCTTCTGCAGTGAACTATAATGAAACTAATGAAACTAAAAATCGAAAAGCATCATAATCATACACGTGAAGAAGATGATAAACCAAATTGTGCTCACATCTAATCTTGGACCAATTGGTTTTTTATTGCGAGATTCAAACCTACAAACAGTATCATAAAATATCATTAAGATCATGATGACGATGATGATGATGATGATGATGATGAACAGACACAGACCAGTCAGCAGAGAGGAAATCGGGAACGTTGTTTGCAGTGACTTTGAAGCGAGAGGTTCTGTTTTGTTTACGGTAAACAACGTGCGGTGGAGGAGATAACAGAGAAGATCCAAACGACATCGTTTCCGTTTAATATTGAAAGTGAAAGAAGAATGAATAACAACAATTGAATATTCGATGCATACTTGAATTGGTTGAGTTGAGAGGATGATGTCTAAATTGTCTACGGTCTCTCTTCATCCCTGCCCACGTGTCTTTTTTTTTTATAACCCTCTTTCTTAATCGAAGGGGCTATAATAATCCAGAGTTTGGCCGCGATATAAGTAAAGTCTGATTAAGAAATTATTTTACCCATAAATTGAACTCGGATTTCTTCAAATAATTCATCTTTTGGTGAAGCTCATTAACCACTTGAGTCAATGACTTGGTTTGCCCACATGTCATTTTACTTTTCTAACTTCTATTGTTTTTTAGTCAACAAAATCACTAGCTTTAAATGTTTAGACCCGATTTTTTTTTTTTTTGGAGTCAATTTAGTGTAAAAACTATCACTTTCTCACCGATTTAGTCCTTAAATTATTAAAATCAATTAAAAGTTTATAATTATTAGTTTTTTCTTTCTTTTTATAGTAAATACGTGTGATTTTTATATATTTGTTTGTTTTGATTTTCTATTTTCGCTCGGTGTATTTTGTTGTCCCATATTTGTGCGGAGTATTGTGTTGCCTCGTCTTTGTGCGGAGTATTTTATTGTCTCGTCTTTGTGCAGTGTTCATTTGTTTCAAGTTGAAGGGTTAATTTCGATCAAGTGCAGATTCATTCAATGTCGACTTTGGTGTCATCAACACTACAGATGCGGAGGCATGAACATTCCGGACCCTTCAATATAGTCATATTTGTATGTTTATGCAATTTGTTGTTTTATGCTATTAACATTGCTACTATGAGTAAGCAAGTACCCCTGAAAGTCTTAGTCTTGGCTTGGAGGATGTTTCGTAATAGGCTACCAACAAAAGATAACCTGGTGGATCGCAACATTATCCCTCCAGAGGCTCGTTTTTGTGTGAATGGTTGTGGTGCACCGGAAACCGTTACCCATCTGTTTATCTCCTCCCCAGTTTTTGCACCCTTGTGGAATCAGGTTCGTTCTTGGATAGGTATTGCCACAGCTGATGCATGTTCGTTTTTTGCACCCTTGTTACAGGATCATTTTGCCCAGTTTATCGCTTGCTTAGATGGGTCACGAACAAGGCGCTCATTTCTACAACTTGTTTGGTTGTGTTGTATTTCGGTATTATGGCACGAGAGGAACAATAGAGTTTTCAAGGTTGTATGAATTACAATCCAACAATTGCTAGATAAAGTTAAATTATGTACGTATTGGTGGCTAAAAGCCCACAATATCTATCCAGGTATAAACACCCACTGGTGGTGGTCGAGCCCGTTAGTTTGCTTGGGTATCGATTAGTTTTCTGATACAGTGTGTACTTGAATGTTGTAAAACTTTGTGGCTCTGTCTGACACATCTTGTGCTAAGCAGGGCCATCTTTTGGTGTTAATATATTCCATTTTTTATTCTTCAAGAAAAACATTGATACTATGAGTTTGTTCGCAGATTTATCCTTTTTGTTTTTAACGAATTTAAATTTGTATTGCAACGATATACTCTATCAATTTAAATAAATGAATATTTTTTTTATTTTTAGTTAAAAAAAATTATTTTATTATCCTCTCATTTAACTATTTAGTCCTTAAACTACTATAGTCAATTTTTTTTGACAAAAAACTACTATAGTCAATTAAAATGTACCTAAATTGTTTATCTATTCGAGTGCTAAGTTTATCATTAATAATCCATAAACTATAAAAATATATTAACTTAGTCAGATTATCATAAAGAACAAGCAATTATCCGAAAACCTTCACTTATTGTTTCAAAATACTTCTTCTATAATCCACAATCAAATATGAGGGATATTCTTTGGGTTTGTGCAAGTAGTGCAAACAATTCATCACATATATATAGAAATTAAAGACAATGCATGTTTTTGAACTATTTGACTGTGTTTTTGCAATTAATTATAAATGATTTTTTTCTATCATATGCAACGTGCAATGAAGGAGATAATGGAGATGACCCAAACGACATTGTTTCCGTTTAATTTATTTAAGAAAAATGTTATTTAGAAAGGATTTTTTTATGCAAGAAAAATTTTATGTGGCAATTTTTGATTGGTCAAATTCTAATCATTCTCTCTCCCATGTATGGTTAGACAATTTTTGATCCGTCAAATTTCCTAATTTTGTGGATTATTCTCTTTCTTGTGTAAATATTTCTTACTAAATAACAATACTCTTTATTTAATAATCAAAGAAGAGTAAAAGTTAAATGGATTCAAAGCATCCTTGAGTAACCAAGTCATTGAGTTCAGGTGGTTAATGAGCTTCACCGACCAATCGTTTAATTGAACCCGAGTTCAATTATTGGATGGAATAATTTTTTGGCCAGACTTTACTTAACTCCCTGCCAAACTCTGAATTCCTAGGACCCCTTCCCCTAGACGATTAAAAAAAATAAAAATCCTTGAGTTGAGTTAAGGTACGGATGATTTACTCAAAATTGTCTATGGTCTCTAATTCATGTGTGTGCACGTGTCTTTAATTTTTTCTTTTGCTAAATTACTATTTTTATCGTTTTATTAAGTTTGATTCCCTTAAACTGTACATACTCCTTTTATTAATTATAGGCTTCAATGCAGTTTTGGTCCCCCTATTTTGAAAACTTTGAAGTTTTGATCTTCCTATTTTAAAAGTCAATTTTTTGGTCCACATATTTTGAAAAACTTGAAGTTTTGATCCCCTATTTTAAAAGCCAACTTTTTGATCCCCTATTTTGAAAAACTTGAATTTTTAATCCCCTAATTCAATTTGGTCAAATTTTTGCTTACGTGACAAATTAATTAATGACGTGACAGTGTCTATGTGAACATATAATATTACATGTCATTAAGTTTTTCTTTAACTAAAATAATATTATGTTTTAAAAGTATTAAAATAATTAATTAATAATGATTAAAAATTACTAAATTACCCAATATATAATTTAAAATCAAGAAATTACTCAAATACATCATTGAAAATTAGTAAGTTACAAAATATAATTAAAAATTACCCAAATATATAATTAAAGGTTAAATATGTTTTTTGTCCCTATAGTTTTGTCGAATTTTGTTTTTAGTCCCGGAAGATTTTTTTCACACTTTTTAGTCCCTGAAGTTTTTTCCGTCGGTGTTTTTGTCCCTACTTTTCATTCAACTCGTGCTCAACTCATGGATATCATTCGAAATTTAATTTTTTTTTTTCTGCAGTCATGTTTAGTACATTATATGAATCTCTCTTATAAAAGTTTAATTTTTTTTAACAAAAGATGAATTAAATATGAATTTTTTAGTTTTTTTGCTTATAAAAATTCATAAATAATTCATCTTATGTTAAATAATTCTAAATTTTTACCGGAGATGTTCTTATAATATTATAATCATGAATACAAAAAATCATTCAAAAATGTAAAAGTATACAAGATATACAAGAGTTTGATTAAAAGTAGAGACTAAAAACAATGACTGAAAAAACTTTAGGGACTAAAAAATGCAAAAAAAAATCTTTAGGGACTAAAAACGAAATTATGCGAAACTATAGGGATCAAAAACACATTTAACCCTATAATTAATAATAAATAAAAATTATATATTTAAAAATTATTTGTTTAAAAATTATATATTTTTATTATTATTGATTATATATTTGGGTAATTTTAACTTATATATTTGGATAATTTACAAATTTTTAATTATATATTTGGATAATTTATTGATTTTATATTATATATTTGGGTAATTTAATAATTTTTTATTACTATTAATTAATTATTTAATTATATAATCATTTTAATATTTTTTTAGACATAATATTATTTTATTTAAAGAAAAATTAATGACATGAAATATTATATGTCCACATGGACACGTCCACATCATCAATGGAGTTTGCCGCGTAAGCAAAAATGTGAATAAATTGAGTTGGAAGATCAAAAGTTCAAGTTTTTCAAAATAGGGGATCAAAAAATTGGCTTTTAAAATAGGGGATCAAAACTTCAATTTTTTCAAAATTGGGAGATAAAAAAGTTGACTTTTAAAATAGGGGGACCAAAACTGTATTAAAGCCTTAATTATAAGTAAAAGTGTGATTTTTTTTTCTTCTTATAATTATTAAGAATAAAGGAAGTAATAATAAGATAGATCAACATTGTATGTTGTACACTAAAGAGCTCATAATCACTTTTTTAATTTTAATCATTTGATTTTTTTTCTTTCAAAAAGATGATCATTAAATTTGTAATTAGTCTATTGTACTTGATGATAAACCACTAACAAGTAATTATATTTTCCTTTTTTCATCGTTTTCCCTACTTTGTTCTTCATAAACTTCAAAAGAAATTTATATCTTCAAACAAAACTAATAATCATTTAATATTTTAGTAAAAAAAAAGAATATTTAATATTAGGCTTCTTCATTATATAAGCTACTTACTAGATTTTTTTTAACAAAAATATCTATTTATTTTTATGTTATTTTATTAGTTAATCCTTCAAATATGAAAATAAACTAATTTTATTTTATTGCCATGTTAGCCATTGTGGTGCCACATGTAACACCTTAAATTTCCTAATATATAAAAGGTTAAATGTGTTTTTGGTCCCTATAGTTTCGCAGAATTTCGTTTTTAGTCCCTGAAGATTTTTTTCACACTTTTTAGTCCCTGAAGTTTTGTCAATGAGTGTTTTTAGTCCCTACTTTTCAATCAACTCGTGCATATCATTCGAAATTTTAAATTTTTTTCTGCAGTCATGTTTAGTACATTATATGAATCTCTCTTACAAAAGTTTAAATTTTTTTAACAAGAGATGAATTAAATATGAATTTTTTAGTTTTTGGCACATAAAAATTCATAAATAATTCATCTTATGTTAAAAAATTCTAAATTTTTATCGGAGATGTTCTTATAATATTATAAACATGAATACAAAGAACCGTTAAAAAATGTGAAAGTATACAAGAGTTTGATTAAAAGTAGGGACTAAAAACACTGACTGACAAAACTTCAGGGACTAAAAAGTGTGAAAAAAATCTTCAGGGACTAAAAACGAAATTCTGCGAAACTATAGGGACCAAAAACATATTTAACCCTATAAAATACTATAATTATTAAATTTCACATAGGGTGTCCCACATTCTCAACATAAACATCACTTTTTCACTTTTAAACCAAACATATATTAATTTTAAAATTTCTCCCTTCCTTTTATGAACAAAACAGTATTTAATTAAAATTTCTCCCTTCCTAATAACAAAAAAAAAAAAATCTCCCTCACGTTTTCTCTTTTAAACCAACATATATTTTTTTTCTTGGTTGGTAGACGAAATGGTAAAGCTATTAAAAACTCACACACACACAAAGTGGAGTGACCAGGGATCGAACTCCGGTCATAGCGTCCGACACTAGCAATTTCGGTATTTCTATCATTTGAGCTAATATTTGTGGACTAAACCAACATATATTTAATTAAAGGAAAATATCTTTCTTCCCGTTCCTTTCCCCCATTTCCATTAAAATCTCTCCCCTCTATCGAATGAAACACGCCTTAAATCACCACTCTTTAATGGATGAACAAGAAAAAAGTAAAATAAATAAATTAGGGTTTGTGTTATGAGCGGCGATAGCTTTAATACCTGCACACCAAAATTTATAAAGTCAAATTTATAAAAAAAAAATATATCTTTTTTTAAATTAAAAAAAAATCAATTTTTTATAAAGCTTTGTATTTTATTAAAAAAAAAAAAAAGTAGATTTATAATGCATAAAAAAAATCTAATATTTTATAATACGTACATATATCCTTTATTTTTATCTTCTTTCCTTATTCACCAAAAAAATAGCAAAGTACTAACAAACACTAATTAAAAGTGTATATATATTTTTGACTAAAAAAGTGTGTATATATATTTAAGAAGATCAACACATTGTATTGAACCTATACTTAGAGACTTGAGTACCGGGTGGAAAAAGAAAGCGTGGGAGAGATGGATTCATTCTTTGGAATTCCTTCTAAATACAGCGGGAGAGTTCCTTCAAGGAAAAGGAAGAGAAACTTACCTTCTTCTTTGGATCAACAAAGAGATTGTATAGTTTGTTTTGATGGAGACGACTTTGTGCTCTGTGATCGCAGGTGAGAGTTGATATTGACAGTCATTATTAGCTTTGTAATTCATTCATTGGAGTATGTTTGATTCAGCTTTTTAGGCATGGAAGCTATTTTAAGTCGGAAGTAATTGTTTAAAATTAAATTTAAAGTTGTTTGGTAAATCTTAGTTTTTTTTTTAGTAAAAAACAAAGAATTTAATTTACATACACCGTCAGTGTAAAGTTATTTTACACATACGTCCAATAATATACCAACACAGCATGTATTGTGTTTAAAAACACATGATGTATCGCATTCATTAAATGATGTGGCAACACATCATTGGATGCATGTGTAAAAAAGCTTTACACTGACAGTGCACAACAATTAAACTCAAAAACAAAATATTAAAAGTTTTATTATTATTATTATATTAATTTTTATTATTATTATTATCATATATTAAAAAATTTCTTATTAGAACTTTTAAAAATTGTTGTTTGGTTTAACTTCTTACTTCTAAAAAAAAAGAAGAGGAAAAAAGTTAGTTAGCTAATATATTGTTCACTTAAATTTATGAAAATTAGGATATATTATTCATCTTTTATGTTTAAATTTTGTTATAGAATAATATATATACTCGAAGAATTCTAAAAGCTATTTGCATGGACTAAAATTGTTTTTTTAATTTTTTACTTGTTTGAATTATCATTGGTGTTTGTCAGGGAATGCCCCAATCCTTACCACCCTTCGTGTGTTAAACGTGACAACAACTTAGTTCATGTCAAGGAAAACTTGAATTGCGACACCGGTGGCGGTGAGTTTCCTTATTCAACTATAGGGGAAGACAAAATTAGTGATATGCCGGATTCACTTCTTCATCACATTCTTTCTTTTCTTCGGATTGAAGATGCCGCCACCACAAGTATCCTATCAAAGAGGTGGAGATCACTCTGGTTCTCCCAACTCGTCCTTGACTTTGATGATGAACCATTCTTAGATGCTTCGACCTTTTGCAATTTTGTCTACTCATTCATGGCCATGCGAGATATCACTCTACCCATCATTTCATTCCAACTTAAATGTTGCAGTTGCTTCTACAAAAAGGAGCACAAAGAGGATATCTACAATTTTGTTTATATTGCAATTCAACGACGAGTTGAGAACCTCTACATCGACTTATCATATTCATTCACATTACCTTATTTTGTCCTAAGTAGCAAAACATTATCAGTCCTCAAATTGACGAGGATAACAGTGAACGATATTCCATATGTTCATCTTCCATCGCTCAAAGTCCTTCACTTGGAACGTGTCACTTTCACATATTATGAATACATCTTGAAGCTTTTATCTGGATGCCCCGTTCTACAAGATTTGGGAACAGAAGATTTACTAGTGACGTCACCTTATTTAGAGAGACCACTTAAAAGTTTATCCAATTTACTCAAAGCAAATATTTGTAATACTCATATCGAGTTTGATTGGCTTCATAATGTGGAGCGGCTGCGCGCAATGGTGGTATGAATATACTTGTCTCGCTCTTGAATAAGTATTTTCAAATTTCAAATAGAAGTTGTTATCAATTAAAATGATTTTGTCTTTGCAGCCCATGGAGAAGTTTCCCTATACATTTCACCGCATTGCCATGTTTCACAATTTAACCCACATGGAGCTTATCATCTGCTCTCAAGATTTTCCAATAATGTGGAAGTTTAAGTGTCTAATAAAGTTGCTTGAATATTGTCCCAAACTTCAAAGTCTTATCATTGATGAGGTTAGTAATGTTAGTTTTTTTGTTTTTTTAATTCTACTTCTATATATGTAGAAATAAATTAAATTATTCAATTTTGTATCGTTGTTGTCAGACTACTGCATTCAACAAATTATGTGAAGAAGATTGGGAGGAACCACAAATTGTTTCGAAATGTCTTTTATTTCATCTAACAACATGCTTGCTTAGAAATTACAAAGGCATGAATTGCGAGCTTCACTTTGCAAAATATATTATGATGAATTCAAAAGTACTTAGCACCATGACCGTCCGGAGTTCCATAGTCGTAGATGCTGATACAAAGCTTCAAATGTTAAGGAAATTATCTTTGTGTCCAAAGAACTCACCAACTTGTAAACTTTTGTTTATTTGAGTGATCTTTTAGTAGCTCCTTTAGAGTCATATTGCACCATGATCATAAAGAAACAGATGATGATGCATAAACTAGCTCCTTTGAGTTACTTGCTATGCAAGTTATCTAGATCTTAGATTAATTAGTTTTATTATCCTATATGGATGCCATAACACCATAAGCTAGTGTGCAGCTATGGTCTTGTATATACAAATACAACTTAGATCTTCTTTGATCATTAATGAAAATGTATTTCTTTTATTCATTTTTTTGTTGTTGTACAATTCTGATTGCTTTCATTCAATTTTATGTAGTTCATAATAAGACATGTACTTTGTATCTTCTTTTAGTAGAATAGTCATAATTATAAGTTATTTATTGGCAAATTTTTATCTACCCATCCCATTAAAATGGGCTGGTTATCCATTTGAGTTGGCACAATCTAAACCATTTATCTATTATTTATGTAATGAGAGATATAAAATTTGCCAGACTAGAAGAGAACTTAAAATCATGCACTACAGAAATATATATAAATGTCTTAACACAACCCAAGCAGAAAGGGAATTATTCGTCCCTGAATTTTATTGATAAAAATAAAATAACTACACAAAGGAGAACTATCTCCCTCCCATACCTGTATTTTAGATTAACATTCAATCTAAAAAGGTATACTAACATAGTCTGTCTAGACAAGCAAGTAAATCAGACAAAACAGAGTAAATTACAAGAAATACTGTAACTAATTAATTGCACTGCCTAACACCAATTGTTATCAAATAATAAATTTACGGCATGTAATTGTACTTTCAAACTGTAATATATTGTAGTCTTCAAAGCTACGGGAACTTGGTACCCTCTCATATCCAAATGTGTTGGTCCAAATAGGAAGGGCTCTGGAAGTGGAGTGAAGAACTATTTCTTCCACTCCAAGCACTTTTAGAAAATTCTCTAAAGCTTCCATCAAGCGTTCGCATATTCTCTGCCTTCGTCTCAATAACAGCGTGGTAACAAATGCAATTTCTGCTATATGATCATGTAGTCTGAATGTTGTCACCGAAACCACCCTCCCCTGACTTTCTGCAATGGCCGTATATAATCCTCGGTAAGGATCCAAGCCTTTGACAACCCTTTGGGCCACTTCTTTGGAAAAGGTCGTACCTAGAACCTCGATAGTCTCTTGAATCTTTGCTTGCTGTGTGTCATTTGTAACATCGAGTAAGGACCACGTGAGATAATCATAACGTTGCTTGTGAAGAACTGGTATATTAATCTTTATTGGGCTGTTCAGCATTTGTTCCCTAAGCAAAAAATTTAAAGTTGCACATCTGCTGGTGCAAAACCACCCACGATTCGGGTCTTCTTGTAATCCCACGGTGTTTAAACATGAATGGTGGGCTCGTCTGTCGCATTGCTCGCATGCAATTAGAGGTACGTGTTGGATTTCATCCAGAAACGTACGGCCGCGGCAAAATATGCACGCACGGCTAAACTCTGCTCACACGCCTGTGTGAATAGCTGCAAAGAAAAACATAAATAAGCTAACATTAGTACCATAATAATAATAGTAAGAGATTTAATCAAACGACACCAAAGTGTTAAAGTTAATGTGACACTAAATCATAGCCATTTAATTTTTTTTTGACAAACATCATAGCCATTTAATTAAATTTAATCTAAAAGTTGATATTTATTCACTTAATGAGTCACACAATAATCTTGATCCTGATTTTTACCAATAAGGAAATTAATTGCAACCTTTAATAATTAATTATTTACTCTCTCGCTCTCACAGCTTCTATGTGATTGTAAAATAAAACTTCTATATTTTTTGTTAATGCTTCTATGATTTTATATCACCCTTCATATATAATAATAATAATAATAATAATTAACTATATATTTATGCACCATTGATGTTTAACCTTCGATGCTTAGCGTGTACTTTGATGCTTGATGTTTAATCTTTTACCGTAAAATGTTTGAATTTTTACCATTTTCAGAAAAAAGAAAGAGAACAGAGGTTTAGTAATTAGAGAGTGAGAAAGAGAAAATTAAGAGCATTACCTTATATATATTGGTGAAGATTACAAATTAATCACATGAAAATAATTGTATGAAAATTAAGATCAAGATTATCATGTGACTCAAAAGGGAATAGATATCAACCTTCAGATTAAATTTAATTAATGGCTACATTCTATTTGACACCAACACAATTTTCAAAAATGTATAAAAAAAAAAAAAAAGGAATAATAATAATAAGAAGAAGAAAAAAAACTAAATATAAAATAAATCAAGAAAATTTTCTCAATAACATATTATTCAAGAAAAACATTTATAGCTAACATTTATTATAACATAGAAATAAGAAAATAAACTATACTAAAAATAATTTATTTATTTTAACAAGCACAACAAAAATAATACTATTCATCATCGCATTAAAACAATGACCCAAAATGGAGTAAGGTTTAACATCACTAACATCATAATAATAATAATAATAATATATGGGGATTACATTACAGAGGACTGCATGAGTGCATTAATTATTACGTACAACATTATACTAATTAATAGTAATGGGAAAAAACTTACGAAGCCTATCCATAGTTGAACAATTGTAGACTTTAGAAAAAATGAAGAATAGGCAAGATCCAAGATTGTATCAAGAATGCACTTGTGCAAGATCACTGATACACTATGTGATCGGCAAGAACAGACTTTACAGAGAATATCCAAGATTGTATCAAGAATGTGCACTTTGTGCAAGTTCACTGACACACTATGTGATCGGCACTGAATGTATAGAAATATTATACTACTGTGGAGAAATTTTGATTATTGAGAGAAGAAGATGAATGGTGGAAGATTTTTATAAACTTTGAAAATAAATTTTTGGAATGACAATAGAGTTGGGGTACCCTTAATATATAGGCATAAACAAGGACTGTAACCAACAAAATCTGAAAATAACGGAACAATATTTTTATTTTACTTTGTGAGAATGAAAATTAATTTTATGAAAATATTTATTCGGATACATCACACAGCACACACAAATAACAAAAAAAAAAAAGTTATATTAAATAATGTCATGTGACTAAACCATTTTTTCTCATTTTTTTTTTTAATATTTGAGCAAACATTATTCGAAGACATATCATTTTAAACCACAATATTTAACTTAACTCTATCAACTAGAAACAATCAATTTATTACTTAGTCAAACTTAGCAAGTCCAACTCAAGTTGAATTCATAAAACAGTAGGCCGTCAAGACATATCATTTCACGCGAGAGTTGTCAAAATAAGCTAACCCGTCAAACCTGAATTTTTTCTGGGCTTGGGCCCTAAAAATTCTAGCCCAAGTTTTTTTCCCGAGCTTTTTAGCTGAACCTCCCTTAAAGTCCGATTGAAATATGGGTCATAGGTAGCCCGAGACCAAATAAAATAAAAATTATATTAAAAAAAGCTTAAATGCAGTTTTACCCCTCTATAATATGTTTCGGAATTTTACCCTTTATTTTAAAACTCGAAATTTAAACCCCTTTATTTTAAAATTCTTTGGATTTTACCTCCACTGTAATATTTGACTCATTGCTTATGTGACAATAATGATGTGCTATATTGTTTTCCGTGTCATTAATTATTTATTATTAAACATTATTTATTTTTTAATGAAAAATTACTAAAAAATTACCAAAAAAATACATTAAAAAATTCTGAAAAATGACAAAAAAAACCAAAAAAAATCTAGAAAATGACAGGAAAAAACCAATAAAAAACCAGAAAGATACTATAAAACAAGAAAAATACCATAAAACAATCATTAAAAAGACAATAAAAATATCGCAAGGAAGTGATGGGGCTTCAACTATTTTAACTCAAGGATCACAACCTCCTCCAACCCAATATTCCTAAGCATAATCTGTCTATTAATTATCCTTGTTTTTTTTATTAAGCTATTAGACATTTTTTTATTAAGTGACATATTATGTTAATATTTAGTTATTAGGCTTGTTTTGTGACTCAACTATTGGGTGTATTATTGCATGAATACTCATTGTGACTCATTTAGCCATGTTTTTTAGGATAAAATTATGTTAATGGTTATCCAAAATTTTGTAGGTGCATAATCAACACTCTAGATATTTTTATTGTCTTTTTAATGGATATTTTTGGTATTTTTTGTCATTTTTCAAATTTTTTTTTGGTATTTTTGTTATTTTTTTAGTAACTTTTTCATTCAAAAATCAATAATAAAGTAATATGTAATAATAAATAACTAATGACGTGGAAGGCAATACAATATTTATCACTAACACATATAATTCAACCGAATATGACTCGCATAACACATAATTTAAAACGGTCGGAGATGGGACTTAAATTTACACTTTAGATTTTTCTCCATTTAGTCATTTTGACCTTGAATTTGTCTAAATCCATTTTTATTTTATTTTTTGAAAAGGCTAAAATTATATATATGAAAAAAGGAATAAGTAAGGGTGGAGTATAATAAGATGTACAAAAACCCACTAAAAGTACATAAGCATGGAATACTACAATACTCGAAAACAGATAGGCAGAAACAAAAAACAAAAATAAAATCGAAAAAAAGAAAAACTAGCCGCAAAACAATCACTAGGGTCAAAGCTGAATAAACCAATGGAATGGCCCAAACACCCCAAAAGAACTAAACAGACCCCCCCCCCCCCCCCCCCTCCTGCCTGCATAAAAAATTGCACAATTAAAATTTAAGGGTTAAAATTGCAAAATTGTAAAACTTGAGGAATCAAAAGTACATTTAAGTCCAATTAAAATGCTCATATGACATTGTTATGTGGACTTTTGTTTTGTCAAATAGCCTAATGGCTAGAAAATCCACCTTAAAGGTGAATAAGTGGAGTGTCCCGGGTTCGAACCCAGGCCTCCTGCACATATTGTGCGATATCCATACCATCTGAGCTAAGCTCACCGGGATTGTTATGTGGACATTTTAATTGGACTTAATTGGACATTGTCTAGTTAACCTCTGGATAGCATGTAATGAGAGGTTGGCTACTCGAAATAGGTTACACAAATTTGGGTTAATTGACACGATCAGTTGTTGTTTCTCTCAGGATGATGAAATACAGCAACAACTTATATATATATACTCACTCCGTCCCAAAATATAAGCAAAAGTGAGTCAAAGAAATTTCATATATTTGGTTAAAGATTTGGACCAAATACAATTCACTTTTGTTGACCAACTTTTGCTTATATTTTAGGACGGATGAAGTATATACTTTTGGTCCCTCGAATTTTTACAATTTTGCAATTTTAACTTTCTAATTTTAATTGTGCAGTTTTAGCCTCTCACTTTTATCCTATTTTAAATTTTGAAGTCCAACATTTTGATTTTGACAAAAAAAAATATTGATGTGGCAATATCTTTACACTTGGGTGGTTGTAATCGACCATAATATAAATTAATAAATTCATTCAAAAATAAAAATAAAACTCATTTGAAAAAAAAGAAATAAAACTGCAGCACTATTCATCTTCAATTTAACTCATCATGAGAACCCAACACCGTTCTGATCTTCAACTATAAATTTTTTATTCAAAATCCACACAAATATTCATAATTCATTGGATACCATACCACAAAAATCAAATTTCTCAGCAATAAATTTGCAAGTCTCTATTTCTTATCCTCCCTAAGGCCATCTAAGGCTATTTGCCCATTTCAATTTTGCAGACCCTGCATATAAGAAAAATATTGTACCAAAAAAAAAGAAAGAAATCAAATCACTATATTTCAGCGCTTAGCCAGAAAAATATTGTAGTTTTCATAAACTCTCAACTTTTAATATTAAAATGAAGGGACTAAAAATATTAAAAGGTATCGACTATTCTTGACAATTTTGCAAAATGTATGGACTATTTTCTACGGATTGAACTAATCTTGATAACGGAAAATTTTATAGGTTTTTTTTTACCATTTTTAAAATGTAGGACCATTCTTAACAATTTCACAAAATATAGGGACTAAAAACATATTTAATCCTAAATTTATTTGTCAACGGTGAATACCAATTGCAAATTTATTCATGTAACTAATTTGTATTAGTTGTCGGATAATATGTGATTTTGTAACTTGAAGCATTTTTCAGTCAAATTTATGTGATTTTGTATTTCAGTTTTATTTTTGTGTGGTAGGATGTCAGCTTTGTTATAGATTATTCATTCTCATTTAATTAAAGAAAAAATAATTTATATCGATAGTGTAAAATAATTTTACACTATTAACTAATGTTAACCATGTTTTCCGTCATGTCACCTCACTTCACCATACTTTGTTGATATAACATGACAAAATGATAGTTATTTATTGAATAATTGTATAAAACAATTTTACACCGTATGTGCATCTCCATTAAACTCTTTTAATTAACAATTCTATATATTTTCATAAAAAAATAAATCTACGTAAAGACTATATAGTACTGTTTTAAAAATTTGGATTTGCACCGTAATTTCGCAATAAGCGGCATCAATCATGATTTAGGATATTCAAATCAATAATTGCACAATAATTGATCTGTTAGTATAGGTTTAGTTTATTGAAAACCTCCACCAAACTTAGTACATGCACATAATCATTTAGTCAATGTAATTAAAAAAGAATGGCTAATCTTTTCTTCTTTTTTGTTTACTGAAAGGAAAAAAAATAATGATTATCTAGAAAAGAGAGGAACAAAATTGAAAATCCATACAAATATATTCATGATGCCATGACATGTTGGAAATTAAAATAGCGCTGCAAATTTCTTTGCACCAATCACCACAAAAAATTGCAAGGCTCCAATCCCATTGTATAATGCCATATAAGGCTATTTACCTGTTTCAAAATTTCAAACCCTGCATATAAAGAATAACCATATTTCAGTACCTAGCTAGGAAAAGTATTGTAGTTTCACAAACTCTTAATTTTTTTTTCTTCAAAAACTCGGTATCCAACCTAAAGACTGACTAATTCGAGGACCCTAATTTCACCATCCACTTGCGAGGGATCTATTTAAAGTCAGAGTTTTTTTTTTAATCGTATGGATATGTCCACCGAAATTGACACCACATAAAATCGAACCAAAGACTCTAAGAGAAGCACACTCCAAAGTCCCAAGCAAATACCATTGTGCCAACAAGTGGGTTTAAACTCTCAACCTTTCCTTTTCAATCCTCTAATTTTCACTCATATGTATAAACAAGTAATTCCTGCCATCATTTTATTTTTCGGACAAAGAAAGTCACAAAACACGTAGATTAGATGACACAAGTCTCTTCTAACTTAACCAAGGTTATGAGTTTGATCATTATTTTTTTTATCATGCAGTAATGTTAAAACTCTTAAGAATTTGTCATTCATTTAAATTCCACAAACTTCGAGAGATTAGTCTCTATAATTGTATGGAGACAATATCCAATTTTCAGAAAGAAAAAAAGTCATAAAGCCATTCAATTCAAACATTTGAATTTTCAACAACTAACTAACCAACTTGATTTATTAGTACTAATAGCTCACCAAAACAAAACCAACACGGAAAATGAGCAATAAATTACTAGCTACTAGCTAGCATACTATAAGAAAAAGTAAACTTCAATTAATTAGTTATTAAAAGTAACCTATTACTAATTGATCACATGGATGATAACTTACTGTTGAAATTCAATGTTAATCAAAGATGAAGAAACATTTGCAATGATCTGAAAGGCAGTGGTGGAGAGGACCATAGAAGTATCACTTGAAGAAGGCCTAGAGACAGAGGATTGTGCCCTATCAACAATCTTAATCTGAATTGTTTGACCAGGAATGCAAGTTCTAGGTACTGCTGCACTTATACATCTCACCTCATACAGCCTTCCACATGCTGCTCCATTGTCCCATATACCTTCTCCTGCAGAACCAAACATATTGCTCGATGGAAATTGCGACGCATCTCCCCCAAAACACGCCGTAGCTGTTTTGTCAAATATTCCATAAAACACAACAATTTCATTAATCAACCATCACATTTCGTGAGCTACATATATTACGAACATATTTGGATCCCTTACAACAGCTGTATGAATGGTCCCCACAACTATTGCACCATACCACGGTTGAAGTGATCTAGACTCACATCATTCACAACTGTTGCATCAATCGTGGGGATAATTAGATTCGGAGAGAGCCATTCTTTCTTTAAAATCTAACGGTTTGTACTATTGGTGTAGCAGTTGCAGATGATGTGGAAATTGTTATTGAGGTGGTGAGGGGTACTTACGTAAAAACGGAGGTCCATAATGGGAAGCAGTGCCAACGTCAGCTTGAGAGAAGTGGATGAACAGTGTTGAGAGGAGGATGATTATTTGGAATTGGAAGGAAAGATATAGAGACTTGGACATCATTGCTTCTGCATAAAGTACAAATTAACGAATTGGAGAAACTTAAAGCAAAATTAGTTTATATATTCGCATAGTGTTTATGCAAAGTCAACGGAGAAAAATCTTTGGTCTGCTGTTGCCTTGCCAATCTTGCTTTTATATTTCTAGAGAAGAACTGTCACACATGTCTATTAATATTGCTTTTATGGGTTCATCGTAGAAGTTGATTAAAAATTCATTGACTTGTATTAATAAATAGTTTATTCTTTAATGTTATAATTTTTTTGGGTTAAGATGATATTGGTGCGAAGTTTTCACCGCCGTTAACGATGATTAATTTCCGTTGGACACACAAAGTGGATTCTTTCCTCTCAACCGAATTTTTTTCATACGCATGAATCAATAATCGAATCTCTGGCCACATGCTTAAGAGATCAAAAAATCTTTACCACTTTGGACCAATTCATTATTGGTTGATGTTATAAAACACACTGTGTTTATGCATATTTTTTTAAGGTAAAATAAACCATTGAACATTTGAATGAAAAAATAAGAGATCTTTTCCATTTAATCAGAAGTTTTGTTTTCAAATTTACCTTAAAAAATGCAACAATTTAAATTCTTTTGAGGGATGATTTTGCCAATCATTATAGTTTCACTGACTCATTGAATTATAGTCTTTTAATACAAAGATCTTGTTCACATTAATGTATTTAGAAAAGATGATGCATATCTTTTATAATTTAATTAAGATTTTGAATTTAATCTCTGATATATACATACAATAATATTAAAATTCTTAAGGAAAATGCGTAAAGTTAATGCATTGAAAATTATAATATTTAATGTTTTGAATAAAAAGTTTTTTTAAATAGAATGTTTAAAGAGTGTGCAGAACACTCGTTAGCAAGACCCTTTATACAATTAGACGGAGAAGATAAGAAGAAGAAAAAAATGCTGTTCACACTTGGCATCAAAATAGTCCTTGGTTCCCATTTTATAATTCCACAAGGAAACTCCTTGATACCCTCGTCGGGGTGGAATCAATCAAAATAAATTTGTCTTGTTTTGCAACAGTGACAAAAATACTGAACACAAAAAGACAGGCATGGGTCCAAATTATGGGTCTCAGTCTCAGATGCCGGCCACCGTCGTTGGTGGTGGTTACTGGTTAGCACGTAGGAGTTAGCAACTCAATTTTTAAATTATAACTAATAAATATTCAAACCTCTTTTTTCGACATCACATATATTCAAACCTTATCTTATAATCAAAACTTAATTGGTTATAAATATATAAAATGAAATCTTCTGGAACAAATTATAATAATAATATATTTGGTCAATAATATAGACTATATACATTGATTTTACAATGAACTTAAAAAGTCATTTTTTATTTATAATAGTGACCGAAGTGAGTATATTAAAATGTTTTTATTAAGTAAGTCGTACAAGTTTGTCTCTTTTTTAAGAAACAAGTTTATCTTATAAAAAGTATATACTCATATAATATAATAAATATTCCAATAATTTAAACTTAAATGTAAAGAAAAAATTTAATCTAAACAAACTCCATTTAACAATCTGTCAAAAAAAAAAAAAAAACTCCATTTAACAAGGAAGAAAATGAACCAAATGTGAAAATTGAAATGAAAATTAAAATTCCGTTTTAAAAATTTCTGGTAAGTTTATCTAGTTTATTAAATTGCAATCCTTACGACTTTCGTTGATTCGAATTTGCACTTCAACACCTCAAATATCTCTACGGTCTTTTATCATTGATTATAATTACGAATTGAAGCCTCTATATATATATACTTGGGGCTGAAAAAAAATCATTGTTACAAGTAAATATATAGAACGATTCGTAAAATTAAAGAAGAATTATGAAAGAGCATGGACATACCCGATGTGGTGTTGTTCAATTTGCAGAGAATTAAGTATGATTACTCTAGCTAGCAAAGATCGGAAGATATTAAATAACACTTGATTAAGTAACTGAAAAGCTTTATATTGTGGTTGTGTGCAGTGTATTTTATTTTTACATCAAATTATTTCTATTTTATACTAGTTTTTAAGTGAATATATTGATTTAGATTTTACGGAACATTACCCTTTAAAGATACTCTATCATTTAATATGATTAATGTCTTTTTGACCGAAAATTACAAGGGGATAGAAAATGTAATCTTGCCAATACAGCAAGAGATGATGTGTAAAATGGGTTATATATGTTGTTTGCTTGCACGAGATTAGTTGCTTGATTGAAAAAATGTTTGGGATCTTATCACAAATTTTGTTATTTAACTTTTTCTTGATGCATTTTGTAATAAATTATAATTTGATCAATCATTTTTCATGGGCTTGTTTGCTTAAAGATAATGTCTATGTAACCAAGACATTTTAAAGACTTGCCACCAAAGATATAAGGTGTAGACAAACTCCATCGCATTTATATTAAGTCACCATTAAGTATGATGCATTTTAATTTGATCAACAATTTCATTAATATTGATCTCCTTGTTGTAAAAAAAAAGGTTATTACAAGCTTTTCAAATCAGTCAAATAAAAACTAGCCAAATCACTTGAAAGCTATTATTTGGTTTGAAATGACACACTTGTATTGTAGCCCACAAAATTGATGAACATGGATAATAGCAACATTTGATAGAAGGCGAATAAATGGAGTGTTCGAAAATCGAAAATCGAACCTCGGCTCTTGCGTTTATAACGCTTTGTCCCTACCAATTTAGTTAAGCTCATGGGGACTATTATCCGACATATATTAATTACCACTAAATGACAATAAAAAAAATCTTAGTTATAATACGATATAAAAAAAACTGTTAAAATAAATATGGATTAACTTATAACTAAACACTAACGTTGATGCTGCCTTTGTGTCTGGATCTGGAAGGATCTCGATGGGATTGTGTTTTCGCGATAATAGTGGTCACTTCATGGCTGATATGACACAATGGCAACAAACTGTGATTTCATCTGTAGAAGGAGAAACATGGGCTTTACTTTTAGCAATGGAAGAAGCAAGACATAGATGACTGAATCGAGTTCAATTTGAAAGTGATTCGAAAGTTTTGATAGAGGTCATTCATATGAAGCGTAGAGGCAACTCTGAGTTTTTGTCAATTATTCATGATATCCTTAGTCTTATGTCATCTTTTATAAACTTTGAGGTTAAGTTTGTTAGGAGGCAAGCAAATTTGGTTGCTCATACTCTTACTAGGGCGGCCAATTCTTGGGCTAGCTTCCATAGGTTTGAGAATATTCCCTTTTGTATTGAACGTTTAGTTTTTAATGAAATGCAATAAATTTGTTTGATTCAAAAAAAAATTTATAACTAAACACACAAAGTTTTGCATAACTTTACTTATTCATCTTTAAAGTGGATTTTCTATACACTAAGCTATTTGAAAAAAGAAATTACGTATAACTTAAAAAAATCGTTAATGAGGAACATTACTCAAACTTTTCCGTTTATTTGAGGGGCTTTTTCGTCTTTATACTTATTTCCTTTCACTTTCTGGCATTGTTCCAAACGATGGAAAAGATACTCTTTCCACCATCTTTCCCTCTCTTCAATTTCTCTCATTCCCCCTTCTTCTAAACCAAACATGTTAACAAGAGATGACTTTACCAAGAACGAGTGATCAGATTCTGGGCAATTTGTCGTGTCTACTGTTACTCCGGTCTCTTGTTCCATTTTCTAACAATTCAATTTATATTCGTAAATAATCATCACAATCAAAATTTATTTTTTTTAATCTTTTTCCATGTTGATGAAAATAATAGGATACTTTTTTGTATAAAGTTTGAAGATTTCAGTAATAATCTCAATGGGTACTGTTTCTGCTAGATACCCATTTGGAATCCCTTTTCATTTTCAATCCCTAAATCGCAGATTGGAATGTTCAATCTCCCAATTTCCTCTCCATTTCGACCTTTCCAGAATCACCTTATATTCTGCTTCTGAGGTACCTTACTTAATAACTCACTTAATATGGTTCATTTTATAAAGATAAGTGATTATCAATTGCAAGTTTTAATGCCTTATACTTCTATGTCTTGTTTAGTAACTAAAATTTGAAAGACCTTTTATTAGTTAGTAATGTAGATTGGAATTCAAGGGTAGCTAGTTGTTGATTTGTTCCGTAAGTATAGCTCAATTGGTAGCTGCAGGACGTTGATATGTAGGGGTCTGAGTTTGAACCTGAAGTTTCCCAGTCTAGCTACTAGGCTACTTGACTAAAAATATAAAGAAGGAACCGATGACACATTTCGAAATGATAAGAAAACGCTAAGGGGGTGTATTGGATTGAAATTTTGTAGTTTGAATTTTAATGGATTGATATCATAAGAGTTCATAGGATTTGAAATGGCTTCATGGATTCATGATGTATCTTAGTTTTACTATGTTATGTTATTTACTACCCCAGTTGAATGTTATATACAGCGGAAGCTGATATGCACTTCATTACTGGATGAGTGATGAGTGATATGTAGGTACTAGGGAGTATCTAATAAATCATGATCATGGATGCAGAGATTAATTCATCGAGTTTGTGCACGACCTGATATTGATGATTTCTACTGGGAGAAAGTTCCAACGCCCATTCTTGATACAGTCGAAAGTCCTCTTTGCTTGAAGAACTTATCTCTAAGGGTTAGTTGTAAACTCATTAGTATTTTTAATTTTTTTTTCTGATTGCTTTCACCTCATTTGGAACTTGCAATCTTGGAGTATCTCATTCTCTAAGTAACTGTCTTTGCAGGAGTTGAAACAACTAGCTGCTGAAATCCGTTTAGATTTGTCTTCTATTATGTCAGGTACACCAATATTACTAAATCCAAGTATGGCTGTGGTGGAGCTGACAGTTGCAATACATCATGTTTTTCATGCTCCAGTAGACAAGATATTGTGGGATGTCGGTGATCAAGTAAGATTTTACTTAAAATAAAATGCCAGTGCTCCCTTCTCATTTCAAATTTTCCTCTTTGAAGTGGAAAGTTGTTTACATGGTTCCAAATTTTGCAACTAACCAATGAGTTCTTTTCTAAGAATTCAAAGAAAAACTTATTTCAGGTTTTGTGACTATTTGTTAATTGTCTGCAGACATACGCACATAAGATACTTACAGGAAGGAGATCGCTCATGAAGACAATCCGACAAAAGAACGGCCTTTCTGGTTTTACTTCTCGATTTGAGAGTGAATATGATGCATTTGGTGCAGGTCATGGATGCAACAGCATATCTGCTGGACTTGGTAGTTTATATTTTTCTTCCTTGTTTCATCATTTTATATTTGTTTCCTGGAACATTATTAAGGCTTGGTAATGTTATTTTGATTGTCATTTACAGTTCTGACTCTTTTGAGTTCATATATGTGGGTTGAGACCTTTTTCCGTAATAAATATGGCCACTTTATATTTTCCCTCTTAAATGAACTTATGGAATTTTGATAGGTGAAATCTCAAATGTTCTCAAAGTCATTCAGAGTATATTTTATTTCAGGAATGGCAGTTGCACGGGATATTAAAGGGAGACGAGAACGTGTAGTTGCAGTTATCAGCAATTGGACAACTATGTCCGGTCAGGTGTACGAGGCAATGAGCAATGCAGGATATTTGGACTCAAATATGGTGGTAATTTTGAACGATAGCCGCCACTCTTTACTACCACAAATTGAGGAGGGGTCGAAAACCTCTGTCAATGCCCTATCTAGTACCCTTAGCAGGCTCCAATCCAGCAAATCTTTCCGGAGGTTTAGAGAAGCTGCTAAGGTATGCAGTATGCATCTTTTTCTTTTCCTTTGCAGAAAAAATGCATGATAGCTGTCAATTAGCATGAAGTGTTTGTTGCTAACATGCAGGGTCCATACTCCATATGACAATGCCACATCTGAACTTTATATGAGTTTTCTATAGAAACAAAGTCTGCATGCTAAATAATGTACCACAAAATGGATACATGACGAGCATTATGAAATGATTTGAGGCCTGTAAAAAATAATGTAACTGCTCAACTCTGTCTGTTTGTGCATTAGGAAATACTCCCTCCGATCATCAATTATAAGAGAATTTTTGAAGATTTTTCAGTCCTATTTATAAGAAAAGGTTACAAAGTTTAAAGTATGTTTATTGCTTAAATGACAGGTTTATCCTCATTTAAAATGACCTTTTGGTTTTTCTTCTTATAATTGGGACTAGAGGGAGTATAAATGTGGAAATCCCCCCTCTCCCACCTAACCCAAAAAAATGCTTCGTTCTATCTGCATCTTTGCTCTAGTATTTCCATGTTATCTCATTCAAAGTAAGTGTTCTGTCCAAAACGTAATAATGGTTATCCTTCTTTGGCCTCCAGTCTCTATATCTTAATGCTTCACACTTCATATTCAAATATATTTAAGTGAGTGGCAAATTTTATGTTTTATCACAGGGTGTTACAAAACGTATAGGCATGGGCATGCATGAATTGGCAGCTAAAGTTGATGAATATGCTCGTGGTATGATGGGGCCACCAGGTTCTACTCTATTTGAAGAGCTTGGGTTGTATTACATAGGGCCAGTGGATGGACACAATATTGAAGATCTAATAAGCGTTCTTCAAGAAGTAGCTTCCTTGGATTCAATGGGTCCTGTCTTGGTTCATGTGATAACTGATGAAAATCAGGTTCAAGAACACAATAAAAACAGTTATATAACAGACAAGCAGATGGATAGTTATATAACAGACAAGCAGATGGATGGTATTGCTTTTGCTATTCTGTTATAAGTGTATCATAAGTTTTGTTCCACTGCATGCCATTTCTGGTTGTAAAATAGCTTATCTTGTAAATAAAACGAGATTACAATTTAGGAGTCTGTTGATTTGCCTAAAATCTAGGAACTAGACGAGACAAGAATTTTTGTTACATACTTGATTTTGAAATGGTCATGAGACAGAAGCAAGAAACTGTGGGACAACTTTTTGTCTCAAGGGAAACACTACGTCACATAACCTAAAGGAGAAAAATATTTACTTACCCCTCTCTATATATATTGCAATGTTTAGCGCGGCATAAATATTGCACAATATAAAGTACCAAATTTTAGGAAAACCATTTACACTAGGTATTTTTGAAAGTTTCTCCTGATTTTTTTTCCTAAGCCTTTTTACCTTTTCCTAATATAATCTGAAACACACTGAATTTATTTGGATTCTTATCTTGATTCTGATGGATATAAATAATATTTCTGGTAGGTGTATTACCATGCTTTTGAGTACCAAGAAATTATATCTTAGCTTCTTTATGGCGCGACTTTCTCATTATTTTGAAAATTTGAATAATATGTTATTTCCCGATCATTTCTAATTAGTTCTGTATTTTTTTTTTTTTTTTTGTATGGTAACTTTTCAGAGTCTTTCAGTTCTGATTTATCAGATAATGCTGGTCGGCCTCAGACATATGGTGATTACTTTGTGGAGACCTTGGTTGCTCAAGCTGAGAAAGACAAGGATATTGTGGTTGTTCATGCAGGATTCACAACAGAGCCATCACTTGAACTGTTTCGGGAAAAATTTCCAGATAGGATTTTTAATGTGGGAATTGCTGAGCAACACGCAGTGACATTTGCTTCTGGTTTGTCATGTGGAGGATTGAAGCCATTTTGCATTATACCTTCTTCTTTTCTACAGAGAGCCTATGACCAGGTACAACCTTATTTCAGCTTAAGCTATCATGATAACCACTATGTTGTAAATAAGAATTTTTTAGAGAAAAACATATCTTGAGTCAGGGCATAGTATAAAGCTCCTACAGCTTTTGTTTTTGGCCCCCACTTCATATAAATAAATTGTTCATTTTGTTAAGATTTTTTCTCTACAAAATAGGCCTTTCATCTCATAATAAAAACCACTCATTTATTTTAATTAGGTTTAGAAGGATCTATTTTAAAGTTTGTTTTAGGCCTTGATATGTATTGGGCCGACCCTGATTAGAGTGAAGATGAAGGAATGTGGTAACAGTGCTACATTTTGAATTGATAAGGCATTCATCATATGCAATTTTGAGATTTTTTTTTCTGATCAGCTAGACCAGATTCATTATTATAGACTAGATTCATTGATTATTCAATGAATCTGAAAAGTTATTTTTTGCTTATATTTGAAACCGGAGGGAGTATATGATTAATGCCTTAACCAGCAAATTGTAAGGGTTGAAAAGGATTGTACTTTATGAACCTTAAGGGAGTCCGGGACTTGAGGATATCTGATGCTTTCATGATAAAGTAATTAGGTATCTAATATCAATCATTTCATGTTGTTTAAATTTTCAATGTGAGTTGGTGGAAATGTAACCTACTTTGTAAAAATAGATGGTTAGTGCACATTACACAATGCTTGAAATAATTACGAATTCAAACATGTTATGTGTCATGTCTAGGTGGTTCATGATGTTGATCAACAGAAAATTCCAGTGCGTTTTGTCATTACAAGTGCAGGATTGGTGGGTTCTGATGGTCCTCTCCAGTGTGGAGCATTTGACATAACGTTCATGTCATGCCTACCGAACATGATTGTCATGGCACCATCTGACGAGGTTGAACTTGTGCACATGGTGGCTACTGCTGCTCGTATCAATGACCGTCCAGTTTGCTTTCGGTATCCTAGGGGTGCCTTGGTTGGGGAAGACCACACTATACATGATGGAATCCCGATTGAGGTAATTTGGCAATTCTGTTTTCTTGATAATTTTGAGTTATGCTGCCACCTATTACTTTGAAAAGGGTAAACTAATTTCAATTTCAAACTTAAGGAAGAGTCCTTCGTTTTTACCTTCCCGAAAAAAATTTCATAGTATATTATCTCCCTTTTTCTAATTTTAGAGTGGCTGTAATTTATTCATACACAGATTGGAAAGGGAAGAATTCTTGTTGAAGGTAAAGATGTTGCCTTACTGGGATATGGATCAATGGTTCAGAACTGTCTAAAGGCCCGTTCACTTCTTGCAAAACTTGGCGTTGAGGTGACTGTTGCTGATGCAAGGTTCTGCAAGCCCCTTGATATCAAGCTTCTTAGGCAGCTCTGTAAACACCATTCTTTTCTAATTACTGTTGAGGAAGGATCTATTGGAGGGTTTGGTTCCCATGTTGCTCAATTTATTGCTCTTGATGGACTTCTCGACGGAAGAATTAAGGTAATTAGTTTAAGCTATGTGGCAAGGTTATAACTGTGTTATGCTTTCAAGAATATTTGGGTTTTATGAACGTGTTATTGGTAATCATCGACATAACTTGTCTTGCAAGGCATGGCTAAATTTTGTTTTTCTAGTGAGCGAGTTTCTGATATTTTGTTTCATTTTTCTGCGTCAAATCTTCCAGTGGCGACCAATTGTCTTACCAGACAGTTATATTGAACATGCATCACCAAATCAGCAGCTTGACCAAGCAGGGTTGACCGGACATCACATTGCTGCGGCAACATTGAGTTTGCTGGGCCGTACCCGTGAAGCTCTATCGTTTATGTGTTTGTGACGAAGACACTTCATGGTTTGCAATCTTGTGTAGTTTTGTTTTACATGTCTGGTGTAAAAAGAGATCACGGATGCCATTTTAATTGTATATATTGTACATAAATGAGTTATGAGTGTCAAATAGAAGGGAGGGAAAAGCTAATATAAACTATGATAGTCTAACAAATCATGATTTATGTTGCCATAGTCTCGTAGAAACAGATTGTGTCACAGTTACTTAGTCTAGCGGATGTGCGTAGTAATAATGAACTGCGAAAATGTGGATCTGGCTGCTCCGTTCTACTTATCTTGCTATGAGTCAGAGAAGTTAGAATCTCTACAATTTTCCCGCTCCACTTCTATAATTTTGAAGAGTTTTAAAATATATACGTACATAAAATTGTAGTAATAGAAAATGGTAAAGAGGGTTGATTTTGAGCTTGATGCAGAGATTGTTGTTACGAAGTTTCATAGTAAAAATGATGATATATCTGAATTAGGAGATGTCATCAAAGAGTGTCAACAGCTGCACAATACTTTTTTTTTGGAAACTCGAGTTTATTATGAGACAAGTCAATGAGGCCTTTCATGTTTTAGCACGGGTAGCCTCATCCCTAGCTAGTTTTCACATTTTCACTGATACACCTACTTGTATTCACAATATTATTAGTAATGAAATGCTTTAAGCTTCTTTCCGTCAAAAGAAAATGGTAAAGAGTGTCGCTAGAGGAGTTTGGATTCTCTCCTTTAATTATTTCTCTCATTTGTCTCTATCTCTCTCTTACATTTTCTCACTCTTTCTTTTTATTATTTTTTATTGATTTTCTTTGTCCTATTACACATATTTTTTAAGGAGGAAGAAGGATGGAAGGAGAGGATCCAACCTCTCTTTAGAGCCTTTGTTATATATATATATTGTATTGAAAATTGTGTAATTAATTTTTTAGAGTTTAAAAATTGCTGTTTTCAATACAAAATTTCTACTTTAACTTCCTTAAAAGATGTCCTTGGAGCATTTGCAATAAAAAAAATCACTGTTGGGTACTTAAATTAAATGGGTTATATGTGTGCACATAATTCATTTACAATCTCTCCAACTAACACCTTTTAAAAAATTAAATGGGAAGGTTGTGAGAAAGCTACGCTCCATTTAAGGTTGTTATGTTCTCCTGGCAAATGCTTCTTAATCGTTTGCCAGCAAGAAAGAATCTTTGTAATCATTGTTAGTTGGTTTAGTGGTGGGTTGACGCTAAACTTGGTACGAAAAATTATAATTTAATCCCCACAACTGCGATCGGAGGAGGATGAAACTACTTGATACCAGAAATGATCTCCGAATTAAATCATACGGTCCAATGAACCATATACTGAGACGTAAACTTGGTCGTATATTTGGTGTCCGGAGGTTTTAAAATCGGAGGATCTTTTTGCTAAATGTTTGTT
Organism: Trifolium subterraneum; assembly: GCA_951799995.1. NCBI lineage: Eukaryota > Viridiplantae > Streptophyta > Magnoliopsida > Fabales > Fabaceae > Trifolium > Trifolium subterraneum. Next base: position 50,782,229 of record OX637468.1, on the reverse strand, counting down.
TGCTAGCAAAGTTTGGTATGACATTTATATAGCTTTGGATGTCATTTGCTTTGCCCAGGAATTTGTTTATCCTATTACAAAGTTGTTGTGTCTTTAATAATTAGTGCCAAAGTAAAGAGCTTCTGGTTATCTAGCACGCAACTATTTGCTTGGTTGTAATACTACTTCTACTTATTTTCATATTCACCTAATATAATTTCGTTTTCTGATTCAAAAAAAGTCTCACATGGACATGATAATGTAGAAAGACATATTTTAGCGGAAAATAATGGTGGTCCTGCAGAAAGAGAGAAGGTTTAAAGTAGAATCTCAATATACTACTACTTGATCACCGAAGCTAAGTCAAAACAATGCTCCCTCCGGTTATTATAAGAAAAAACTATTTTTTAGGGTGTCTTTAATGTTAAAAATAAGGAATCGAATAAAACAACTTCAGTTATAATGCGTTTGATTTTAAAACTGTTCGTGGTACTCAATAAATTATGGCCGAGGGGCAGAAGTCACGTGACAAAAACTGAAATAACAAAATAACAACTTTTTGTCATCAATATAAGTTGTCAAAAATAACAAAATAACATTTTGTCCACTAAACTTCTTGCAACACAAAATTTGTTCAATAACTTAAATGTTTGTCATGTATTGTTATGTGCTGTTATGTTCAGTACTCACATTTTTCATATCAAACGGAGTTACGGACCCTTGTGTTCATTGAAAAAATGATGTACCGAAACTACACCACTTTTCCAATAAACCTAAAATATAGTTTTGTGCTTATAATAGTGATCGGGAGAGTACCTAATAGATGATTAAATACTAGTTAGTTAAGTAATTATGAGATAGTAGTTAATTAAATAATCTAAATATAAATATAAGTTAGATATAATATATATATATATATATATATATATATATATATATATATATATATATATATATATATATATATATATATTGTTATGTGGATTTTTATGTTATTGGGTTGTTTAATTGAGTTATATGTCTTTAGGTCTATCATCAGTATGATATTTTTTTTTTGAGAAAGGAGTATTATAAGTAATGTTTTATGCATCGTAACCTAATCAATAAAATCAAGTAAATTTATCTTATTTTATCTTTATTTTCTTAACTAATCTTTCTTTGCATTTCTTTGTGATAGTGTAGTTTTCTATAATTTCCTAACTTGATAGGGCAACCATCCTATCAATATTTATATTATCATTTTAATAAGGTGTTACAAAGGGAAGCACAGTGTATTATTTATTATTATTTTTGGTCAGGTAGAAACTTTACTGAGGTTAATAAGTGAAATATCCGAAGTTTGAATTCTATTTCTATATATAAAATCGAATGTTCCTATTAACTGAACTAAGTTTATTGAAATAAACACGGTGTATTATTATGAGACATATTATGGATGTTCATAATTTAAATTAATTATTAAATTAAAATATAAAAAACTAGTACATCCTGCACACAATTTAGGTGCGGTAATTTCATGATTTGAATATCCTTGAGTTCTTATTTTATTTTTATCTCAAGTCTAAGAGGTGTGTATTTTTTTAGAATTTTAAATAAAAGTAGTATGATTTTTTGTAAAATATCGACTATAAAAATTATTGGTCCAAGTCCGATATCACCTCGAGAAAACTTAAAATTGTTGTAATTTTAGAATTGGATTGAAATTCAAAACCTCTTAAAATTGGAAGAGATTCTTTATTATCACATGCAAGTGTTCTTGGATTGATACACATTTAGTTCGATGTAATATCAGTTTGCAACGAATAATGCACATTTGGATGTGTGTCGAAACACAATACATGATTTGTTAAGATTAGCTCATCAAAATAACTGCCACAATTGTGGCTTGTCATTGAAGTAGCTTATAATAATAAGAGTTCTCAAACAAACTTAAAAGTCGAATACTTAGGCTCCGTTTGGCCCGACTTTTTTTAGCTTTAAATTCTCTTTTTAATCAAAAGTTAGGCCAAACACATTTTTAACAAAATTTTTAACCGTAAAAAGCAGATTTTTTCAATGTGCAAAATTGGATTAAATGAGCTTCTAGAAAAAGAGGTTGAAAAAAAAATCCGAAGTTTTTTTTGTAATGATCCCGCTTCGAATCCCACTTAAGGCTCTTTTTATTATTATTTTTTTCATTTTTTAGGTTGTTTTCATTTAAATATTATTAGTTGTTATTATCTTTTTTAAAAGTTTTTATTTTTGGTACAAACCTTTTTTAAAAAATATATATTTTATTAAACAAATTTTAGATTAAAGATAACTTTGAAGTTAAAAAAAACAATAATTACCAAACAACTTTTGCTCTTTTATTGAAAGTTCTTATTTTCACTTTTAGTTTTTAATCAGCTTCTAAGAGCTAAAAAAGCCGGGCCGAACGGACCCTTAAATTATGAATTCTACTTCTAACCAAAAACAAACTCAAGCTTTCCATAATTTTAAATATACCTTCCACTTTATTTTCAATTCCTTTACAATTCTTGTATTTTAAATTCAAAGTAATTTACTTTTTCTAGCAAAGCACTATCTTTTAATTCTTTTTATCTTTCTTGCAATTTAATTTTCAAGTCATTTTAAACTTCAGTAATTTACTTTATCTTACTTGTACAAAAAAAAAAGGTACTTTTTTAGTATTTTATATTTCAAGCCTTTTATCAGGCATTACTTTTCAAATAAAATCAATTCATATCATTCTTAGCCAATTTTGACCGTAGAAATCGATCTTGTGTCAGAGATATTTTACAAACAACCTTCAAAACTCGTAAGTCCATTAGCTTGTTTGAAATTATGCACATCAAACACATAATAAGATAGGTGTTTATCGTGCATTACTTAATATCTTTCATACGTTGAATTGAGACACCATTCCCTTTCCTTAAGTTTATTCTATAATTCTATAAAATAAAAGTGTTTATCAAGCTGTTACTAAAAAAATTCAGCTTGTCTAAGTGGAAGAAAATCACTCAAAAATCAAACTTTTTGAAGAAAACACAAAAATGTTCGGCAAGAATGAGAATGGATAAAAAGAATGACTTACAAAACATGTTAATAAGAAACATAAGTTTCACGCCACCCTTATTTATATAGATAGTGAAAATCATTAATCTTTTAAACACACGTTGTATGAAAGTCCAAATTTTAAAAGAACATTAACCAACAAAGAGTAATTTTTGAACGTGACAAAATACAAAACACAATTCACTGAGACTAGCTCAACAAAATAATTAACACATCACGTCCTATCAATAAAGTGAAAACAAGATGATTTGCTAATGGTTAGAAATTTGAACTTCATTGTTTCTCATATTTGCATGGAAGACAATCAAGTGGCTGAACTCCTTACTAACCATAGATTGTCTTTAGGTTCTCTCACTTGTTGGTCGGATTCTCCTTTGTTTATTTATGAATGTTTGAAAAAGAACAAGCCAAACATGCCTAATTTTAGATTATATTATTCTTAATGGAGTTTTGGTCTGGTTTCCTTCATTTATATTTGTTCTTTAATTTTTAATATATTTTGGGGTGGCCAGCTCTTTGCTTTCATTTTTTGTTAAAAAAACAAATATCAATAAAGTGACAACAAGATGATTTTATTTAGTCAATAAATAACAATTCTAAAAAAAATAAAAATAAATAAGAGTTGTGACTTCTAAAACATAGTCCTAACTCCTAATAAAAAAACAAACTTAGCTTTCCTAAAATAAAAAGACAAAAGTCATTTTCAATTGAGCAATGGTCATTTGAGCTAACCTTCCTATAGATTAGGAAAATGAAAGGGATCTCCCTAAGTTTGTAATAATACTCCACATATATCGGGTATTGTTTCCTAATTTTTGCATGCAACTATTGGCACCCTAACCTCTTCCCTCTCATTCATTCATTCATCTCTTCTCTCTGTCTCTTTCCTCTCTTAACACACACTCACCCACCGACATCAAGAGAGAGAACAACAACAACATCACACCCTTCACCTTCCTCCAGTCATCCTCCGGGGACCCTCTTTCTCTTCTCTCGAGGGGGTTCGACCGTCCGTGTGGTCCCACCATTCCACTACAATGTACGTCATTTCCTTTTCTTTTCCATTTTCAATTTCAATTACACCGGTTTAGCGGCGCAGCTTGTGGCCCGTTTAACTTCCAACATACAGTAACATTATTTTATTTTTCCATATTATAAAGTTATCATGGTTTGATTTTGGCACATTCAAGTAAGTGCATTCTGCTGCTGCGTTAAAAGCTTCTTTATTGGGTTTTCCTTTCAATATTGGTGCCTTTCCATTTCCTCTGAAATGTAAGCTAAGCACTCTTTTTGCATTTTTAATTACTATACTATTTCTGTCTCTTATCTTTGACTGGTCCCTCATTTTCCTAGATTTGTTTCTTACAATAAAACATAAATTTCATTCCCAACATTTCCTACTATATTTTATTGCAGATTTAAATATATATGTATTTTTTTCCTGCAAATATACATTAATTTGTTGTTTTGCTTTTAGTTACCGTAAAAATATTATTTTTTTAATCACCGCAAATATATCATCCTTTTGTTTTGTTTTAGAGTTTAAGGTTGTGTTTGATAGGCTAAAAAATAAGGGACAAGACAACTTTAGTTATACTGTTTGATTTTAAAACTGTTATGGAACTGGACAAACTAGGGGCAAGGGCTGTTGAATCACAGCACAACTTTTTGTACTTTGCACAAATTATCTTATATAGCAAAAATAATAGTTTGCCCATCAAACATTGTACAAAACAATATTTGTTCAATACCTGTGTTGTTTTGTTCAATACTTACATTCTTTGACGTCTAACCTAACAATTTCGGCATTGTGCTAGGACTAAAATTGTATTTAAATATTATTTTAATATATAGTATGTTATATAGAATAAAGTTTTCACTGTTTCTTCTTGGCTGTATACACATCAGTAAATCAACAAATCAAATGCATTTTGAAGATCACATGTATCCAACTGTATTAAAGTGTCAATCTTGTCCCTTGTGATTTGTTTTTACTTTTTTTCTGTCAAACTTCATCAACGCGTTTTCATTCATTTCGTCCTTTCTTGTTAGGTTCTTCTTATACATAGTAGTATATGCTATTCTATGCATGAAAATCCACTTCATTATTAGTGTAAAAGTGTAGTGTTTCCTCTCTTAACACATTACATTTTCTGAGATAAGTTCACTGATATATCTAATATCTGTATAATAATAATATACAATTTCCTCCTTCAGCTGTGGGAGGAAAAGGAAATAAACATGGGGGCACCGTTTCAAGGAATCATTCAAGATGTCAAAGGAAGAGCTAAATGCTATAAACAAGATTGGGTCTGCGCAATCTGTTCCGGCTTTAGGTAATTCATTCATGTTCATGTTCATTTTCATACTGTCTAAGACTATAATGTTTGTTGTGTGTTCAATTCATTGCCAATGCCAACATTTCTGATTGATTAATAATGATGACAGCATATTGGCTCCAACTTTCTACATATTCTTTGCTTCTGCTCTTCCTGTTATTGCTTTTGGAGAGCAACTTAGTAGGGATACAGATGGAAGCTTGAGCACAGTAGAAACATTAGCATCTACCGCCATTTGTGGAATTATCCACTCAATTATAGGTGGCCAACCTTTGTTGATTTTAGGAGTTGCAGAACCAACTGTTATAATGTACATTTATCTCTATACTTTCTGCAAAAATACACCTGAGTTGGGTACCAAGCTCTTTCTAGCTTGGGCTGGCTGGTAAGCTATTTCAACATTATATTAATTTCTGTTTCTAGGGGTTTTTACATTTTCTGAATGACAAGTAAATCTAAGTTTCATGTTCATACTTGTGTTGCAGGGTTTGTGTTTGGACAGCACTCATGTTAATTTTGCTTGCAATTTTTAATGCTTGCAATATTATCACTAGATTTACAAGAATTGCAGAAGAGTTATTTGGCATGCTAATCACTGTTCTTTTCTTTCAAGAGGCTATAAAGGTGTTTGATTGTTTCCTTTTTCAAGCAAACATAAAATAGATTGTGATTTTGGCAATCAAACTGACAAAAATTGTTTGAACCTCAGGGACTGATAGGCGAGTTTGGCGCTCCCAAGGGTGAGAAATCTTCCTCAGAGGAACTTCAAACCCAATGGCGGTATACAAATGGATTACTTGCAGTCATTTTCGCTTTTGGACTAATTGTCACCGCACATAAAAGCAGAAGAGCAAGATCATGGCAATATGGAACAAGTAAATGATTCGAAAAATCTCACACTGCATTAGACCTTAAGCAAATGGTTTTTTGTGTCGTTTACACTTGATTTATATTATCACTCCATTGATCTTTATTCTTGCATTTCAATTCAGGGAAGCTACGAGGCTTTATTGCAGATTATGGTGTTCCAGTGATGGTAGTGTTGTGGACTGCAGTATCTTATGCAAAGCCATCCTACGTTCCAGAGAGTGTTCCTAGAAGGCTGTTTTGTCCACTTCCATGGGAACCTGCTTCTCTTTATCACTGGACAGTAATGAAGGTACTGTATGTTATTATACTCGTATTACAAAATTTTCCATCCAAGGTGCATTCTTTTGATACATAGTTGGCTCAGCAAGCTTAGCAACGTAAATTGTGTTCATACTTTTGTCGATTTTGTCCATGTAATGTACGCCTTTGTAGTGCCGACACTTGATATTCAAGGCGAATCCGGGGTCCACATTTGTCAGTGTTCAACACCGTGAACTATAACCTGTCATCATTTTAATTTAGGCAAGTCCTAATATCCACCTAAGTCTAACAGTTACTACAAACTGCAGGATATGGCGAAGGTACCGGTGGTTTATATATTTTTGGCAATTATTCCAGCTTTGATGATAGCAGGTTTATACTTTTTCGATCATAGTGTGGCTTCTAAGATGGCACAACAGAAAGAATTCAACCTTCAAAAGCCATCTGCATACCATTATGATATTTTCCTACTTGGAGTACTGGTATGCTATTTTGTTTTCTTCCTAGAATTTTGATTTATTTTATTCTATGTTGTTGATAAAGTTTCTTAACATAATTATCTCTATGGTGAGTCTTTAGACTCTGATTTGTGGTCTCCTTGGCCTTCCTCCTTCAAATGGAGTCCTTCCACAGTCCCCCATGCATACAAAGAGTTTGGCGGTTCTTAGGAGGCAGGTAAGCATCAGCATATTTTCCATCAAGACTCTTGGTTATTAATTTCTTCTTAAATTTCAGCTCAACTTAGATCCTTGTGTTACCCCATTGATTTACAGCTAATCCGAAAGAAGGTTGTGCAAAGTGCCAAGGAATGCATTCTACAACAGGGTACCAGCTCTGAATTATACGGGAAAATGCAAGCTGTGTTCGTTGAAATGGATACAGCCCCTACTGTATGTATTGTTGGGCTGATAGCTTTGTTTTTGTGTGTTTTTGCATGCAGACATGAGACATGCTCAAGAGTGATACTAATACATCTATATTGGTTTTTAAATTGTAACAGGATAAAGAATTAGAGACTTTGAAAGAAGTTGTAATGAGATCTAATACCAAGGCTCGTTCAACGGAACATTTTGATCCTGAGAAATACATAGATGCTTCTTTACCAGTCCGGGTTAATGAACAAAGAATGAGCAACTTTTTGCAGTCCCTCCTGATTGGTGCATCAATAGTAGGCATCGCCCTTATCAAAAAGATTCCAACTTCACTTTTATGGGGATATTTTGCGTACATGGCTATTGATAGTCTTCCAGGGAACCAGTTCTGGGAAAGGATATTGCTCCTCTTCATCGCCCCAAGCCGCCGTTACAAGTAATTACACAACCTATAAACTTGTTTTCTCAATGTAGAAGCTTGTGCAGTACTAATTGTTGTTATTGTTTTGTGTGTGTTGGGCAGAATTTTGCAAGGTTCACATGCCTCATTCGTGGAGTCGGTACCATTCAAGACCATCGCTGGATTTACAGCCTTACAGTTGGCATATTTTCTGTTCTGTTTCGGGGTCACATGGATACCTATTGGTGGAATATTGTTTCCGCTACCATTTTTCCTTCTCATAGTCTTAAGAGAACACTTGCTACCAAGGCTATTCGATCCTAACCATCTTCAGGAACTAGATGCTTCTGAGTATGAGGAAATTATCGGCGCTCCACGTGGAGCACGTTTGACACTAGGGGTACGGATTATTATGACTATTCATTTCTTGTTATCAAGTGTATTGCAGAGAAAAGAGACAAAATATATATATCTAAGCATTTATTCTTTCTTTGTACTTTTTGTTAAGTAGTAGTATATTCCAAGCTTTCCAACTTATGATCTGAATTTTTTTTATCAGGATAATGAGCCACGTGATGGTGATACCGATGGAAGCTCAGAAGATTTCTATGATGCAGAGCTATTGGATGAGATGACAACCAGCAGAGGAGAGTTGAAACTTAGAACTGTAAGCTTCAGTAGTGAACGAAATCGCAGTATCAGCTTCAATGAAGAGAGACACATCTAAGTAAGTTACTTGTTGAATAAGTTTTTAGATTCAATAGGGTTAAATATGTTTTTAGTCCCTACAAAATCATAAGCTTTTAAGTTTAGTCCCTAAAAAAATGATTCACTTTTAGTCCCTATTTCCATTTTATAGGGACTAATTTGAGGGACTAAAAATATCCAATTTTTTTAAAAAAAAAAAATCAAAATAGGGACTATTCTTACAAACTGCAATAGTATATAGGACTAAAATTGTATTTATTATGTTTGACTTTTGAACTTGGACAGGTCAACCTGGAGCTATTGTCTCAAAATTACATTTTTTAGGATGCAGAAAGGGTTTGATTTGATTTGATAGTATGATCATTTGAAGAGTTGCTGCTGCTCTCATGATTCTTTTGTAATGAGTTAAGTTTGAAGATGATCTTCTTTGGAACAAGAAAGGATTCAATTGGTGAAAGAGAAGAATAATCAATTGAACTTTGAAATGAGCTTCAATATTATAGTAGGAATATTACATTGAAATATTGAGAGATCAATGGTCAATTACTTCCTTAGTGTCAGGTTGGGGTGGAGAGAAGAAATATAGTATAAGAGTGAAAGAACAAGGAATGAGACAAGTGAAAAATATACTATTATGCTTATTTTGAAGTTTTAATATAGATTAATGATAGTATTTAGTGCATTAATTCTTCAAAAAATTTGTTAACATTTGTTCTTTTTGATGGGATTTTATTTTACTTTACATTAATTCATCCAAACTGTTCAACCATGGGATATATTTTTTTGGTTTACAAAGGAGCTGAAATTCGAACCCGAAACCTTTAGCATGCTACCCAAATCCCTCGTCACTAGACTAAGTGCCTTCAACCATGGTATATATAAGACCCGCATTTTTACTACAAGACAAATAATTAAACTTAAATTTGGTTTTATTATTCACTTCCAAAATTTCGCTTATTTTATTTTCCACGAATATCTATACACCTGTAATTTCTTTAAAGAAAAACTATGCGCCTGTAATAAATTTTCTGTTTACAAATACTATAATCCTTATCAAGCTAGAAGTTGATAAGATTATAACCTAAGCATACTAAAAGTCAATGTAAATTTTTAGGGAAAATTTGTTTTTGTAAGTTAGAATTTGAGCATAAAAATAAGTAAAATGAGATCAAGAAATAGACATTAATAATTAATTTTTGTCTAATTTTAAATATTCTAACTTCGTTGTCTTGTCATATAGCATCGTTAACAAGAAAAACAAAAAGGACTATGGAATTTCTCTTTATTTGTGGGTCTGAAAACTAAATGGTTCAAAAATATATTCAATCAATATAAAAATGTAAAAAATTGTATATAAAAGGTTTTAAAAAACTAATACTCACATTGATGTCGTTTGTAAAAATCAAACATACATTAGTATTTATTGGAAGACTACGATTCTGATATACTTAAAAAGTCTCGCATTATTTGGGAATCGAGATTAAGGATGTTTTATAAACAAGACCCATACCTTTCGAGTCGAACGGAGCACCTTTTGTAAAGGACAAGGCCATGAAAAACTTATTACACTCAATGCAGACAATATCTCAAGAGGTGGTGCGACAAACTTTAGCTCGGAACAATTTAAAAACAATTAGAAAATTGTAGATTTATAGGATACATATCTGAATGTATCATAGGAGTATCGATTAAATAACTTGTGATGAATCTGCTTATTTAAAAGGTTATGTACCCATTTACTACTTGTTCCTTCATACTAGTTTTTATTCACAAGTTTTTTTCTTCTTCTTTGTATTATGCAAGTCTCTTTACATCAATCCTATCATATTTGCTATTAAGGATGCATTAATCAGACTTACTGCTAAATGCTAAGCAATGCAAACACAATTTACAAAAGCCCCTCTCAGTAACATGAACCAAGCTATACATATTCATTTATTATTATGGTAAAAACAAACTATCTTTTCTATAAAAAGTACAACAACAAATGCAAAGAATTATGTTTTTATTGTGTTTCTACTTTTCTTCTATACATAAACTGATCTTACCTATGTCATTTTACAAGTATGTTCCTAACTGAAAGGAAACTAAAAATGTGGAAAGAGGTTAAGGGGTGAGAATGTAAGACATCACTGCACAAAAATGGATATCCGCAACGCGACAAAGAAAAGTTTGATGAATAATTATTGTTTCCCTTTTCCTCTTAGTCATTTGCAATAATAAGGTGATCACCATCTCTTATAAGATCTATATCATCGATTTCAGCTCCTTCTTTGGTCAAAATTTTGGTGGGTGAGAAATCAAACATTTTGGCACCAATGTCTAGCAGTTCTTCAAGGGACTTGGGCAGAAAAATAAGCTTTCCATGTTCACCTATTTCAGGACAACTAAGTGTCACTCTAGCTAATAATTCATTCATGTTCGCAGCATTATCAGTGTTTCTTTCATACGCCTCACGATATTTATCTGCATAGTTAAAATCAAAACACAACTGGTCAACCAGATAGCCAAAGAAAAAAAAAATGAATTTTACTTTGTCTAACATGTTTTTTATTCTTCTTTTTGAATAATTATCTCAACGCAAGATGAATAATGAATGTGATATACTACTTACTACGATTAGCAGCAGAGATCATCCCGAAAATTGAATTATTATAGGTGTTGGTCGTCCTTCGTCTTTGATGATCATCTAAACATGGCAACTCGTCTTGAATATGCGGTGGTATCAAGCATTCTTGGGATCCACCAATATCAGGCATAACAGGTTCACTTTGAAGATTTCCTGTGTAAGACACATTAGGCTTACCATTATCTGATATTGGAATAACAGGTGTGCTTTGTTTGTTCTCTTTAATTTTCTGAAATATATTTTTAATTTTTTCGTGGCCTTGTTGTTCCGCCAAAGCCCTTGGAGTCCAGCCACCATTATCTTCCTTATCAACTTCAGCTCCAAGGTCTACAAGTAGCTTCACTATCTCTACATTTCCTTCAGTTACTGCTGTATGGAGGGCAGTGGTTCCGCTTCTTTCGGATTTTGTCACATCCACACCGAGTTCTACGAGTTCCGTGAGCAATTCAGTGTTATTTTTCCGAGCTGCAACGCATGCTAATTGCACTACATCGGTAAAAAATATGTTTGCACCATTGTCTATGAGAAGTTTCTTGACAAATTTATGTCCTCCACTCATTGCTTCCCATAATGGGATATTGCCATCCAAATCTGTACAAATAAAAGCATCTAAGTAAGGATGTTATTAACTTTGAGGGTTGAGTTTGATAAAATTGAATAACGGCACAAAATTTGCACGGTTTGAAAAAAAAAATCGATTTGGTTGTTCGAATAAAATAGATGAGGCTAAGTTGCTTTATTAAGAAAAACACAATTAGGCTATGTTATGGTTTTGAAAGGTATTGTCAAACTGTATTAAGTCATTTGTAGGACTGAAAGGTACCTTTTCTATTTGGATCAGCACCAAACTGTAAAAGCAAAGTTACACAATTCTCGTAGCCATTAGAAGCTGCGATATGCTGTAACATTAGAATGTAAAGTTGTAAGTGTCCAGTGGTGTGTCTAATGACTCTAAATAGATATAGTTATGTATGTTTGTTTGTTCATTCAAGGAAAGAAAATCTACAAACCAATGCTGTCCTTCCTTTTCTGTCTGCTTCATTTGGATCTGAACCCTTGTTCAGCAACCGACGTAACAATATATTGTCATTTCTTGTTACTGCAAAGCAGGTGCTGATAGGCAGATCGGTTTTACCATGAGCCAACAAGACCATTATTTCTGCAAAAATAGCACCCATCCCTAGAATACTGGAAGTTTCCACATACTGCAAAATAGTAGAAAACATAAAAATCTTCCACGAGTAAATAAGTATGTAGTTTGTTTTATCCGAAAAACAATGTTTCTTATCAATGATGATGACGACACTGATACAATTACAGTTCCTAAAGAAAACAATTATGAAGATATTTAATTTTAATCCTAAGAATGTAAAACTCACTAAGTTGAGATTTAGTATCTTAGGTCTTCATCAGATGTAAGAATAAGGAAATGTGAGGTGATGTGAACAAAATAGTATGTGTGAGAAACTAAAATGTATTCAGATATGAAAATCATTTTTGTAAGAAAAACACAAATCATAATTGCACAAAAAGAATATATACATTGAGAAAATTGTTCATGATTATTGCCCCATCTCCAACACTTGTACGAACATGGTTTAGAAATGTAGTACGCTCCAAGCGCAAAATTTGGCTCAATCGAGTAGTTCGGGATGAATATGGCTGCGGTATATAACCTAGAACTCCTACTTCGCCAACTAACTCTCCTGCATGTATCTTACCAACGACCTGCAATTATAACGCACATGTTTTGTTAATGATAACAATAAGTCTTAATTTTGGTCAAAACAGGTCTTCATGTTTAAGTTGTTAAACTTACCTGTTCTACTCCATTCACTCGTTTGATAAGTTCCTGTTAGTCAGAATAAAATTAAGGTTCAGTTTACATTTTCCCCGCGCGCGCGTGTGTGTAGGACATTTGAAAAATACAAATTGCATATATAGTTGAAGGAAAATCAGACTAATAAAGGGGGGCAAAGTTCTTACTGCACCACCAGTGACAAGGATATAAAAGTCTGTTGGTGCTTCATTCTCCAAAACAACATCTTCCTTTGGAGGAAAATACTCCGCCTTCATCTCCGTGACCTTCAAATTTCGATATATATGCACATTAAATGATATCTTCATCATCTAATACACAAAAAACTGACAACAAGCAGACCTACAACAAAATAAACACGTAAAGAAAGAATCTCTCTCTTTTTTTTTCTTTCTTTTTGGCTTCTCTTGAAACTTATTGATTACAAACTACAATCTTAGGCTTTGTTGAGCCAAATCAGAGGATAAGCAAAAAGAAAATATTACCAATTGAAAAATGAGGTCTGTTGACACTCCTGCAAACAGGTATACTTTGTTCATTATTGGATAGAATAAGCAGTAGTAGACACTAGCTCGAATTGCTTTCGGAAGGGAATCAATAACATCTTGTTGCTGCACTCCTTCTAAATCAGTTCTATACTTCATAAGCAACTGAGCAAGCATCTGTTCTTCCAACCGGGTAGGTATTCTATTTCGATGAGCAAATTTTGTAGCAGCTTTCACTGTGTCCCTCTGATATGCCACAAATCCAAAAAAAAAGAAACAAAAACTCCAAATATTAACGAACCTTTTAGATAGAAATAATAATAAGGAACACGGACACAAGTATATATGAGCTTTACATGCTAATGTATTCAGATTAGAAACTTTAAAGTTAGGAAGGTTTAAAAATGATTGTACTCACATATTTCCTAGTTCTGCTTGTGGAATGAACAACTAAATTTGTCATGTTTCCAATGAGGTATGAGGTAAGTGCCACATTTAAGAGCATATAGAAAATCAAAAACACCATCTCCCTTGAATTTACAGCATGTAGATCACCATAACCAAGTGTTGAAAGTGTGATTATAGCCCAATATAATGATGTTATGTAGAGAGCTATGGTACTCTTGTCATCCACATCAGAAACAAGCCCAAGCCATGTTGCACTCCGGTCTTCAGAAAAACGGTTGGCAAGAAAGAACAAAATGCAGGCACCAAAATGTGTTGTAAATAGAGTAACCTACAAAGTAAACACAAGAAAAATTTTGTTATAAAATCATCCAGCTCCACCACAGAATTAAGTATGCAAAATTAACTAATATGTGCTATAATGTTGAATACTCACACATATAAGCTTTAAACACCGCAAGAAGAAGTAGTTATAATGTCTGTCCTTTTCTAATCTGAACATTGAAATATATTAATGAAGGAGAGTTATTTTCATGTTAACCAGAAATATACCAGGTTGATTAATCATACTGACCTTGCAAACAAGGCACTGACTCTATGAAGACGCCAAAGGCGAAGCATACCGAAGTAGCCATAAGATCTGATGTCCTCAGGCAACAATCGGTTGACAAGTTCGTAAGGAATTGTGGAAATGAGATCAAATAGAAACCATGTTTTCAGATATCTCATCGCAATTTGCCCATGTTTATCCACAAGCAAACATGTATCTTCATCAAAATACGCAACAAAGAAGGTTAACACAATATCACCGAAAAATAAAACATTCACAGCATTATCGATAACCGAAAGAGGTAACGAACGTTCACTCAAGAACCCAAGTTCAAATGGTGACATCCATGCAGTGTAGAAAACTAAAAGCGCCAAAAACATCTGCCACCACCTGCATACATAAAAAAAATTAACTAACTAATCTTCCTAAAATAGAGAACTAATTAGTACCGTATTGATTAGTCTTAGCAATTCCACACAACGATACTTTGTGATTGATAAATTAACGAAATGATTAGTATCAATTAGTCTATACAATTTGACGCGGATATAACAAAAAAGAAAGGGAAATAATGTGATTGATAGTATACCTGTAATATCGGGCTTGGGGAGAGATAACATTCTTGGGGAGTCTACTCCTCCTAAAGCTTAATCTGTTGCTGCTCAAGTTAGGGAGGGGAAAATCCATGAGGCTGTATTGGCTGCCATCGGCCTGATCCGGGAGAAAAACATTGCGCCGATCCGAGAGAAAATCATCACCGTTATCATTTTCCATCATGTTTAGAAGAAGGTTTCTCTCATCATCACCTAAGGCATTGTCGTTGCTTTCACGCAACATGTTTAGAAGGTTTCTCTTATCATCACCTAAGGCATTGTCGTTGCTTTCATGCATCATATTTTTTGCACGTTTCAATCTAATTCTATGTAAGTTGAATCTCTCGTATATCTCTTACAAAAATAGAATATGTCATGCAGTCATGATGTTTAAATTGATCATTAATGTAATAAAATATGTCAAATTACCTTCGCCGGTCTGGTGGTGATTGACGCTCGACTTGCTAGGAAGAGACAGCAACCACTTATATGAAACACCACCAACTAGGTTAGGCAAACACCACGAACCAGATTAGGCGGTTCAGTTGGCCATATAATGAATTATCTCACGATTATGATGACTTTTATGGTCAAAACCGAATGCGATCACCTCTATGTCAAATTACCGAACCTTTTATTTTTATATTATTATGAAATTAATTTTCGAATTAAAACTTTTATTATAAGCACATTAACAAAGGTTTTTATTGTGTGTGATTCGGCCTAGTGATTGAACGCGTGAGATTTATTTAATCGAAGGGTGGAGAAAGCTGCGTTAAACTAACGCTAGAAGAGGCCTCACTCAAATTCGAAAACCCTTGAAATATAAACCCTCGCTATCTCTCTTTCTTCTTCACTCTTCATTTCTCTCATCAACTCAACGCGACGAAACTATGGTACGTTTTTCTTCATCCTCTTCAACTTCTTCACGTTTCATCTTGATTTCAGAATTTGATGTAAATTGATTTTTCTTTCGATGTAGGCTTTGCCAAATCAGCAAACCGTTGATTATCCGAGCTTCAAGCTTGTCATCGTCGGCGATGGTGGCACAGGTTTCTATTTCTTCCTTTGCGAGAAATCTGTAACATAGAAACTCCGATTCGATAGGATCTGATTTATTGATCATTTTGCAGGAAAGACAACATTCGTGAAGAGGCATCTTACTGGAGAATTTGAGAAGAAATATGAACGTGAGATTCATTTTTAATTTAATTTAGGGTTTTAAGCTGTTTTTTGTTAATTAATAAGCGTTTAAGTGATTTATTTGTTGATTTGATTTTATTGTAAAACAGCAACCATTGGTGTGGAAGTGCATCCATTGGATTTCTTCACAAACTGTGGAAAGATTAGGTTCTACTGTTGGGATACTGCTGGACAGGAGAAATTTGGCGGTCTCAGAGATGGTTATTAGTAAGTATCCTTCTCATTTCTTTGAATATAGGAAAGAGCTAGATCTTGTTTTTGTGTGTGATCTTTTAGTAATTTGATGATTAAGTTTATTTTATGCGCAACATTTGTTTATAGAAGCAATTTCTGTTTACTTCTGCTTGAATGTTGTGAGGTTTTCTGTGTGTATAGTTTTGTGTTCTGTGGTTGTCGGCTTTCATTGTGATCTGTCTCGATTCATGATACATGTATTTTTTAAACTATGCGGATATAGTTTTCGTTCTTTCATCATATTGTGATCTTGACTCATAAACTGTTCCTTGGTCTTGATGCCCTTGGATTAATCGGTTCAGTGCTGTAGTTTTGCTGCATGTCCTTTTTGTAGTCTTTATTCATTTGGGGATGAGTTATTTAGGAAAGTGAGAATTCCGGTGTTTAAGAAAATAATGAGTTTGTCAATAAATAAATAAATAAATAATGAGTTATTTAGCCTGAGGTTTATTTAACACTTAAATCAAATTTGAAGTATTTGAATAGTTTTCTGCTTTCATGTTGCGAGTCTTTATGTCAACTATGAACTATGTTGATCAGCTGTCTTTTCTATAGATGTAGGAACTCTAGCATTTTGGTAGTTTTTTTTATGCCGTGATAGAAATATCCTTACTCTTGTTTATGCTTGTTTTACTCGCTATGTACTGCGTTTAACCTGTCATATTTATATTGCAGTATCCACGGGCAATGTGCTATTATAATGTTTGATGTTACTGCCCGACTGACTTACAAAAATGTTCCTACTTGGCACCGTGATCTTTGTCGGTTAGTAAATGAAGACTTTGAAACCTTTTTTTTAACCCTTTGTCAGCACTATGTTCCTTGTATTGCTTTATGGACAATTCCTTTTGCAATTGATTTTCAGGGTTTGTGAAAACATCCCAATTGTACTTTGCGGTAACAAGGTTGATGTGAAGAACAGACAAGTGAAGGCAAAGCAGGTTACTTTCCACCGGAAGAAGAATTTGCAGTACTACGAGATATCAGCTAAGAGCAACTATAACTTTGAGAAGCCTTTCCTGTACCTTGCCAGGAAACTTGCAGGGTATGTGACTACTTTCTAGATTATACACAGACAAGAAGAATACATTGAATTTATTAATTATTTCTAACTTTTGTCAATTTGCAGCGATCCCAATCTGCACTTTGTAGAATCTCCTGCATTGGCTCCACCAGAAGTCCAAATCGATTTAGCTGCACAACAACTGTAAGCTGTCTGTCATGAACTTGTTTAATTGTTTATCAAAAGACCATTCATCATTGGCATGTTGTGGTTGTAATTTAAAGTGGTCTTCTAAGATTAAATGTCACTGTCATCATGGATATAAGACCTAATGTGTATAAGTTGTTTCAATGCTCAAAGAGCTTATGGGTTTAATGTTGCATTTCCTCTATAAGCTATTTTGAGGAGTTCATGAAAAGAAGTTTGGAAACAGTTTAAGAAGGCATATCATTGGTTATTTGTATAAGTTTTTCAAATAACCCAAGTGTTCGTTCAAACAACCTTTTCAAGCTGCCACCATGTTGTTGTTAGATTTGAGTATGCAGTGGGAGAAGAAGGGCAGGGGAATGGATATTAATAAAAAAAATACAAACATCAGGAAATTATTTTGTGTTCTTCATACCTGTCCCTTCCTTTCCTCCTTTATTAGTTCCCTCAACCAGGAACATGCAATAGTATACTAAAAGACTATAACATCCTTTAGTTTGCTCCACACTTGCATAAAAGTGTTACTCTTCTCATTGAATTGGAAGTGTTTCTTTTGAATTTCTTATGTTTTGGTGCTTTTGCAGGCATGAGAATGAGCTTACTGAAGCTGCCAATCAACCCCTTCCTGATGACGATGATGATGCATTTGAATAGGACCCTTGCGACTGACCTTTGTCTTGAGTTTGTGTTGTGTATTCTATATGCTTGAGGTTGTACTATTTTTTGGTTATGGATTTGGTGTTATGAATTTGATCATCGTGAGATTGAGATGTTTTACTTCAATGTAAAGCGTAACATTATAGCTATATTGGTAGCTGCCACCTGCATTAATTTTGTTTTGTGTTTCTCTATGCTTATCCATCTAGTTTGGAATAGAGGCTTTCCCTTTTTTACCACATTTTAGTCTTAGTTATACTGGTTAATGAATGATATAGGTTGAAGAGCTCGTAGTCTTGTTCTTGTAGATGTTATTTAATCAGGTACTTGTAGGGGTGTTCAAAAATTGCGGCTACCCTTAACCAAACCATTTCCAAATTTTAAAGCACATACTATTTTCTTAAAAAACTGGACTGGCCCATTTGTGCCCAAAAATGGAACACTGATTAGCTATATTTGAAACCAATATGAAACAACCCATTTGAATCTGGTTCATCCTCTAGCACACTCTTTTCACCATACTCTCTAAATGATTGAAATTTAAATGGATCGAATCATATAGGCGGTTAACATAAATTTAGTATGACCTATTTAAAATTCAATCAATTAGAGTGTGCTTATGCTCTCTTAGTCATTGTTGCAACTCCTCTCTCAATTAAAATTACCACAATTTAGTTGAGTCATCATTTATACAAGTAGTTTCAAAGGTTTGTCAAAACTTTATTTAAATAGAAAACCTCAACTCTAATGTTATAATATCAGGGCGACTCAAATGAATAAATAATAAACTAAATTGTATAAAACACTAACGTCACCTTGAACACATGACAGCTAAAATTCCTCAACATGAGATTTTACAATCTCATCATAGTAGGGCCAAGCCAGAAAATAAACATAACAAATTGCGAGAACAAAGTTCGCAAGATAACAGTAATAACAAGTAAAAGCATATAAACAAACAAGAACACAACAAGTTAAGGAACTCTCTGGCTGTAAACACAATCAAGTAAGTACCACTTACAGAAATATAACAAAGCATCATGTAGCAAACTAAATATGCACAATTAAACTCAATAATCAATGTGTGCAATACAATTCTATACTCTAAATGCATGTGGTACCAAACCTACACATCGTTTTTGGATATCAAAGTTATTTTACCGAATTGTTATCCAACTCATAGTTACATACCAATGACACGGACTAATGTATGCATGTATGCAACAAGTAACGCAACAAAGACATATTTGAACTCTACTTATCGTTTGAGAGCACATAGTTTAAACATATTGTTTAAAACACACCGTTAAACACACATCATTATAACACCTTGATCCATCGTTACCCTCAGCATATACCCTATATGATCTACGGTTTGTATGATCACAGCTGAGCTAATTAAGAGTTATGATGCAATATGTTCACAATATGTTCATTGTGGTTTTCCACTAGAAAAAATTATATTGATAGAAGACAAAGATTGTCTTATTGATTAAATTTTCATCAAAAGTCAATTGGAGAAGGTGGAAAGAGAGTTTAAATTTTATGTTTGTTCTTAAATAAATACAAATTTTTGTTTGTCAAATAGCTTAGTAGTTAGAAATTTCACCCATAAAGTCGATGAGTGAGATGGCCGAATTTCGAACTCCAACCTTTTACGTATATAATGCAATGTCCAATCAACTAAGTTAAGCTCACGGGATCTTAAATAAATACTATAATACACTCTTCAATTATTTATTTATTTATTTATAATCACTCTTCAAATTTCTAGATAGATATATACATTTAAAGCATATGCATGGTAACATCTTGCTTAATCAATTAATAGAAGAAAGTGGACACACAATGGATATGGTATTAAAAACCGGTACTTCATCCATAACATTATATATAAGCAAAAAAAATAATAATAATTAAACTTGATAAGAGATAATATTACCATATAACAAATCTGTGAGAGATTAAAATAAGTCTTTATTAAAAAATAAAAAAGTAAAATAAATTAAAGACGCACATATTCTGAATCCACCAAATATGAAATGGAAACAAAATAAACTGTACGATCATTTCCGCTCCGCAAACACTAAGCACACACAAGCACTACCCTGCATTGCTGCAATGCAGCCTGTTCCTATCACTCACAACTATATCAATATTTACTACATTTTTTAGTACTATCTTTTTGCCAAAGATTATCCTTTTTCATTTCTAGAATATTCTAAGGGATTCTTAGTTACAACATATTTTAATTAAATGCATTATATGTACAAGTGTCGATAGAACGATCAAAATTAACACATAGAAAAGCATATTGACAAGTAGATACAACCGACACACAACAACATATAACATTGTCTGCGCATCGAAAGTGTGTCCACATATGTCGCCCACAAGGCAAGACGACTACGACAGTGTTCCCACACATATCGTCTATAACGGTATAAAAACCATGATATCTAGTCCAATCGACCGACCTGCTCTGATACAATAATAACACCCTAAATTCCCAACCTTTTATTTATAGAAGATAATTAATTTATTACAAAAAAGGTATCACATTTATTTGATAAACATGCATAAGTTTAAATTAAAGATAATAAAGCAGTGAAACTGATTCAAAACAAAATAAAACTTCTATTAAGTTGTTCATTGATTCTCATCAAGTCATCATTTATACAAGTAGTTTCAAAGGTTTGTCAAAACTTCATTTAAATAGAAAACCTCAGCTCTAGTGTTATAATATCAAGGCGACTCAAATGAATAAATAATAAACTAAATTGTATAAAACAAGTAAAAGCATATAAACACAACAAATTGCGGGAACAAAGTTCGCAAGATAACAGTAATAACAAGTAAAAGCATATAAACAAACAAGAACACAACAAGTTAAGGAACTCTCTCGCTGTAAACACAATCAAGTAAGCACCACTTACAGAAATATAACAAAGCATCATGTAGCAAACTAAATATGCACAATTAAACTCAATAATCAATGTGTGCAATACAATTCTAGACTCTAAATGCATGTGGTACCAAACCTACACATCGTTTTTGGATATCAAAGTTATTTTACCGAATTGTTATCCAACTCATAGTTACATACCAATGACATGGACTAATATATGCATGTATGCAACAAGTAACACAACAAAGACATATTTGAACCATACTTATCGTTTGAGAGCACATAGTTTAAACATATTGTTTAAAACACCGTTAAACACACATTGTTATAACACGTTAATCCATCGTTACCCTCAACATATACCCTATATGATCTACGGTTTGTATGATCACAGCTGAGCTAATTAAGAGTTATGATGCAATATGTTCATTGTGGTTTTCCACTAGATAAAATTATATTCATAGAAGACAAAGATTGTCTTATTGATTAAATTTTCATCAAAAGTCAATTGGAGAAGATGGAAATAGAGTTTAATTTTGGTCATTTTATCTTCATTTTATGGACATTTAAGACAAAATAGGCCGAGGAGATATGTACTCAAAGTCGAGTTTCGAGCTCAATATAAAAATAGTTCGTAATGAACTCAAAGTCGAGTTTCGAGCTGAACCAATTCTTAACGAATTAAATCAAGCTGATGCGAGTTCGACTCAACTCGACTCATTTTCGATATGAGATGCAAAATAAATTTTACCTCTGAAAGTAGGAACTTTTCATACCAAGTTATTAAGTCCTCCTAAACTTTTGTTGTACATTTATATCATATGCTTTTCAAAATTCATGGTTTTCACAAAGCTCAATAATTTCTCAATTTGAGGGATGGTTTTGGAAGAGAAGTATTTAGTTTGCCACAAATCCAAATAAAAAATATTTGAGCATTCACTCATAAACCAAAAAAAATTAAGACAAAAAAAAAAAGAGACAGTAGGTTCACTTAAGTTAAATATGCACCGGATTCACCCCTTCAAATCATGGATCTGCATTAAAAAGAGTTCTCATCAATTAAAATTACCAAAATTAGAGACAAAGTAAAAGAGATACAATAGATTCACAATTTAGTAAAAGAGATAAATTATCAATCCGAAACAGCTCTTACCTTCGATTCCGTACTCGTGGACCAATAGGCCATCTTCAGTGAATACTATAAAGTGACTCGTTATCCTAAACAATCCATATATTGATACCCAAAATTATTGCCGACTCCCACATTATTGCCTCCTCCAGCTATCTGGGCATAGCAAACCAGACGTAAATCTTTATTCAATCCCAAAGTGCGATTCATACAAAGGTTACTTGGAAAAAAAAATTAACATGAGAAAGTATTAAGCAAATGAAGTAGCCAGAATACAAATAAAGAAAATATTAAGCATAAATACCAATTGTGAGCCTTTGGTGTTCTAAAACACGACTGTTTTCCCGAGCAGCTAAAGTAAGATACCCGCCCTCCCCACCCACCACCACTTGCTGCATTTCTTCGTCAAAATAGTTGTGCAGAGGATATCTTGTAACAATGCATGTGGCGGTCCAATCATTATGACAAATCCCATGCACTCGGCGATTATGTAGCCCAGCCAATAGCAACTGATTTCGATAACGAAATTGCTCTCCCACTTCGATGGGGGAACTTCCCCGAGCGTCATGCTTCTAGCATGTACAGTTCCATATGTTTGTGGAAGTGCATTTCTAGTTGCGGCGAAGGCACCATATGTTTTTACATTGCACATATCTTTCAATAAAAAATTTGTTGAATATATCTTCACTTTTTCAAATGCCAAATGTCTTCCCCTTCAAAAAGGGCAGTAATAGTGGGTCTCAGATACCTTAATGATGATAGTGTGTCACTAAACTCCCTATTTTGTCGTGTGTTAAATTCCTCACGCAATTTCGACCGGAATGTGATGTTAGGGTGCACACTTAACTAATATATTATTTTTTTTTTACAAAAACTAATATATTAATTTAAACAATCTGAATAGGTTTTAGGGTGCACACAATTTAAGGGTTCATTAACTAATATATTAATTTAGCTAAAACACACTTACTTAATTATCATTTTTAAAAAGTGAGAACGATAGTTATTAGGTAAGTAATTAGTATGAATAGTGATAAGTGAGTGATATAATAAGTGTGATAAATAATCTTAAATTTCTAATACAACAACATTGTTAAAAAGAGGGGGAAACTAAAACAATCAACCATTTCGAAATAGATATAGTAATTAGCGAGCATTATACTTCTTTTATATTAATGTTCTTAATCTATTGTTTTTTCAACACAGGTTCATATTTGAAAGCAATTTTTACCAAGATGGCAAGAAAATGCTTAGTATTTATAGTTCTGGATGTTTGTGATGCTGAAGCTGTACTTAGGAATCTCCCATAAATAATGAGCGAGACTAGAGGTATCATTGTCTTTACGGCATGTAGAGAGGGCGAAAAAGCTAGCAATTTAATATTTGATAATGAGAATTCTTTTGGGGTTTTGTCATTTAGTGTCTTACAGGCGATTATAAAAAATCAATGCATTGCATATAACGAATTGTTTAGCAAAACAGAAGTCGAGTTTAATGAGGCAGGTAAGAAGATGGAGGAGAAGGGGTTTGGAAAGGTGCAACAACACATTGGAATTCAGTTCACCAATGTTAGTTTAGGCCTTAGGAAGTTTGTATATTAGTGAATTTTTGAACATGTATGTGTCAAGATATAAAATCATGTAATTCTATTTAAAATCATGTATATGTGCACTTTGCAGACTATTTTCATGTATATGTTCCAACTACCGCTTGAATATGGACTTAAGTTGGTTGATAGGAAGTACTTTATCCTTGTGATGTGTTTCTAATTGTATTAGGCTAGTCGGAGTACCCGTGCATGCTAACGATATAAAATCATGTAATTTTAATGATTTCGTATATAATTTTGAATTTGCAAATGCTATATATAGTTGTGATAAAATTAAAGTGGTGTCGTACAAAATTTTAGTGGTTTCTTACGAATAATCAAGTAAATTAAAGTGGTTCCGTACAAAAAATTAAAGTGGTGTTTAATGATTTCGTACATAATTTGAGTGATTTCTTACAAATAATCAATTATACTGATTGAGCAAAGGTGATTTATAATTGTTAAAATGCACATTTGACCAATATGTAAGAAGATGGTGGAGAGGGGTGTGGAAAGGCACAACAACACATTAGACTCAGTTCACTAATGCTAGTTTATTCCATAGGAAGTTTGCATGTTAGTGGATTTTTGAACATGTACGTGTCAAGATATAAAATATGTTGAACCAATGTTTGTTCCAAATAAGAGTTTTAGTTGTCTCCAAAAGGCACATCATTAAAACACATTGTTTAAAACACATCATTAAAACAATTGTTTAAACACAAGAACATATCATTATAATACATCGTTAAAACATATCGTTAATCCATCATTACTCTCATCATATACTCTATATAATCTACGGTTTGTATGCTCACAACTAAACTAATTAAGAGTTAGGGTGCAATATGTTCATTAAAGGGTTATGGGAAATTTTGACAATTTGTTCTTTCTTGCCTTAAGTTGCACATAATTTAAGGGTTCATTAACTAATATATTAATTTAGCTAAAATACACTTACTTCATTATCTTTTAAAACAAAGTGAGAACGATAATTATTAGTTAAGTAATTAATGTGAATAGTGATAGTTGAATGATATACTATAAAATGAGTGCATAAATGAAAGAAAATGTGATAAATAATCTTAAATTTCTAATACAACAACATTGCGGAAAAAGGGGGGAAAAACTAAAACAACAACCACCATCTTAAAATATATAGAATAATCAGCAAACACTATATTTCTTGTTACATCAATGTTCTTAATTTATTGTTTTTTTAACACATGTTCATATTTGAAAGATATTTTTGATAAGGATGACAACAAAATGCATAGTCGATGCAGTTTTGGATCACCCACAAATGATAGATGACACTACGAGACTCATTGTGTTTACAACGTGCATCGAGGATGAAGAACATATAAGTATGAATTTTCTAATTCTGATTTTACTTATGGGGTTTTGACATACCATATGATAGATCTGATTTTGAAAAATGAATCCACTATCTATAATAAATTATTTGCCGAGACAAATTTTGTAAGAGGATGGCGGAGGAGGGGTATGGAGAGTCACAACATATTGGGAGGGATGTAGTTCTCCAATGCTGGTTTGATCCTTAGGAAATTTGCACGTTAAACTTTTTAGATATAATGGTTATATGTAATACCTATTTGGTTTTGTAGTGAGTTCTTGACATAACTGTGGTAGCTCGAAGGTTTAGAGAGTGCAGTGAATCGTTGGTTCATTTAACTTAGAAACATATTAGTATCACTCTCATACGAAAAAATAACATAAAACGAATATTTTTACCGATAAATATATATAAACAAATCGTACCTGCATATATGAATCTATTTTGATTCATTTTTTGCATATAAAGTAAACAAATATTCTTAAAGGGGAATGTTAACATGTGCCCTTAAGGGCACATGTTAAGAAGTTAAATGTGGACAAAATTTATTGAACTTGTGGTGTATTCAATTATCTAAGCATTAAATTCTTTGTATCTATTAAATGCTATATTTCTATTTTTAGGTAGTTTAACATGTGCCCTAAGTTTAACATGTGCCCTTAGGGCACATGTTAACATGACCCAAACTAAAATATACATGAGTTACATAAATATGACATATTGTTTAGGGACTACTTGTTAGCGGTGTATAAAATTTAAAGTAGATTTCTTACAAAATAACTATGTAGAGATTCTGTTTTTTTTTTTTTTTTTTTGACTAAAATCTAGAGATTCTATTGAAAAACTAATATTGGAGCATTTAATAGATTTCTTACAAAATACTCCTATGTATGCTCTTGCAAAAATTAAGCGTTGACTCTTTTTTTTTTTTTGACAAATTAAGCGAAACTAATATTGGATGGGCTTAGGCCTGTATGGAGCCCAGCCCAATTAGACAGATGACCGAAAGGCAAAAGAGCCGCGTCAGTTTCACGCTTTCAAAATCAAAACCCTTTCCAACTTTCTAATATAAAAACCCTAATTCGTTCGTTTATATTCATTCCTCACTCTCACAAACACACATTCCTCTTCTTCTTTGAAACTACGCTACTTTCTCTCTATGGTATGCGACTATGCTCTCATTCTCATTCCGATTATTTTACTTTTCTTTCTGTTGTTTCAATTATCAATTCATCGAGTTTTTGTGCTCTCTCTCTAGGCTTTGCCCAATCAGCAAACCGTTGATTACCCTAGCTTCAAGCTTGTTATCGTCGGCGATGGTGGCACAGGTTTCTATTTCTTCCTTTTCGTTAATCGCTTCTTTCTGTTTCACACAAACACCGATTCGATACGATCTGATTTATGGATCATTTGCAGGAAAAACAACATTTGTGAAGAGGCATCTTACTGGAGAATTTGAGAAGAAATATGAACGTGAGATTCATTTTTAATTTAATTTAGGGTTTTAAGTTGTTTTTTGTTAATTAATAAGCGTTTAAGTGATTTATTTGTTGATTTGATTTGATTGTAAACAGCAACGATCGGTGTAGAAGTGCATCCATTGGATTTCTTCACAAACTGTGGAAAGATTAGGTTCTACTGTTGGGATACTGCTGGACAAGAGAAATTTGGTGGTCTTAGAGATGGATATTAGTAAGTATCCTTCTCATTTCTTTGAAGATAAATGATTCTTTGACATCAAAGTTTATTTGCGTATTGTTTAAGCTGCTGTAATTAGTAGAAGATTAGAATGTATATTGTTTAATTCTTAGAATCAATTTCCGTTTACATCTGCTTTGCATGTTTTGAGCTGATGCTCATTTACAGCGTTACTTGTTGGGTTGCTGATGTGCTATTTAAATTACATGGATCCTGTAAAGATTTGAAATATGAGGTTCTAGTTCTTTTAGCATACTGTGTTATTAACTCAAACTGTTTCTTAGCCTTGATGCTGTGGGATTAATTAGTAGAGTACTGTAGCTTTGCATGTCCTTTTTGTAGTCTTTATTCCTGCGGGGTTGAGTTAATTAAGTGGTAATTCTAGTCATGGGAGGATCCAGACATAAATCATTAGTGGGGCTAACATATTTTGTCAAGAATTAAATTATTTTAAATTTGCTAAAAAGTTATACTAAAAATAGTTGTAGCAACTAAATTTACATAGGAAATAGTCTATTTATCATTTGTTGAAAATGAGCTTAATTTACATCATTATTAATTGTTCTACAAGAATTTCTTTATCCTAATTCAGTTAAACAACAAACAATATATCAGATTACTACTAATACAACGCGAAGTAAAAAATATTTACAAGTGACAAATTTGAGGCCTAATTCCTGGATTCATTTCTAACAACTCATAATCAACAACTTTAATACTCTCATTGATTGAATTGGGTAGAATTTTAGGTTGTGGCTCACTTGAATGTTAAGTTTCTGATACTTTTAGATTAACCGTAAAAATAGCTTAGTCTCAATTGATTAGAACTTTAAAACTTTTGTTTGTGTGTCTGCATTTTCCCCTTTCTAATTGATTTTAACATGCTCATTTTTTATTTTACAGTATCCATGGCCAGTGTGCGATTATAATGTTTGATGTTACTGCACGACTAACATACAAGAATGTCCCTACCTGGCACCGTGATCTTTGCCGGTATGTAAATCAAGTCCTTGGAATTTTTTGAATTGTTTCGTTGCTACCCAATATTCATGACCAAGCTGTTTATCTCTTATTGTTTGGTGATTTATTTTATTTGCACAATTGTTTTCAGGGTTTGTGAAAACATCCCAATTGTTCTTTGCGGTAACAAGGTTGATGTGAAGAACAGACAAGTGAAGGCAAAGCAGGTTACCTTCCACAGGAAAAAGAATTTGCAGTACTATGAGATTTCAGCTAAGAGCAACTATAATTTTGAGAAGCCTTTTCTGTACCTTGCCAGGAAACTTGCTGGGTAGGTGTCAATTTTCTAATTTCTACTGTCAGGAAGAATGAGTTTAACTTTAATGCATTTCAACTAATTATGTCCAACTTGTGTCAATTTGCAGTGATCCTAACTTGCACTTTGTAGAATCTCCTGCATTGGCTCCACCAGAAGTCCAAATCGATTTAGCTGCACAACAACTGTAAGCTATCTGTCACGAACTTGTTTCATATTTTTTTGGACCAAATCATCACATAGTTTAACTGTTTATCAAACAACCATTCATCATTGGCATGTTGTGGTTGTAATTTAATGTGTCTTCTAATATTAAATGTCACTGTCATCATGGATATAAGACCTAATGTGTATACGTTCTTTCAATGATCAAAGAGCTTATGGGTTTAATGTTGCATTTCCTCTATAAGCTATTTTGAGGAGTTTATGAAAAGATGTTTGGAAACAGTTTAAGAAAGCATATTATTAGCTATATAATTGGTTATTCGTATAAGTTTTTCAAACAACCCAAGTGTTCCTAAGTTCAAACAACCTTTTCAAGCTGCCACTATATTGTTGTTAGATTTGAGTATGCAGTGGGAAAAGAAGGGATGGGAATGGATATTAATTTGCATTCATCATAACTGTCCCTTCCTTTCCTCCTTTATTGGTTCCTTCAATCAGGAGCATGCAATAATATATACTAAAAGACTATAACATCCTTTAGTTTGCTCCACAGTTGTATAAAAGTGTTACTCTTCACATTGAATTGGAAGTATTTCTTTTGAATTTCTTATGTTTTGGTGCTTTTGCAGGCATGAGAATGAGCTTACTGAAGCTGCCAATCAACCCCTTCCTGATGACGATGATGATGCATTTGAATAGGACCCTTGCGATTGACCTTTGTCTTGAGTTTGTGTTGTGTATGCTATATGCTTGAGGTTGTACTATTTTTTTGTTATGGATTTGGTGTTATGAATTTGATCGTCGTGAGATTGAGATGTTTTACTTAGCGTAACATCATAGCTATATTGCTAGCTGCCACCTGCATTAATTTTGTTTTGTGTTTCTCTATCCTTATCAATCTCGCTTAGAATAGAGGCTTGCCTTTTTTTTTTAGCACGTTTTAGTCTTGGTTATTATACTGGTTAATGAATGATATAGGTTGAAGAGCTCGTAGTACAAAAATTAAACATCATGATATAATAATTTGCAGATAAATTTCAGGCAGGCTAACAATGTGTACAAGATAAATTTGCAGATGAGTATATACAAGGTTTTCAGAACCGGACCGGTCATCGAACCGGCGAGCTTACCGGTTCATGGTTCAAATGGTCGGACCGGGGTTCAACCGGGTCGGACCGTTTTTAATTAAATATTTAATTTTATATTTATATTAAGAAATAATACATAAAAACAATATAATATTAACATTTTACACTACTAAAAATTAAATCAACTTACCAATTTCTTGTACTTTTTAAAAATGAGAATGATAGAATAATCTTTTTTATTTGTAAGATAAACTTAGTTTTGAAAATAATTAAGAAAATAAATGAAACAACACGTTGAAGACTTTTTCTTTTAAGAATTATGGGCTTCCCTTATAAGATATAATAACAACTTCACTAGAAGCCCAATCCATACTTAACCCTAAATTGTAGTATTTATAACTCTCAAATCTTGATGAGGCATAACCAGCAGCCTCCTCAAATTCTCCATGTCTCATTGTCTGATTCTACTCTTCTTCTCCCACCTTTTTATCTCTTCTTTTTTACATATTTTTGTAGTGTTAAAGCAACAATAGATCCTTATAGATTCTTGGTATTTTATCAATCTCCATGTAGCACCCATATTCCTCTCCCACAACATCATTACAATTATTTTCAAGTTCAACAAATTGGGAATTTTGAATCTATATATTATATACTCATGTTGGCTTGCTGTGTTGGTATTGAAAATAAATAAAGAGGCTAAAATTTTCATTATTATTAAACAGATTTCAAAAGAAAAATCATGTAAAATAAGAGGTTCTGTTTCTTTTCCTTGAAACAGAGTTAGCATTTATTCTTTTTCCATCATCTTTTTCATTTAAAAAATAATAAATAAAAATTAAAAAATAACTTAATCGAAAAAGGAAAAAAACTGTCAAACCGCTGAATCGCCCATATCGGCCGGTTCACCGGTTTTCTCCGGTTCTGGACCGGTTCGACCGGTTTTTTCCCGATTTTGCTTCTGGCCGTTTTCAGCCCCTAACCGGACCGTTCCAAGCACCGGTTCCCGGCCGGACCGGTCCGGTCCGGTTTTAACAACATTGAATATATACCAAAGTCATTTCAGAATTTTATTTTTAGGATCATAACAATTATCATCAACGATTTTATTTTACAAATTACATTTAAATATATAAAATTCTCCGTGCAAGATGTACAAAAAAGAAAATTCCCCGAGCAAGATGTTAAATTTATTGATGATACTTTCAATTAAACGGTGAATTTTTATAAAATTTGTATTCATTATAAAAATATTTAAGACTTGTACACCATGTAATTTATTTGACTGACCTTAAAAACCCTAATTTAGAATTTTCTATGTATAATGTGTTGAGAATGAATAATATCTAATTTAAATATAAATTTTAAATATATTTAAATATAAAACCTTTTGTTGTCTCCAATCTGATATTGTTTTAGGTAGATCAAAACGTTGCAGTTTTGTTTTTGTTTTTTTTTAATTGAAAACCCTAAACGAGGTCGTTTGGTTTGTTTGAAAAAGAAAAGCCCTGAAAGAAAGATTTGGAAACATTTGTTCTTCACTATTCTTCATGTAACGTAACAAACAATACGCAAAAGCTTGTTTCTTGTTTATCCTCCACACCCTTTCAACCTTGCCACAAATCCATCCCCTTCCTCTTGCGGCGGTGCAGGTGGTACTCCCTCTTTTGCGCCGGCAGTTCTTCTTCCAAGTCTATTCCTCAAGTGAGTTTTTTTATATATTTACTTTTTGCTTTGTTTTGTTTTGTTCTTTTTTTTTTTTTCCTTTTATTCTTGTTTTGTTCTTCTTCTATTCTAACAATTTATTGTTATTAATAGTTAGTTTTACTTGCTTCTTCAAAATCTTTTCCATATCTTTTCATATTTGAACTCAGGTTGCTCATTGTGGGATTGTTTGGAGAGAATTGCTATTGTTGGAGTTGGAATTAGATAGGGATAGGGTTCCCCCATTGAAGCTGAGATGGATATGAAAATGTCAAAGAAGAAGGCTGATGATGAGATAATACCGAAGAAAAAGAAGAAGAGGGCTAAGATTGATCTGGAAAGGTGTCGAAGAAGCCTAAGAGAAGACCGACGAAGAAGGCTGTGTTGGTTGGATTGAAGCTGCCGCAGCTGCAAATGATGAAGATGAATATGAACAGTGTTGATGTGAAAGCGCAGATATTGAGGATGAAAAAGCACCTGGTGGAACAGAAAGGGTTTCCAGAGGATAACATCATTGTGATAATTGAGGACGAAGAAGACATCAAACCTACTGGGACCAACATACGTGAGCACCTATACAAGCTGGTTGAGTGGTCTCATCGAGGTGACATCCTCTTCATCCACCTCATTGCTTATGGCTGTTCTGATGGATATATTCTTACTCCAGATAAAGAACACATAGATGGTAGGTATTTCAGGTCATTAGTTCAATTTATTATTATATCATTCATATGCTTATGCTGATTGCTTATGTTTATGTTTAAACAGATAGTTATTTCAGGGCACTTATAGTTAGAGCCGTCAGATTGGGTCTTAATCTCACATTTGTTTCTGATTGCCTAATTCAACCTAAAGCTGGTTGTCGTTGTCCTAGAACACGACCACCACCACCACCTGTCCTAACTTTGGAGGAACGACTGAAGTTTCTTACTAATCCCGATATTCTTTCAGGAGCCACATATGCCATTGGCTACTATCGTTTTATACCATTCACCAACCTGTCTCATGTAGATATCCTCACTCTTCAAGGGGAGGGGGACAAAACTAAAACTATTACTGAAACCACCCCCACCCCCCTTCCTTCACGTGTTATTCTCTTCACGCCTTTCCCATGTGATCATAATAACCCCCCCTGGACCATTGATAATGATTCAGAAGTAGTCTTCCCCCCACCAACCGGATACAAGCACACATCATATGGGGCTTTTACCAATTCCATACTCAATGTAATTGAAGAGACTCCTCGTGGTCAAGTTACTAACTTGGAGCTTGCTCAAAAGGCTATGATCAAACTCGGAGGAAAAACACCACCTAGCCTCAGTTGCAGCCACCTCATCCACGCTCGTGCTCCTTTTTTGTGCTGATCTTATGCTGCCAGACAAAGATACAATGTTGCTTGCTTCTCTAATCCATCTTCTTTTTATTTATCACCATACTTTGGTTCATGTTTATTTATGTTTGCATCCAACAAACTATATATGAGATTAATTAAGTTTCTTATTTTTATTATGTATTAACTATAAGCCTGTTGCGATGTATGTATAAATCATGTCTGACCATTAGCTTTTCTAAATGTCTCATTTGGCGGAATGCCATCCATGTCTGATGATTCGATACCATAGATAACAAGTTTTTCTACTGATTTGATGATGGATGAAGGCCTCTTCTTTGAGTTATATTAAGGTATCTAAATAACCAAACAAGTGCTTCTTTACTATTATGTTGTTAGCTAGGCCATCTTCTATTTTCTATTATATATTATAGGTTGGACTGCAATTTCAGCACGATCTTCTAAAAAAAAAATTAGAGACGTCAATGAACAGAAAGAAAAAACCAGTTGAATTTGACCAATTGATTTTTTATGAGAAATCCTACCCCTTTAATTATTAAGATGTATTATGTATTGAAGTTAATGAGACCAAGATAGTTGATAATTAAGTTCTGACCAATTGTTATGAATAACTGATCTGAGTCTCCTCCAGTAGTTGCTGTGATTGTCCATACAGAAAATTGAAACTAGCTTCTTTCTGTTAATAGCCTGACGGCAAAAATATAAGTTTCCAATGCTGGTGGTACGTATACTGAGTTCTCTTTATGAAGAGGATAGCTTAGTCAATCATCAAAACAGAAGTCTTTCTGTTTTAGTTTTCACATCCTTTGGTAGTATGATAGTAAAGTCCATATCATGACAGTCACGAACATATCCATATCAGGTGACCTATTAGTTTATCAGTCAATATTGCATTTCATTTCATTAGAGAAGGGAAGGTTGAGTTGGATTATTGCGCACTATTAATGGAGTGTGTTACTTCCACCATAACGAACTAGTTAGCATTTTTAAGAATGGAAGACGGGGCAAGTTTGCATTCATTTTTTTCTCATAGGCTTATCCCTTCATTGTGTAGTTGCATGTACCCCTATCCCTCGACTTCGTTGTTGTTTGAGTCTCAATGCCATGTTCAATTTTTTGCTGGCATTTTTTTTTTTATTTTATTGAATTAGCTTATCTGGTTATGAAAATAGTTGGATTATTGTACAAACCAAAAGGAGTGTAGCAACATACTAGTTGACAGGTTTGGGTTATAAAGCCATGAGTCAAAAGTTCATACTAATAGAGTCAAAAAACGCTCAAATGTTAGTAGTTAATTTGTTAGGGAGGTGAACTTTCGGTGTTCCAACTAGAAGGTTGAAATTTTACCAAAAAATATGAAACTTGAGTAATTTTTCGAACGTGATATTATTATAGCTTGATACTTAAAAAAAAACTATGTATTCATATTGGAAAGTTGCCATATCACTGCTTTGATCACATGAGCTTTAGAAGAGTGAATATCAACTTTGAAGGATTTAAGAATAATAAATTATGTGATTGAGTTGAAATAGCTAAGGTAACTGCATGAGAGAAATAGCTAAATTCCAGGTTATGCTTTTGTTTTGGAGCCTTGCTTGATTTCTGACATGCCAAATAACATTAATAATGTTCATGAGAGTTGCTTTAATTATCACTTTGCATTGAGGAGACCAATTTCTATCACAAAGATTCCAAATATCTTCTAAAGATGTGAAACTTAAAGCAATATTGAGGATTCTTGTAAACCAGCACCAAATTTGAAATGCATAAGGACATTCAAAGAAAAAATGGAAGGTTGATTTAGCATGAGATAAGCACATACTTGTTGGGGAGTCCGTGGGTACGAGAGAAACAACGGGTCAAATGCTCAATGATCACAAGAGAATCCAACATTCTTCTCATTCATAGTTGATGTGAGACTTAAAAACCAACAATTTCCTCCCAAGTGTGAGTTCTATCTTATAGTTGATCCAATACCAAGATCTGCTCCCGCTCCTCCACCAAGTCGAGTCATGGCTCTGATACCACTTGTTGGGGAGTCTGGCGCACAAGA
The DNA here is from genome assembly GCA_951799995.1 of Trifolium subterraneum. Classification (NCBI taxonomy): domain Eukaryota; kingdom Viridiplantae; phylum Streptophyta; class Magnoliopsida; order Fabales; family Fabaceae; genus Trifolium; species Trifolium subterraneum. The sequence continues at coordinate 50,747,641 of OX637468.1, read as the reverse complement.
AAAACAACCTCTAAGCATCTTAACTCAAAACTTTAAGGCATTAGGTTAATGGATTACCTCTCATATAAATTCAAAATTCTTCTCATTTATAATCGATGTGAGACTTAACCACTCACACTTTAAATCCAACAATACTACAAGGGATACTACAACCTCTAAGCATATAAGATTTTTATTAGTGGGGATCTTGTCAAGCATCAATCTCCAAATGAGAAGATATTTTGAGGGAGGAATATTTGGGCTCCAAATTGATTTTGCCCAACTTAAAATTCGACCTTGATGAGCTTTGAATAGATAAGCATCTTTGAAGGATAACACATTTTCCACATGAGCCGATCTTGTCTTTGCTCATTAGGGATAATAACTTGTTGAGCAAGTTGTCTCAGAATTGGAAAAGCTTGAGAGACACTTTTAGAGAATTTCCATTCAAAAATAACAATAAAACCATTAACCTTTACAGAAAGATTGTTGGTGATATAGAAAAAGCTTTTTTTAAGGAACTGAAACAATATAAACATTACTAATGAAATGTGAACCATAAATGGTGCTGATGCTAACAGCCGTAACATCTCATAATGAATGAAACTCGAGCTTCTCTAACTAATATCCAATTATAAAGGGTATGAATTATAGAAAAATAAGTATTAACTTTCAAATTATAAGATTTCAGCAGTGACATTAGTGTTAACTTCATTGTGAAAGCTCTCAGCATCTAAATAAATCTCATATTATACAAGATTGAATAAGTGAGAGTACCAAAATTCAAACCCAGCTCACAAGGACAAATAAATAAAGTTAATTCTGCACAACACTTGTTCAAAAAAAAATTCTGAACAACAAATACAAATGTTGTAAATAACCCTATTTCTATTTTGCATGCCTTTTGTTTTAAGAGGTCGTCGTATTTTAGCCTCAATTGCTAACGCTGTATAAGATTTAAATTTTAATTAATTTTAAAAACAAACTCTAGTTCTACCATTTCTTTTTCCTAACCAACTTTATATTGCATATTTGCATAAACACTTTCAATTTATAATTAAAAAGAAACTATTAATATTTTTTTGGATTAGCTTACTTTCTTATAAGTTAAAATAGATCTCTTAGACCCACATATTACACACTTTTTTTTTTAAATAAACATATCAAACTTTATTATTCATATTCACACTTGCATATATTTTAAATTAAATACTAAATTAGTTCAATATTTGAGCTTTATAGAAAAATTTATTCATTTAATAAACATCCTGTCCATTTCTAATTTAAGCAACATTAATTACCCACCCAATCCACCTCCGATGGCAAAACAAAATAAGAAACGAAAGGTCTGTGTATTAATATAACAGACAAATTAATATTGTATCATCATAAGAACACTTGTTCATTACCTGACAAACAAATTAAATTATTTTTATACTACATGAGACACGCTCAATAATGAACACTTGACTAAATATTAACTGGTTGCATGCTTGACAGCCAACCAAGAATAAACTAACTCCCTCCAAATCTGCATCAAATTCGTAGGGGGCAATTTGGGGATTATTTAATTTATTTGAAATGAATCACTATTGATGAAATGTAGATAATTATGAAGTGATTGGTGAGACTGAAAAAATAAAATAAAAAACTAACATGCTGATTTGGATTATCAAGTGCTTATTAATTATTAACACTAAAAAATTATAAATGAGTCATGTTAAGAAACTCATATTCAGCTAAGATGATAAACAAACATAAACTTTAAACGAATGGAATCAAAGGTGACTGAAGAGCTAAATTAGCTAATACCAACATTTTGAACTCCAACATGTGCATAAAGTTGCTTGTTGAAATCATCTTCTGAAATAAGTACTTTGCTTTCACAAGCCTGCCTTTCCATAACAAAGACAAAGCTATGCAGTAATCAGAGTAAGTCAAAATCAATATGCAACATATTTATTTGTTGGTATCATCTTTTCAAATACTTCCTTTCCACAATCCTTTTTGTCAAAACTTGATTAGCACAGCAGTCATGACAGTAAAATAGTCGGAGAAAACTTGATTAGCTCAGCAGTAATGACAGTGAAATAGTAGTCAGAGAAACAGTAAGAATGACCTGAATGAACTTCAGAATATCTTGCAAAAAAATGCATTCAAACAAAATGTATAGCTAATTAATCTTTCAAATTGCCAAGATGGGGTTGTATTATATCAAGGCTACAATGCTAGAATTACAAAAAAATGACAGTTAAAAATATGTGTCTCCTAAGGTAAGTTGCAATGTTAGGAGAATGTATCACCAAAGATAATTTGAAATCAGTAGATGGATCAATAAACCCTAACACCCTATAAACAACAAAATTAATTAGAGACAAACAATAAAATGAATCTACCCTCTATTCTATTAGATTGGTGTTTAAAAATATACTTTATCTCAAAGCAATTCAAGTTCAAGAGTGCTTTTCATGAAAGAAAAACAACAATAATGCCAATGAATATTGAAATCAAGAGACAATGGCACCCTTGTGAATGTATGATAAATGAATACCAAAGGAGAGTGTGTGTGGAGGTTAGGGGGACTCGGTTACAAACCCATAGAAGAGTGGAGAGCACAACAAAATGGCAATAAAACACTGAAGAAAGCTTGTGGATCATGGAAAATAAGAGGGCAAAGTAAGGGTTTTTACCTGTCTTCAAAGTAGCATAGCAGTACAGTTTGCACTAAAGATATGACACCATCGAATACCAGGGAGACCACATGACAAAGACATAGTGACATAATTAACTACCCTATAATTAACAGATTGTAACATCCTAGCATAACTGGCTTTTCAACTGGTGAGATAGAGTATTAAAGCCACATGATAATCCACGCAGCACTACCCTAGAATTAACACATTGTAACACCCTAGCATAACTGGCTTTTCAACTGGTGAGATAGAGTATTCATGCCACAAGAATATAATCCAGGCGGCATGCAAATAAATAAAATATACTACCATTATATGAATTATAGTGTTACAGAATTCACTACCCTAACAAGGGAACCGCGAATTGGTTTGCAAGTTCTGGTTCGTGGAACTTTTGCAATTTGGTTCGTTTCGTATGAAATTTGCAGAAATCAACGTACCAACGAGATGGAAGGGAGAACCAGTAAAAAATCTCACTGTTTTTCACTTTTTCAGTATTGAATTCAAAGTTAGGGTGAAGAAACGGGGAAATGTCATGCTCAGTTTCCACCAATCTCGGATTTATTTATTGTGAGTTGAGAAAGTGGATGTTGGAACAATTGTGCGAAATAATGAAAATCACTGGAGAAAGAAGAACAGAAGAATACGAATGGGTTTTCCTTTGCAAATCTCTGTATAACTTGTATTGATGATATTAATATCTTTCAATATCTTTTTTAGTGACGATATTAATCTCTTTCAACATCTTTTTTATTTTTTTAACTAATTATTTTCACTATTTGGTCAATTACTAAAATAATATTTTTAATTCATAACATATTGGTTATATTTGAACATACCAAATAGCGGACCAACTAGTATACCCTCGAAGTACCGAATTCTTTGAGAATCGCGTACCACATACCTGAATCCATACCATGTACCAAAGTGAATTGCAAATTGGGACTATGATATGGATAATGCATTAGAAGATCATCCATACGAGGGTTGTGCCTGCAGCTTTTAAGAAAGTTCATATTCTGGCCATGACATGGCAAGTGTGAGTTCTAAGCACACCTGAGATATCCAATATTATTGGAAAGCACATAAACAATCATAACAAAGAGGTCAGAAATTTCTTATCTCTGAGATAATTAAAGGTAGAAGTCACCAATTAATTTGCAGAGAGAGAAAGAGGCAGACCTAACATCATATTTAGCCATTGGAAGCAAGGCGTGCAAGCCTCCTACACTGGCCCTGGAAAATGATTTTGATTCATCAATAAAAATCAACAATCAAATGGTGGAAAAATTTAATGCGATATAATAGACAGCTAAAACAGTTTATTGAATAATATTAAAGAATTAAATGATATACATAGCATCAGAAAGTATGGAATAAACAATCAGATTAATCTCTCAAAGCTCTTTGAAGGTAATGGAAGCTCACAACTTATAATATTGGGGAAAAACAGGACAAGGAATAGGATCCTAAAATTCAAAATAGGATAAATAAAATACAGAGCATTGTAACTTGATAATTGGTATGTTCATATTGAGTGTGGCATCATAATTTCTAGAACATAATGAATTGTACAGATATTATCTTGTTTAGAACCTAATAATGCTGTACATGGGATTTCAAGAATGAAAAATTGAACGGCAAACTCCACTACATATACATTTAAAAATTCTGACCAGAGGAAACTAAGTTCTTTATTCCCGTCAAATGTTCATCATTTGAGATATTGAGTGAAATACGAAGATTAGTCAACAATTCCTCTTTTTCCCAACTTAAAGGACCAGAAGCATACATTGCCTCTAAAGTACAGAGATAAGCATTTAACTCTAACCTATGGATTTTTTCTGCTAGAACCTTCTTTTGAAAAATGTTGCACCCTTCATCCACGTCATCAACATCTAGTGATTCTGCATCACTGCAAATGGTATTTTCATCACTATGGCAAGGATGTGCTAACCTATCATCATAAAACCCATCCACATCTTCAACATCTAGATATTCTGCACCGCCGCTGCAAAGGGTATCTTCTTCATCTTGGCAAATACCTGCTAACGTATCACCAAAAAATGCACTACCACTTATTACACTACAGCTGGCAACAGAACTCACATTACTACAAGAATAATCTGGTTCCTCGATGGTTTCGGGAAAGTGTGTTGTAACATTACAAGGTTTCCTCATTTCATATAATTGATTGGTACAATTAGTGAAGGAATAATGCATGTATTTTTCACCCATATTATTATGTGGGTAAGCAATAGCATCTACCTTTTCCAGCAATGGAGCAGTGGATACTGCTTTGAATCTTTTAGACTCACCCTTAATCACAACAGCCCTCTTTTTTCTGGGATATTCCTCAATACAAGACGCGTCGTTAGAGGACCCTCTTTTCATCGTCTTTTTCATCTTCTTATAGTTGTTTGAAATCAAATTCTGGCTAAACTTCACAACTTCCGACGTGGCTGGTACCTGGATCAAGCACAAGTAAATTAAATAAGAAAAAGGCACAGCAAAATTTTCAAAGTAATAACGGAAAATAAAAATATCTTAATTCCCAAGCAATAGTGATACTAAGAAACTGCCAAAATCTAGAGAATGATTGCTAGTTTGGATTAAACAATTAGAATCCATGGAATGAATTTCTTTTAAAAATACTATCCTCGAGTTACATAGTAATTCGGTAATTGCTGGTGCAACAAGTCAACAACAACAAAAATGGATCTGGATCCTCTCCTGTATTATTGCCTCGTGCTATCTTTTTTGCTGTTCTCGATCGTCAAATGAATCCAACCGTTGAAATTTCACATAAAAGATAACTAAGAACCATTCCACACCCATACAACCTTTCATCACCATTCACCTATGACCATGCTCGGTGGCCCTCAGACGTGGCACCGCGTTAAACGGCGTCAGGGCCATGATGGGGGCGGTGAGAGATAACGGCAGCATACGTTTCTCTCTGTTCCTTTTTTTGTTAACATTCTGAGTTATGTACGTCATCTGTTGGATTGATCCGACGATTAAGAATAAAGCAAGAGATTTAGTATGACAAAATAAGGCTACGCTATGGCAACACACGAAAAAAAAAGCAAAAAAAAAAAAAAAACTGTGTATCTTGAAACCAAAATATTTCATCGATTAATCGTCACGAAGATGAAATATGATGTTACATTCTTAAGCCTAATTTTTCAGATATCATTAAAAAAAGCTTCAGTTATTCTTAGAATACGAATGAACAAACAAATCAAATGAAGAGAGCGAGAGAACAAAATTAAAATTGATAAAGTTAAATACCTAAAATTGAATAGATAACACGATTACAGAAAGAGATTAAATTAATCGAAACAACTGAAATCAAATAAAATAAAGTTGGAAGAAGATTGATGCTACTAACCTTTGTCGACGATTGCAGGTTTGATTAAAATCTTGAGAGTAATTTTCACTAATTGAAGGAGAATTGAGTATTGAATCAACGAGCAAATTAGGGTTTGCGAAACTCAGAAATCGATCGATGGTAACAGAATAATAACAACCTTTTTTTTTATTAATTAATAAATAACAATATGCGGTTGCTTGCTTCCACGGGAAATAAATAATTACTTGGTGTGCGGCACAAGTTTGGGTCAACAACAGCCCTTATGGGCCCTCTTCGTCAATATTTTTCAGGCCCGTTAAAAGAGATTTTTTTTTGTCATTCTACATACTTCTAGCGTGCCCTATACATTTTCATTTTTATATTTTTGTTTATTAAGTAATGGACGTTATAAAATTGAGAAATTTTTTAAAAATGTCATATGCTACTTAAGTAGCGGACGTTATAAAAAACCAAATCTGAAGGGGTATTTTTGGAATGTATCTGCTATCTAAGTATTGGACATGAGTATTTTTGTAAATACGTAGGACGCGCGATAAAATGAGTAGGATGATAAAAGAAAAACTCCGTTTAAAATAACCTCAATTTGAGTTTAGCCCCTTTTCAAAAAAATGTAGATATATATTTTACAAAAATGTGATGTTAATTGGGTTGAATTTGATGTTAAATCTGAACCGATCCAATTCGGTGGTGGGCGGGTTGGGTCGGCAGATAGATATATAAATTTCTTAGAAATTTGCTTTTTTCACCCTTCCAATTTACTCTTTAGCCCCCCAATGAGACAATTTTGCCCTTGTAAATGGGTTCGGCAACTACGGGCCGAAATTTAATACCTTCGGCAATCACCCGCCGAAACCTGTTAATATAAAAGGGTGATGACTTTGTCTATGAGTTGCGGGCAATTGGGGGTTATTTTTCTTACAATTCAGCCTGGGACTGCCGAAACAACACAATTTTAAAAAATGACAACGTTTCGGCCGTTACGTGTCGAACACGCTTATATTCGGCACATAACTGCCGAAGTCAGACTATATAGACTATGTTGTAGAACTTGTACTTTCATAACCACTTGAACACACAATCCATATATTTGCAGTCTATGGCGATTTTTTGAAGTTTCAGTGGCTTAAAAGCAACGTTTTCTCACTCATAGAGGGTTCCCACACACATTTGAAGTCATATAACAGGTAAATTGCGCTTTAAACCGTTTATTTTTTGAATTTTCATAGTTTTGTTGTCAATGAGGGTTTCAGACAGTAACTGCCGAAATTTGGTTACATTTCGGCACGTAACTGCCGAACTGGGCAGTTTTGCTGACTTGTTGAATTGGTTGATATGTGTAGGTGTTAGTATGGTCGAACCTCCGCTTAAATTGAAACCAAACATTGATGAAACCGCCATTGAACAAACGAATGTTGTGGAACCCGACGTTGAGCAACCTAATGTTGTGGAACCCGACGTCGAGCAACCTAATGTTGTGGTTAACATCACCAATTATTTTTTCCAATGTGAAAAGTATAAGATGCGAGATGAAATGACTGAAGAGCAACATGGGGGCGAAAAAAGCAAATTTCAATTTCTTAAATATTACCCAAAAAATATATGGTTAGGATCTGTTTGGCAAGACAAAGAAATTAACTTATAGCTTATGTTTTATAGCTTATAAGCTAAAAGATCTATTTGATAATTATCTTTTCATTGCGAGCTTATAACTTATTTTACTAACTTATAGTTTATTTTTCAGACGCTATTTAAAGTAGCTTATCATCACTCTTCCATATCATTTTGTTCAGTTCTCGTCTTCAGCAGGTGGTTCTCGTTCGCGTCGTTCTGTTATGCAACTCATATGGCTTGCGTGTGTGTGGTTGTGTGGACAGAACGAAATCATTGATGTTTCATAGGCTCTGCAACTGCTCCGCTTCTTTTGATGGACAAGATCAAGACGTTCTCTTTTAGGTGGTTGACAGCGAAAAGTTGTACTTTAGCTATAAACTACCATAGTTTGTGGTCTAGTCCTATTCTTTGCTTAGGCCTTGTTTGATTTTTCTGGCTTTGTTTGGTGTTTCACTTGTATTGATACTTTAGTTTCCCTTCGTACGCCTTGTGCTGAGGGGACTCCTTGTTTATAATATATATCTCATTTTGGTCTGTTAAAAAAAAAAAGTAGCTTATCATCTTTTCTTCCACTTTTACCCTCATTATTTTAACTAAAATTCACCTTTACCTTTTATAATTTATTATCACTATAATTTAAAATAAAATAGATAAATGTATGTTTTAACATTACTACTTTGAAAATCACGGATATAGTATAATATTAGGAAGCTCGGTATAATTTACTCTTATTATCCCTATTGAGATCACGAAGACAAAGAATCTCGCGTAATAGAAAGCATGTGATCTTACCAACCAAAAAAAAAAAAAGAAAGCTTGTGATCTTTTTTTTATCAACATATATAGATAGTTTATTATAATTTACCTTTTATTATAATTTACCTTGATTTTGTAATGGAGCTAGTGATCTTTTTTTTTTATCAACATATAGGTAGTTTATTATAATTTACCTTTTATTATAATTGACCTTGATTTTGTAATGGAGCTAAGATGGAACCCATGGCATATGACTTATCACTCAAATCCCTAACCATTAATGGCTTTATAATTTACTTTGATTATGCTATATTGTTAATATATATTTCATTGTTTTTCTCAAATGTTTTTTATAAAGTATATATATAAACTGAAATGAAAATAATTTTTTTTAAAAAAAATCAACTTATAAAAATTAATTTAATAATAATATATGAAAGATATATTTATTAATTAATAAATTTAAAATATTAAAATAAATTAATAAATTCTAAGTATCTATTAATTTGACATTATTGATTTCAAGTTGTCCTTTTATGTCATTTTATATTTATCAGTCAGTTGAACAGTTAATTTTACCTAACATTTCAATTAGTTTATCAGTCATCAAACATCAGCTATAAGATATCAGTCATCATCTATAAGATATAAGCTAACTTATAAATTAACCGATATTCTTAGAGGCTTATATTGTTGGTACAATTTTGAAACAATAATATATTTATAAATTATAATAGGCACTCAACAACATACATACATGGAAACAAAATGGAACAATTTTGAAACATTAATATATTTATAATAGTTACTGAACAAACATAAAATAGTTACAAATTATATCAAAAAACAATAAGATAATTCTAAATTTCAAAATTCTGGAAAGGAAAAATAAAACTAATACCAATAATGAACCTCGACAAAATAACCTAACTAGCACAATTGACAGCCAACCGAGAATGAATAAACTCCCTGCAAATCTGCATCAGATTCGTAAGGCACAATTTGGGAGTTAGATATCTGATTTGATTGGCAAACGCTCCGAGTACAACTTAGCCAAATACATATTATACACAAATTAGTGAGTGAAAAGATAGATAACTTTATTATTAAAGAAAAAAGAAGATAAATAACATTGTTGGTTGTGCTACAGCAGCTATACTCTAAAATGTGGATTAAACACAACTGTGAAGAAGCTAATATTCAGCTAAAATGACGATGAACTTGAATACACAGTATTAGCTGCAAACATCAACTTTAAACGAATGGAGTCAAAGGTAACTGAAGAGCTAATACCAACATTTTGAACTGCAACGTGTGCATAAAGTTGCTTGTTCGAATCTTCTAAAATACTTTGTTTCCACAAACCGTTCTATAACAAAGTCAAAGCTTGATTAGCTCAGCAGTAATCAGAGTAAGTCACACTTCACATATATATACAAAGAGACAAAATCAATATGCATCATACTTATTTGTTGGTATCATCCTTTCAAATCGTTTCCACAAGCCTTTTTTATATCAAAACTTGATTAGGTCAGCAGTGATCAAAGTAAAATAGTCAGAAACATAGTCAATCGCCAGAATGACCTAAACGAATTTCAGAATATCTTTCCAAAACGTGCATTGAACCAAAAATATAGCTATAGCTTTCGAATTGCCAAGATGAGGTTGTACATCAATATCATAGATACAAGCTAGCATTACAAATAATTGACAAATAAAAATCATGGGTCTACTAAGATAAGTTGCAAGGTTAGCACAATTATCAACCCACTTAATTCGAAATCAGTAGATCTACCCATAAACCCTAACACAAACAATTAAATCAATTAGAGACAGAAACTATCCTCGCTGAGGTCGGTGATTAAAACTATGCTCTGTCTCAAAGCAGTGAATTCAAGTTCAAGAGTGTTCTTCATGAGAGAAAAAGAAAACACACACATACACACACAATAACGTCAATCAGTATTTAAATCAAGAGATAATGACATGTTGTGGGTGTGTCATATATGAATACCAAGGGACAGTGAGAATAGTGGGGGTTGGAGGTACTCGGTGGCAAAGCCAAAAGAAGAGCAGAGGACACAACAAAAAGAACATAAAATCCAAAAGAATTGTGGTGGATCGTGGAGAATAAGAGCAGAGTGAGTGTAGTTACTGGTCTACAAAGTAGCAATACAGTTTTTTTATCAACGAAGTGACACAGTCAAATTCAGGAAGACCGTGTGACACGACATAGTGGCACAATTAACTACCCTAGTATTAAACACATTGTAACACTGGCATAAATTTTTTTCCACTGGTGGGATAGAGTATTCAAGTAACATGAAGGTAAACCACACATGGCATGCAAATAAATAACATAGACTGCCGTTATCTGAATAAATGTATAGGAAGATCATCCATATGAGGGTTGTGCCAGCAGCTTTTAAGCAAGTTCATGTTCTGTCCATGACATGGCAAGTGTGAATTCTAAGCACACCGGAGATATCTATATTATTAGAAAACACGAAAACAATCATAACAAACAGAGGTCTTAAATTTCTTATCTCTGAGAAGTATTGGTAGACGAGACGTCACCACTTTATTTGCAGAGAGAAAAGGAGGCAAATCTAGCATCGTATTTAGCCATTGTAAGCAAGGCATGCAAGCCTCCAACATGTTTTCCAAAAGAGAAGACACCGTGGAATACCAGGGAGACCACGTGACAAGACATGAAGACATAGTGGCACAATTACCTACCCTAGAATTAACACATTGTAACATCCTAGCATAACTTGCTTTTCAACTGGTGGGATGGAGTATTCAAGTCACATGAAGTCATGAAGATAATTCACATGGCATGCATATAAATAAAATAGACTACCATTATCTGAATAATGCTTGGGAAGATCATCCATACGAGGGTTGTGCCTGCAGCTTTTAAGCAAGCTCAAGTTCTGGCCATGACATGGCAAGTGTGAGTTCTACTAAGCACACCTGAGAGATCCAATATTATTGGAAAGCACATAAACAATCATAACAAACAGCGGTCAGAAATTTCTTATCTCTGAGGTAATAATTGGTATATGTCACCAATTAATTTGCAGAGAGAAAAAGAGGCAAACCTAGCATCTTATTTAGCCATTGGAAGCAAGGCATGCAAGCCTCCTACAGTGGCCCTGGAAAATGATTTTGATTCATAAAAAAAATCAATAATCAAATGGTGGAAAAATTTCATACTATAATATAGACAACAAATAAAGTTTATTGAAATTAAGCAATATTTTAGATTGGATTGTACTGCAATAACTATATATACACATGAAGTTGTTTATCATTGCTTGGCAATTAAATCATATGCATGGCATCAGAAAGTAATTGAATAAACAATAAGATGAACCTATCATGCTTTTTGAAGGTATGGAAGCTCAACTTATAATATTGAAAAGAAAAAAAAGATAACAAACAAGATCCTAAAATCCAAAAAGGATAATAAAATAAGAGAAAGTAATGAATTGGAAAAGATGTTATCTTCTTCAGAACCTAATAATGCTGTACATGGGTTTTCAAAAATGAACAATTGTATGGCAATCTACCCTCTCTACCCTAAGTAAACATTTAAAAATTCTGACCAGCTGAAACTAAGGACTTTATCCCCCTCAAGTGTTCATCGTTTGAGATATTGAGTGAAATACGAAGATTAGTCAATAATTCTTCTTTTTCCCAACTTAAAGGACCAGAAGTATACATTGCCTCTAAAGTACAGTGATAAGCATTCAACTCTAACCTATGGATTCTTTCTTCTACAACCTCTTTTGGAAGAACGGTGCATCCTTCGTCCACATCTAGTGATTCTGCTGCATCAGTGCAAATGGTATCCTCGTCCCTTTGGCATGGACCTGGTAACATATCACCATAAAACTCATCCATATCTTCAACATTTAGGGATTCTGCATCACTGCTAAGGGTGTCTTTGTCATCTTGGCAAGGACCTGCTAACGTATCACCAAAAAATTCATTTGCACTACCGCTTATTACACTACAGCTGCCAACTGAACTCAGGTTACTATAAGAATAATCTGGTTTTTCAATGGTTTCAGGAAAGTGTGTTGTAACATTACAGGGTTTCCTCGATTCATATAATTGATTGGTACAATTAGGTAAGGAATAATGCATGTATTTTTCACCCATATTATTCTGTGGGTAAGCAATAGCATCTACCTTTTCCAGAAATGGAGCAGTGCATACCGCTTTGAGTCTTTTAGACCCACTCGTAATCACAACAACCCTCTTTTTGCTGGGATATTCTTCAATATGAGATGAGTCATGAGACGACACTCTTTTCAATGTTGAAGGTGAGGGTTGATGGAGACAGCTGGCATCCAATCCTGGTGAACCAATATCTTTAGTGTTCTGAACTTTGGGCATTGTCTTATTGTTGTTTGAAATCAAATTCCGGCTGAACTTCACAACTCCAGACTTGGCTGGTCCCTGGATCAAGCACAAGCAAATGTAATAAGAAAAAGGCATAAAACAATTTAAATGAAATAAGATATATTCTGCCACTAAGAAATTGCCAAAATTGTGAGAATGCTTACTAGTTTGGATAAAATATTTGGAATAAATATTTTTGAATAAGCAATAGAATTTACCTTCAGACTTATGATCCATTGACCATTTAGCCATGATTGGCATATCCTCATGTTATCTTCATGGACCTTCAGCTCCGTGCAAGGTCCGTGCAACCTTACCAAGCAGAATTCTCCAGTAATGTACTTCAATACAGTAGCTTCCTTCCAACAACCAGCATTCCAAACTTCCACAACATCATTAACTTTCCAACTCCCAATATTTTCCATAGCAGGGGGACACGGTCTGATGGCCTTCCTTGGAACTCTCTTCGAAAGAGCCTTATCGGTTGCACTAGAACAGTCATACTCAACATCATAAGTGTGCCCGTTACCAGAAATAATACGGGCACCATGCCATTCCACTCCAAGTACATGTGTATTGACAAGGATCTCCACTTTACTTCCTTTTACTAATCTCATGGTGACTACTTCAATTCAAAAACTAACCTGTAACATTGATAAATACATGTTATTGGCACATCAAGAAAACTTACAATGATAATTTACAACGATTAAAAACAAATCATATATTGCCAAACAACATATTATTTATCGAAGGAATTTCTTTAAAAAACAATTTTCTCAAATTAATTTTGCAATGGTAAGTTGGTAACCACATCCAAAAATCAGTTATGCTACGGCAACACACAAATTGAAACAAACACGCAGATTACACATTTTGTTGACTAATTGTCACAATAATATAACAATAATGATGATTAGAAATTCAAAATAGCTACTATACGAATGGGAAAACAAATCAAATTCTAACGAATCATGAAGAGAGCAAAATTAAAATTCAGAAAGGAAAAAATACCTAGAATCGAATAGATAAACACGATTACTGTGAGAGATGACATGAATCGAAATAACGGAAATCAAATAAGGTTCGAAAAAGATTGATGCTACTAACCTTTGTTGAAGATTGGCGGTTTGATTAGGCCAAAAATCTTCGGATGAGTCGTTTTCGCTGCGAGTATTTCTTCACAAATTAGGGTTTGCGAAACTCAGATCGATCGATTGTAACAGAATAATAGCAGCCTTGTGCGCTTGCTTCAGGGGGGAAAGATGATAACTTGTTGTGGCCCGCTTTCGTGTGTTCAGTATATTCATTCAAGCCTATTTATACGAATTTAAACCGATATTTTAAGATTTTTTTTTTTTTTAAGTAACCTATAAAATATTCTCAATTTGAGTTTGGCCCCTATTGAAAAAATTAATGTCAAATATGTTTTTGGTCATAAAATTTTAACTTTCATTTTTAGTTTCTTAAAAAAAAATTAATAACGTTTTTTGCAGTAATTTTTTATCTTCACTTTTCATTAACTTAAGTGTATCAGTTTAAATTTAAAATTTTGTTCGCTATCATGTTTAAGTATATTTTATAAATCTCTCTCGCAAAAGTTTAAATTTTGTTAACAATCAATAAATTGTATAAGAATTTTTAAGTTTTTGCGTTTAAAAAAGCATATGGTTGATAAGTGTCAAAATTACATCATGGATCATTTATCTTATTTATTGTAACACAGTGGTCATTTATCTTTATTTTTTCCCATTTTAGTTATTTATCTATCAAAATATGCACATTGTTAATCCTTTTATTCAAATTTCTATTAAAAAAAGACTGAAATAATAATTTTATTATTATCTCTATTTTTTTTTTTTAAAAAAATCATAAGGCATGTTAATGCATTCATCATCTTCATCTATTCATCATGTTCTTTCTTAAATCAAAATTCAAAACCCCAACAAATCTCCATCTATGTAAATTCAACTTTTTTCTTATACTCAAAATATATAGGTTTAATTATATTTTTAGTCCCTTATCTTTATTTTAGGTTTCAAGTTGATCCCTTATCTTTATTTTAAGTTTCAAGTTGGTCTCTTCCATCAAATTTTTTACTATTTCTGTTAACTTTGGACACGTGACAGAGTAATTTGGACACGTGGCACACTTGGATAGATGACACATGTCAAAATTTAACGGTAACAGTAAAAAATTGACGAAAGGGACCAACTTGAAACCTAAAATAAAGATAAGAGACCAACTTAAATCTTTTAAAATATAAGGGATCAACTTGAAACCTAAAATAAAGATAAATGACCAAAAGTGTAATTAAGTCAGATATATATTATATAAAAGAAAAGTGGAGTACAAAGAGGGAGAACCAAACCAAACCCCCTTAAACAACTTTAACATATACGAAAAAATGGGAGACAAAACCTATTGTTAGCAAGTTTATCAGCACAATGGTTATCTTCCATGTATATATGAGAAATGCAAAACCTCATATGTTTGATCTTTGTAATGCAATTCAGCCAACGATTCTTCAACTGCCAATGGATAACATGAGGTGACTTGAAGGCTAAGACAACTAATCTATAATTATATTTTAACCACAGTTGCTTCCAATTTCTCTGAAATGCACACTCAATATCTAGAATAACTTCCATTATTTCAGCAAATAAAGCATTAGCTAGTCTAAGCACAGGCAACTGGTCATGGATTTCTCATTGAAGTGCCACCAGTGTTGCATTTGTACAAGCCATACGATTAAGAAACCACAAAACTTCAATGATTTTAGGAGGTCTACGTTGATGAATTTCAATCTTAACAAACTTTAGAATCTCAATATCATAAATATAAGGCTCAACAGTCAAACTAGAGCAATTACCAACTGAAGAGACATGGACAGTTATCTAGTTTGAATATCTTCACTTACATGTCGTTCTTAAACACAAATTTCAAAATTTCCAAATCCAAATAAACCCTAAATTTACCAAACCCAATAAAATCTCCAAATCCATTTTTTATGGGTTTTTATAATCTCAAACCAATAAAATCTACACATTCATGGGTTTTTATAATCTCTAAATTTTAACAGGTTCTTGAAGTCCGACACTATTACAAAAGACAATGAATTCTTCATTTGAATAATGAGTGCAAAGCTAAGAGACAATGAATTAATTGACGCACGTGTAGAAATCTTAATTGCCATTTGCCATAAGGAGGCAATTTTGTTACTATTTTTACTTGTTTATTTCAATTCTTAATTACGAAAAATTGAATTTGGGGATTTTTTTTTTGTTTGTCAGGTAAATTTAAGGTTTATTTGGATTTGGAGATTGAGTTTAAGAAGAAGAAAGCAAAGATATCAAAGCAATTTGGAAGTGTAGTTAGGTGGAGATATGTTGGAATTTTGAATTTTGATTTGAGAAATAACATGACGAAGATGATGAATATGTTTACGTGACTTATAAATTTCTTTTAATTTTAGTGAAAAAGTATTTTTTAAAATAAAAGATACTAATAAAATCATTATTTCACCCATTTTTAATAGAAAATTAAATAAAAGGATTAACATGAACACATTTTGATAGATAGAGACTAAAATGAGCAAAAATAAAAATAAAGGACCAATATATTACAAACAAGATAAATTACCCATACTGTAATTTTGCCTTGATAATATTTTGTTTTTTGAAGCAAAATTAACTCATTGCATTTTATTCAATATAATAAAAGAGCTACAACTAGGTGGATAAAAATTATGAACACTGGGGCTAGATTGAAGCAAAGACGCTTTAGCAAGATTGTTAGCGACTGTAATGGCTTGCCTACTAACATAAACTATGCCGCAATTAACATTAGAAATGTGAAGGGAGCTACATGTTGAGAGAAAGTACCAAACTCATTTGCATACACACAGTCATTACGCAAAACATTCACAACCTGTTAACAATCACTTTTGAAGATAACTATCTCAAACCCATTAGACACAGTGAGCGCGATAGCGTGCTTCATTGTAGTAACTACAAAGGGAAAAATCAGAGTACTTGCTTGGACAAAGGAACTCATGCTATCACGAAAGCATATACTGATACCCAGGGACAGAGCTAGTAGGGGAACCAGTAGAGACCACGGTCCCCCCTAAATTTTTTATAATTTTTTTTATACTAGTATTTTGTTAAGGTTCAATTTTATGTTTAGTATCTCTTATTTTATTAAACTTTTGCACATGATCCTTCTTTATTAATCCAATATTATGAGCACTATTATAAATTTGTTCTTAGTGATTGTTTTTCCCTAAAAAATAACCTTTTTTACCAAAAAAAGTGCCTTATTGCCTCGATATTAAATTTAATGACAAAATATCTCTTTTGAGACTAAAATTCACATTTTTTTTACACAAAAAATCGAAATTTTTGTGGCAAAACACATGAGTTGAAACTAAAATTATAATAAATGTGAAAATGGAAGGGCCTAAAAGTTTGACTTAAAAAAAATTGGCTATAAAATGAAGATTCACTATATTAACTTTTGATTTATTTTACAATTTTTTGTATATGTTATACTTTTAAATTTTTCTTTAGTGAATTGGACTTTCAAATTCGCCCCCCTAAACTAAATTTCTGGCTCCGTCGCTGCCGATACCGAATTTCCCTTTTGTCATGAAAATACCTTCATAAACATTACACTTCAACCATTTTGCAAAAGGTTTCTCCCAGGTAAACATGTGAATAGGCGTAAGATATGTATTAAGTATATGCAAGAGTTAATTAAAAAGTAGGGATAAAAAATTGTGACAAAAAATATTTTGGAATCAAGAGTTGCTGAAATTTTTTAAATGAACTAAAAATAAAATTTAAGATATTTATAAAAGTCAAAATCTTATTTAACCCAATTTGAGATATTTATGTGTAAACTTTTGAACACTCTCCCTTAGTAAAAATGCAAAAATGACAGAATCAAATTGTACTTTCCAAATACAATAAGCCAAGGGTTAATAGTAATTGTTTTCTGTACTAACCATTTATTTATTTACAGCTACTGTATTTGACAAGTATTACCCAGCTTATTTATTTATTTATTATTATTTTTTTTGACAAAAGCAAAGTGCATTTCATTGATAATAATAATTTCAATATAAGGTGGACAATAATTAAAGACTTGGGGACTAGCCATAAAACGAGATGTTTGAGGTAACTCATGAGCTACTCGGTTTGCTTGTCTCCTAACATATCTGACCTTGCAATTTTGATTCAAGTTTATTAAGTCACGACACATATCAATAATATTACCAAACTTAGTGTTATTTATTTATTATTTATATATTTATATAGAGTTTAATTGTTGTGCATCGTTAGTGTAAATGTTTTTTACACATGCATCCAATGATGTGTTGTCACATCATTTAATGAATGTGACACATCATTTGTGTTTAAACACAATAGATGATGTGTTAGTATATTATTGAATGTATCTCTTATATTATAAGCTTGTTCCGTTTTGCTATTCTTAACCCTAATTTTTTTCCCGCTCTTTTTTCCTCTCATTTTACCCTAAAATATTAAAATAAAATGTTTAAAAAAGGCCTTACCGAGAATCGAACCCACAACATTTAAGATCTATTTTGTGTCTTTTGCCACTACACTACATCAATCAAGTTGTTAGTATTTTGCAATCAACATCTAATAAATATGGAATCTCTCACCATGTTAAATATTTATTTATTTATTTATTTATTATTATTATTATTATTATTATTATTAGCTTTCTACAAATATTATTATATATATTATATTATATATTATTATTATTATGTTATTATTTTGCAATCAACATCTAATAAATATGGAATCTCTCACCATGTTAAATATTTATTTATTATTATTATTATTATATTAACTTTCTACTATTATTATTATATATTATATTATATATTATTATTATCATAATATATTATTATTATATAATACTTGAATACGGGTAATATGTCTAATGTCTACGGAAAAAAAAAACTTTAAATATATCCCTTATATTATATATATATACAACATAACAAATTCTCAAAAAAATTTCGATCACTTATTTGATATACATAGCAACATAACCAACTCTTTTGAAATATATCTCATATTATTATATTATATATACACCATAACAAACTCTCAAAAATTTATGATCACTTATTTGATATACATACACAACATAACCAACTCTTTTGAAATATATCCCATATTATTATATTATATATACACCATAACAAACTCTCAAAAATTTATGATCACTTATTTGATATACATACACAACATAACCAACTCTTTTGAAATATATCCCATATTATTATATTATATATACACCATAACAAACTCTCAAAAATTTATGATCACTTATTTGATATACATACACGTTGATTTCACGTTGATGATTCACGTTGATTTCACGTTGATTTTTTTTAGAAGTCAAACAATGTTTGTTTGAGAGAAAGTTCAGTTTTTTATCTTTGAAAGTGTCTATGAATTGGTTTATTTACAAATAAAGTTTCTTAAGTGTATATGTTTGTTTGAAAGTTTTTTTATATTTGTATTTTTATGTATGTCAATGCTGGTTTTTAACGGTATATATTTCACAAGTTTGCAATTGTTGTTGTTTGCAGTCTAACCGGCTCCTTTGTTGTTTCCTCACAAATTTCATCTATTATCTCCTTCATCCCTCAAACTCACATCTATTATTTTGGTTCTGTGGACAGGTTCTCCTTCAATGCTACAATAAAAATGGTTAATCTTAATCCTTTTACTGATCTTTCTCTAAATTTATTGAGAGGTTTGAAAATAGTTTTATAAGTGTTAGTTGTTTATCTTTATAATTACATTTTTATATTTTTCCTTACTTTTTTTTATTCATACAATAATAGATCTTTTAAATCATAATCCTGCAACGGATCGAGAGAAGTTGATCGATGCTTTTTAGCTGTTGATGTTACTTCTGGCATGTTGGTATCATTTGTATATTGATGTTTTTTGTATACTGATGTTTAATTTTATTTGTTTTTTTTTTGTAAAAAGTTCCAATTTTTTTTTATTACAGAAGTTGATCAATGTTTTTCAGGTGCTGATGTAAATCCTGGGAGATGGAAGAGATGAAAGAGATATTCCTTTTTACATGACGGAACATACTTCATTCCTAATACTTAAACTTTATGGTTAATGTTGTTCTTTTGAGTTGAGAACCTTATCAATTTTTTTTTATTTTTTTAGTTTTTGTATTTTAACTTTTCAATTAATCTAATTATTATAATGAAAAATATGATTTTGAAGAAATGCAAAAGTTTCCAGCCATTTGAAATCCATTGTCTTCTTATGTTGACTTGAATATATTTATTGTTCTTATGCTTTCTTATATTTAGGATAACAAATTTCAAATAAATTAATATATTCGATCAATAAATAGAACATTGGTTATTCTTATAAAAAAACTGAACATATTGGTTATCAATTCTGATATTTTACTTTTATTCAACAAAATTACGTCCAACTAAAAATATAAAATCTTGCCTTGGCAAAAAAAAAATATTGCCTTACAAATACAAATAGAACCCGTTGTTATGGCTTATATGATAATTATGCAACATTTTTTATTTTTCGATTTACTTTTCGTTTTTAAATATATCCCGCTTTGTCACAACAAATATTCGGGTTGGGTTTTGGTGCATAAGCCCAAGCTTATGCACCATGCATAAGGATCCATCAATTGCTGCATACACCCCACCCTTTCTTCCTGCACCCCCAAATCCTTGCTTCCTGCACCCCCCACAACTTTTCGTACACCCCTCCCTAACCTAACTGTTTCAATCAAACACAAAACACATTTCCAACTCTCTCCGTCGACCTCTACATCTCTCGCCACCGTCAACCACCACCGTCATCGTCTTCCAAATCTCACCATCACTTCCAACTCGCCGTAACCTTGCCATCGCCAAAATCAAAACACAGTTTCCAAATCCATCACCATCGCGATTGCAATCGCAATCACCATCGCCATCTTCTTCAACATCATCAGTTCACTGAAGTCATCACTGAAGTCATCGTTTACATCTTCAACATCGTTTACATCACTGATTGTTTACTTCTTCAACATCATCGTTTACTAAAATCATCAGTTCATCTCGTGAATCTCTCGCCTTCGTCGACTTCATCTTCAACATCATTCATTCAACACTGATTATCTTTCATCACCATTAATCAACAATGGTTAAAAGGAAACAGGTAAATTAATTTAGTCTTGTTTAAGAATTAGGTTTCACCATTGATTTTGTTCACTGAATGTTGTTTCTGATTTTGAATGCTTGCTTGAATACTTTGATTGAAATGTATATTTCTGGATTTTGATTTTGAGTTTGAATCTCATATGGATGAATGTTGTTTTTGCCTGAAACCATTAAGCAAGTATTATGGTTTCAGTGTATAACTTGCTGAAACCATAAAACCATACTTATGGTTTCACTGTTATATTTCACTTTTTTTAGATGTTTTGGATGTACTAAATGGTTTGATTGCTAAGTTCAGATCAAGGATTAGGGAATAGCTCTTATCCAGTGCATTACCATCACAAATTCACAATCATAGATATTTACTCTTACATAGGTTTATGGAAGAAAATCGGATTTTGGAACGTTAAACCTGTTAGGCTTGGATTGAGGACATTTTAGTGGATGATCAATTATTTTATGAACTCTTTGCAGCGATTTATATGCAGATAATTTCAATCTGGTTATGCTATATCCTATTTCAATCTGGTTATTTTATGAACTTGTTAGCAAGTGTTTAAGATTTTGATAATGTAATGTAACTCTCCATTTTATTTTACCAATACCTTCTTGGATGTGATTCCATTATAGTAAACTTAGTTTTTGCAGCAATACCAATATCTTCTTTTTGATGGAACCTATCAATTTGTCTCATAATTTTGCAGCAATACTCATTATGATGCTTATTATTTTCTTGATTTTTATTTTTATTTTGTGATCATTATGATGCTTGTTGATCTATTTCTTTCTGTTACATATCCTCCTTTGATTATCTGATTCTTATGTTATGCATTTGCATTTTATTTTGACCAAGCTTTGATCAATTATCTCATAATTTAGATTCTGATATGGATGGATTTTGTTTATGATTTTGATTTTGATTTAGCATTATGTTTTGTCTGAAACCATTAATCAGGTATTTTGGTAGTTTATACACTGAAACCATTACTCTTGGTAAATGGTTTCAGTGTATAACTTGCTGAAACCATACAACGATACTTATGGTTTCAATGTAATGTTTCTGTTTTTTTATGTGTTTTGTATATCTTTTGTATACTTATGGGAAAAATGGTTTCAATCAATTCAGGTTGACTTGTCAGGACCAAGTTTCAGCCTTGGCCTATCACAATCCTCATCTTCGCGTAGTTCCCGACACCAAAAGGGAAAAATGCAAGATGCAAAGGCAACAGAAAATAGGCAGAGAAAAAGTGAAGAAAGTAGTTCAGATGAAGAAAACCAACATCGAAAGGGGGATAAATTGAAGAAACCAACAGAGCAAGAACATAGGATAAGACACAAGTGTAGTATCCCAAAAGTCTATGAAACTATGCAATCAATCCATAAAAAAGGAACAAAAGAGAGGATAATTGAAGTATTGCAAGAATCTGGGTTTGGAGGTATGTTGCACATCTGCAATTGGTCAAGAATCCACACATTCTTTGTGGATTGGGTCGTAAACAAGTTTGATAAAGCTAACATGTGCATCAGACTCTCTAATACAACAGTGCTTGAGTTGAAAGAAAACGATGTCCACCGTGTATACTCTCTCCCAATGGTTGGAAAAACAATAAACACTGCTCATTGCTCAGACGCGGCAATAAATAGGCTGAGGAGGGAATTAGGACTCAATGAGAATGGTTCTCAATATGTTAAGTTGCCTGAAATGGAGAGAGTGTTGAAGACTATTGAGGAGCCAATCACTTGGGTGAAAGGGGCAATATGTTTCATAATCCATAACTTATTGTGCCCTACTAACCATAGTGATGTGTCTCTTCAATATGCGGATATATTGGAAGATCCAGCTGGGATTTCATCGTACAATTGGTGTGCACATGTTTTGAATTATATGAAAGAAGGACTGCAAAATCCAGGCGTTGCAAACCCGCTTGCAGACTTTCACTTCTTACTGGTAAAAATTCTAATCATTACTCTTGACTTTAGTGTTGATAAATTCTAATTCACTAATTTACACACTGAAACCATTAGTCTTGATAAATGGTTTCAGTGTATATGTGGTTTTGTAAGAAAGCGTGTGCGGATAATATGCCATCAGAGGCCATAATGTGCCTCATATTTCATGTATAGGGGTGATTATATTCAAATAAGTCATGATCTAATAGTTCTTTCATTTGGTGTTTTACTGTATTGTAATGGTTCTCTGCGAGAAATTGTTCGAATTCTGATGGTGGTTTACATTAATCATAGGTTGCTGTCATGAGCTGGTTTCTAAGTCCTACATTGTATCATAGGTTATGGTTATGTCATGAGCTGCCATCTCTCCAAAAGCATATTACTTTAGAGTCTATGATACATGTTGGCAAAGCCCATTTGCTTCTAATGTGTAGTTGTATATATTGAATTCCTGCATGGTTCCTTCTTTTTAATCTAAATGTTAACTTAAATGTTATTTAGCTTCAACCTCCAAGTATGATTGGTTTCACTAACTTAAATGGTTTCTTGTAACAAATGGTTTAGTCTTGAAAATGGTTTCACTAATTTACACACTGAAACCATTAGTCTTGATAAATGGTTTCAGTGTATAACTTAGTGAAACCATAAAACCATACTTATGGTTTCAATATTATGATTTTATATGTTTAGGTGTTTTCTATAGTGAATGTGTTCTGTGTTTTGTTAAATGGTTTCAATAGTTTATACACCGAAACCATTAGTCTTGATAAATGGTTTCAATGTTATTTATCTCTTAGGTGTATGTTTTGTTTTCCTGATATGTATGTTTTGTTTTTATTCTACAGATTAACTATTTGGATAAAATGGGGAAGAGAAGCCCATTTTTAACTGGTAAATACAAGCACCCATCACTTCGGGATTGGGATGTAAAGATGGCAAATCAAGACCTTCAAAAGGTTTATGATGTCATGGGTCTTGAACATGGTTTGACAGCTGGTGTCACACAGCTGAATACCACTCATGAACGGCCGTTTGTACTGTGTTTTGATCCTAATACATGCCCACTATCTGAGGTGAGAGAAACCATTAATATTGTGCATGAAACCATTATAATTAAATGTATTTGGTTGTTTACTTCTAAATTGAACAAGAATTGATTAAATTGTGCTCTGTAGACGAGTCTTTGCTTCTGCAAATTCATCTTGATCTACTTTCTCTAATAATAATTAAACTTATATGTGCTTTGTATATGTGTCTTTGCTTCTCAAAATTCATCTGGATCTGATTATGGTCTCTAATAACAATTGCAGGCAGAAATGCACCTCAAACATTGTAGGGCATGTATAGAAATCTACAGTACAAGCGCATACACGTTGGAACAAAGAATCTGTCAAGCAAAGGGGAAAACTTTGAGGTATAAATCTTCAGCAAACAAAAAAAAAGTGGTACAAGGAGAAGATGGACAAGCTTCACAAACACCACTTTCCGCAACACAAGAAACAATGATGAAGTTTCCCGAGTATTTTCATGACCCTAAAGCTACAGATGAAATGAAGGAAGACAAAAAGGAGGATGAGAAGAAGGATGATATTAATGAAGAGAAGAAGGATGAGAAGAAGGATGGGAGAAAGGATGAGAAAATTGAGGAGAATAACCATGAGAAGAAGGATGAGAAAGGCGATGAGAAGAAGGATGAGAGAAAGGATGAGAAGATGCATGCTAAGAAGACTGAGAAAGCGAATGAGGAAACCGAATACTTTTCAAGCAGTGAAGAAGAAGAATTTGATTCCAGCAAGTTGGATGACTTAGTAGCGGCAGCATCCAATCTTTCACCCACACAGGAAACGATCTTGAAGTATCCTCAATTTTTTAATGCGGGTGATGGTTCAACTAAAAGGTAATAAATGACTGTATATGCCGTATTTGTTTTAATCATTTGTGTGATAAGAATGAAGAAGATTCAATTCTGCTAAATTCTAATGTGAATGTATATGACGTATTTGAATTTACAAAACCCATCTATCGCGTATTTGTGTGATATGTATTAGTAATTTTAATGTTACTAAATTCTAATGTGGCCTGTTTCAGCAAAAAAGAACATCCAAAAACAAAGCCATCATCTAGACATAATCTGGTGGATGAGCAAAAGACACCGTCTAGAGATCATCCGGTGGACGAGCAGAGTTTAGAGTAAGAAGCAACCATGTTTATATATTTTGATGTCTGTTGATCTGTTATATAAGTCAAAGTAATAGTTATGTACTCTATTTGACAGGCCAACTCCCTTGCAAGTTGTGTTGCCGGATCAAGTAATAGACTTAAGTCAAGAGGTAACAATGAAGCGAAAAAGAAGCAGGAAGGATGACATCTTGGAGGATTTTACATACGTTGACCGTAGACGAGCAGTCAAAAAATCAAAGTACTTAACAAGTCCTTACGATGATGCTGTCTACGAGTCAACCGCAACTAAGTTGCAAAAAGATGTATCCACATATGCATGGAGCACTGCACTTGATAAGTAAGTGAAAATCATTTTAAAATATTGTCATTAGAATAGAAATGTTATAGTAACTTAAATTTCTTATATATAGGGACAAAATTCTTATATATAATTTTTTTCAATGATAATGTCTTTTGTAAACAATCAGATTGTAGTTCTTCCTAAGATTGTAGTTCTTTGTAATTGAAACAAATTAAATATAGACATGACTAGCTACATATGATAGAAACAAATTAAATATACACTGAAACCATTAATGCTGGTAAATGGTTTCAGTATATAACTTACTGAAACCATAAAAGCATACTTTTGGTTTCAATGTTATATTAACTATTTTTATAAGTGTTTTAATCTACGTTGATGTGTTTTATGTTTTTCTTATAGATGCTACATGAGAGTAATGCTTTGCTGAATCTATGTTGTTGTTGTTATTGTTGTTGGTTTCTGATTCTTCATTGACATGTTTCTAATTCACATGTTTGTAACTGAATTAAATTGCCGAGTACTGGTTGGTTGGTTTGTTCTATCAAAATATCTATCTTTTGTAATCCTTATATATCATTTAATTCAATTATATAGGGAAGAAACCCTTTACCACTCCGGATTTCATAAGTTTTCTCTTCTACGAAGTGATCTGTGGACCCTCAACAAGGATGAATGGGTCAATTGCTTTGTGGTAAACAGCTGGGTCAATTGCTTAAACTGGAATCAACGTGGACAAATGAAAAAGTTGGTTACCCGATATGTCAACCATGTATGCATTATATTCCATGAATATTAATAGTTTACTTACTTTTAAGTTTTTTTGAAATTGATTTTATGCATTTCATATAAACAGCAAAACTTAGAAAGACCTGGTGCACTGCAAATGGATCATGCAGCTGCATTCAAAAGCTTTATTGACAATCTTAAATGGTTCAAATATCTGGCTTGGAAGAGAATTGACCCCACCAAACTAGAATACGTAAGTCCTCCCCCGACTATTATTTCTGTATTTCTTTTTTAATAGAGTTGTATAAACATTTTTGGTTAGAATGCACGTCAATTCTGATTTAGTACAGAATTGGAAAGTTAATACTGAATTAGAATTAAGGTGCATTCTCCGAGAGCATTGCAATTGGTTATTGTGGAGTGGGAGATATCTGTTAAATGGAGTTCAAGAATTTGATATAGATCATTTATTGGTTTGTTAGAAGTGTATATATATAAGTGAGTTGGAATTTGGATTGTTGAATGTTTGCATATACATTTCTAGATGTACATATATGTACACTATCATACCAAAAAAGTGTGCCAGTTTCATCTATGCTGCATATGAATGCTTGTTTCGTTATCGTGATTTTCATCTGTTGTGCAAAGTTTGTTGAATGGTTTCACTGTCTTATGGTTAATTAGGTTTTACTCTTGTGTCTTTGTATCATAATTTGTGTTTGTCTGCTCACTTCTGTTCCTTTTTTATATGTGCTTTGAAACAGATAATGACACCAGCATTGATTGGTAATCCCGGGAGCCATTATGTCTGCTTTGTGGTTAATTTGAAAAGCCGCACCTTCCAATTCTTGAACAGCATTAATGGTGAGAGGTTCCTTGTGAAGTCAGGAGAACCGACCACATACAAGAAAATGTTCGATGTCTGGTTTAGGGAAGTCAAGGCATTTCTCATAGAATTGTATAAACTTTGGAATATAGCAATGCCTTTCGACTTCGCCCAATTTAAGTGGGAAGCTCCAAAAATGCCAAATCAACCAGACAAGGACAATTGCGGAGTTTTCTGCATGAAGTTCCTTGAAGAATGGGAAGGTGACATTAAAACCTTGCAGTCTTTCAAAAATTGGACCAAACTGAAAAAGCATGACAAAGTGGCAAAGCTAATGGATATGAGGATTGACATATGCTCCACTATTTTAACTCATTCCAGCAGTTCAAATGCAGAATATGTGCAAAATAAAGCAGCTACTTACTATGAACAATTGGCTCAAGAGTTAGCACATGCAACATGATGTCTTACTTAGTGTAACTAAGATGGATTTATGATACTTTTTGTTAATTGGAAGATTGTTGTGAATATTTAAGACAGTATAACTCTCTTCATTGTTGTGAATATTTAAGAGAGTATAGCTGTATTTTGCAGATATGCACTCAATTAATAGTGATAATTGTTTGTAGCATTCAAATTAATTGTATTTTCAAAGCATTGATTGAATTTTTATTAAATCTCATAATTAACAAATGTACACTGTTTGAACCTATCTAGATATAAAATTGGAAATTATAGACATAAAATTTTGCTATAACACCTACAAAAAGAGAAATATAACATTGAAACCATACGTATGGTTTTATGGTTTCAGTAAGTTATATACTGAAACCATTTACCAATATTAATGGTTTCAGTGTCTATGCTGATAGCAAAACAGGCAGTTTTGGTTGAAAAGCAGTGTAAAACGCTGCTATTTGTAGTGCACGTAATTGCTTCTATTTCCACTGGTGGAAATTCAGTGGAAAACGCTGCTATTTTGGTGAAAGGAAATAACTCTTGATTTGAGTTTTCATACTTATGTTTTTCAATATTATAACCTTGATTTTGAATATTATTAGCCCATGATGGAATTGTACACTGAAACCATTATGCTTGATAAATGGTTTCAGTAAGTTGTACACTGAAACCATTAGTCTTGTTAAATGGTTTCGGTTACTTATACACTTTTGATAAAAGGATCAGGAACTTCAATTAGTTGAAACCTCCTTAAGGATGCTCTCCAAACATGAGAAAGATAAGAAACCCATTTCAAGGACGTGCATTTGAATCCAACACATTGCCTCTCTTTCACAGTTTATTAAATAAATATATTTTGATCAGGTCTTATTTGTGTGTGCAGGTGAATCAGCATGACATGAGAAAAGGGAGGAAGTTGACGCAGAAAATCACGAAAATAAAGCCTCAGACATCTGCGCGACGCGCGATGCATACCCACGCGCCGCGCAGGAAGCAGGGGAAAACCTCAGCAAGCAGGGGAAATCCTCTGATAGTTACGCGTCGCGCAGACCTTTCCACGCGTCGCGCAGAGTGAATTTTGAAAAGTCAGTATAGCCTCTGGCATCTGCGCGTCGCGCGATACATTACCACGCGTCGCGCAGGAATATTCAGCAAACAGGGAAAATCCTCAGATAGTGACGCGTCGCGCCGACATTTCCACGCGTCGCGCAGCATGAATTTTGAAAAGCCAGTATAGCCTCTGGCATCTGCGCGTCGCGCCGACATTTCCACGCGTCGCGCAGCATGAATTTTGAAAAGCCAGTATAGCCTCTGACATCTGCGCGTCGCGCCGAACTCACTGGCGCGTCGCGCAGGAAACTGGGTTTGCGTGTTTTAAGTGGGAAAACGCGAATTTTGAACACTTTTCCCCAAATTTTCCAAATTCTCTTCTTCTTTCTCACTTTAATCACGAACCCAACTCACCCAAACATCCTTAAACTCACAAAAAGCTTCTTTCATCAGCAAATTCACTTCCAAAAACTTCATTTAACTTAACAATTCCATCACCCACACATCAAAAATCACCAAACTCCACAAAGTCTCAACCAAACCCCCAATCTCCTAAACCCTACATAAAAAGCCACGAATTTTCCCATACCCATCCACTTTCATATTACCAATTCACAAAATGTTGAACAAATTAAGGGGGAAAACCAAGAAAACTGCTGATCCCTCTCAAGAGGAGCCGCAAAAGAGGAGGCTCACAAGAGCCATGTCCAAAGGAGGAGGCTCAAGTAGTAGGCAAGCACCACCATCACCACCTGCACCTCCACAAGAGCCAGAGCGAGAATTGACGTGGGGAGAAAGATTTGTTCAGATTAATCGAGGGTATGTGGCTCCGATCAGTGAAAGATTCTTCCGAGACGTCAACCGGGAAAGGTATCTCAAACTCAAACCTTTAAAAATTAATCAAGAAAAAGGTTTTAAGGATGGTTTGAGAGAGGTACCGGAAGTATTTGGTGAATTAGAGAGGAGGGGTTGGGTGCGTTTTAATGAATTGATGGAACGGGGTAAGGCGAAGGCAAATTTGGATATTGTGAGGGAGTTCTATGCTAATGCATTTCAGGGGGATGTGAATCGAAGGGTGTATGTGAGAGGAGTTTTAGTCGATTACTCGGGTGATGCAATTAATAGGTTGTTGAGGACGGTTAGAGTGCAAGAATGTGCTTATATGCCCCTCTCCGATACATGTTCAAGTATGCCGATTCGGGAGAGGAAGATAATCCGAAGTTTCGTGGGAAGGCCGTTGGCGCCGTGGTACAAGTATTACGGAGGATCGGCGCCAACCAAAATTCATATTCACCACTTTAACCCTATCGGCCGTGCTTGGGCCGAATGGGTGATACACAATTTGGCTCCGGTTGCAAATATCACAGAAATTCAGCTGCCAAACGCATTATTGGTGAAGTTGATCATGGACCATTCCGATATCGACTTGGGAGACGTGTTGAGCCTGGATATACGGAAGATAGCTAGGGTTGAGCGGCCTTCTGTCCGGTTAGGCCACTGTAACTTGATTTATGCGTTGTGTAAAGCACGTGGTGTGCCGGAGCTAGTGGAGGATGCGGAGATTCATCCGGTGGCCCCATTGACACTTAATACCTTCCGTACATTTCATTCTAATCCTGTACCGGCAGCTGAAAGAGAGCAGTTTGTGGAAGAGGTTGACCCCGATGAAGAGCATGAAGGTGACGATGAGGAAGATGTTGATGAGTTTTTGAATAATAATGCTAATATAAATGAAGAAGGAGGAGGACAAGAAGATGATGCGCTCATGGCTGAGATAGATGGTTTTGTGGGTGAACAAGAGATTCCGGCACAACACCATGAGGCACCTCAAGGTGGGTATCACTACACCCATCATGAGGATGACTTGGCACGCATGTTGCATGAGCTGGACTTATATAGATCGACTGGTGCCACCCATATCTACTACAACCAACAAGGGTCGTTGTATCAAGATGCAATGCGGTATAGGGAAGAACATCCCCCACCTTCGGATTACGAGTTGTATCCAACTCGTGGGGAATGGGAAGACTACGTCCACAATGACCAAGAGAGGTATGAAGGGATGATGCGAAGACGTAGTAGAGAATGGGAGCGAAGCTACCTTGCTCATAATCCTCCCACGGGCAACTTTCAACAGTCGGGATATGTGCCTCAAGGTGGGGAAGGACCATCTCATCGGTATGGTAATGCGCAAGAGAACCCAAACATGTTTTGCGACTATTCTGATTTTGGGTTTCGAAATGTTGAGACAAATCCGGATGTTTCTAATCCGTCAAGGACATCGCAATGAGGCTTGGTGAACTTGGGAGAGAATCCATAATAGAGCTGTATCCGATTTTAGATCAATATATTTCTGTAACATGAATTCTTCATTGACTTCTTGTTGACAATTTGGTTTGTAATTTTAATGGATTTTTACTTTGGTCTTATCTACTCTTCCTAGCCTTAAGTGAATCGAAACATTATTACTAGTGCTTGTTTTAGTGCAATTGAAATTTTACATAGCAATTGAGACTAGCTTCATCGATCTTGTTGGTTAATACAGTCCTCGTGGAGACAAACATTTCTTTACTACTTACGGAAGTCGTACACTTGCGATAAATATTCCATCAACACTTCTCCTCTCTCCGAGTCCAACACATTTTAATCTTTTTCAACTAAATTATAAATGAATTTGCACGACATTAACTATTAAGCAGACCCATTTTGAAAAAACCTCTTGCCACTTTCGAAATTTAATTTTTCTTTTGTGTGCCTCTAGCCACTCTCGGTGAAATGAAATAACTCTTGATTTTGGTTTTCATACTTATGATTTTCAATATTATAACCTTGCTTTTGACTATTATTAGCAGATGATGGATTTGTACACTGAAACCATAAGTATGGTTTTATGGTTTCAGCAAGTTATACACTGAAACCATTTATCAAGACTAATGGTTTCAGTAAGTTATACACTGAAACCATTACTCTTGTTAAATGGTTTCAGTTTTAATTTGTATTTCTTTCTATCATATGTAGCTAGTCATGTGTATATTTGTTCCATCCAATCATATGTAGCTAATATAATGTCTTTTGTTCTATCAAAGATAATGAATTGTTAATAAACCATGTTTTGTTGTATCCAAAAATACACAAGCATGTCTCACATCCTTTACAAGTTTGATTTTAAAGCTCAAACAGAAATACAAATGCAAGCTTAATCTTGACATTTGCAGACTGAAAAGAATCTTTGCTCCACAAAGGGAATGAGATGATGGCTTCAACATCTGCCTGCAACCGTTATGAAATTCTTTGAACCTGGAGATTTCAGTATAGAAGAACATTAGATAAACCAAAATATAAAAGCATAAAATCCAGTGTTAAAGCTGCACTCAATGTATATAATTGTGTATTAAATCTGAATATTAAAACCATCAAATTGGAATGAATGTTTTAATTTGCAATTCATGCAAAAGATGTATATAATGCAAATTGAAGCCAAACCTTGGAAGTCAAGAACATTACTGCTGCTCTTGCATTTGTCCTGCTGCACTTTTTTTCTTTAAAGCCTCCTCATCTTCTCTCTTTTGTTTCTTCCGTTCTATAATGAATTTCTGCCTTTCTCTAGCTTTTTCATAATCACTTTTAAGTCGCTTCTTTGACTTAATTGGATTTGGTCTTTCTTTGAACTTTGGTGCAGTGGACTTCCCGGAAGATGGTTCACCAACAACAACAATTGCTTTTGAAGACTTAGACGGCGTCACTGACGACGGGTTTGTAACAATACCTTTAGAAAAAAGTAACTCCTCTGCCTTTTTCCCAGCTTCAAGAACACCATCAATAAAAATTTGAGAAGCCTCTGCATCTGCACAAACACGTGTAGAAAGCTGAACTGTAACAGCACAAATTTGTTGATATCGTTGTGCTTGGGTGGTGTCTTCAGTGCCAACACTCATGGAAGATTTCAGCTTATCAACAGACAGACGCACATCTCTAGTCCAACGCTTCAAAACATATTGTGCAGGTATTGTCTTCAAACAATGATATTGCACAGAACCACCCAAGAACTCCAAGATTTTGAAAATATGTCGACATAAGAATCCCCTGTTCTCAAACATACGACATGTGCAACTAAAACTTTTGGTCCTAATGTCAACTGTGACAACCCTCTCATCAAGTCGATCAAGATCTTCAAAATTCGGGGACATTTCTTGAAATTCATCAGAATTTGAAGCCCCACCGTTATCATTATCAGCATCATCATCATTATGATCATCTACTTCATCAGGATCATCAACCTTTCCAATTGTGAACACTTTGAAAAACTTATTCAACTCAGACCCTTTTGATGTGTCCTCCTGATAATAGTATTTGAAGGAAAGGTCATACTGCCTATGGATAAATGCAAAAGAACCTGGTGTGTACTTCTTTACAACGGACCGCATCAGTTGACTGTTGGGGTAATTATTTTTTGTTCTAGTGTTAGCAGCCTTGAAGTCCAAATCAGCATGATTATCCCTCATCCTCTGAACCATAATGTTGAAATGACTAAAGAATCGAACAAGTGAATGGTCTGGCTGCAAAAATCCACGAAGAAAAGCATTGAAAGACTCACTTAACTGAGTCGTCTTCAGACCAGCTGTAAAATGTGACTTGACCCAAGCTGAAGACCAGTGCATACGATTCCTATGAGTCTGCACAAGCCATGTCCAGTCTGAAATAGGCCTTCCATCAAAACAATTTTTCATCATTTGATCCCAGTTGTAGTCGAAATCTGATTCGTCGTCTACATTCGAAATCAAATTAGTTAACTCATCAAAAAAGCAACTGTTCGCACGAGAGCCGAGATTTTTCTTTGCATTCTCTGACATGTGCCACGAACAAAGACCATGGAAAACACCTTGAAAAATATTTGGAACTGACTTCAACAACGCAGTAGCCTGGTCTGTATATATCGTCTGTGGTTTCTTATTAGACATGCACTTCAAAAACGTTGTAAACAACCAATCAAAAGTAGCAGCCGTCTCATCATACAGTAAGGCAGCACCAAATAAGACACTCTTGCGATGATTGTCAAAACCAATAAAGGCAGCTGCAAAAATAAATGAACCAAATCAAAACAAATTACGACATATATAAAGAAATCACTAGCCAATGGTTTCAGTGTATAACCTATCTATAACCATTCAACATCAATATTATTAGCCTACGATGCATTTGTACATTGAAACCATATATATGGTTTCATGGTTTCAGCAAGTTATACATGGAAACCATTTATCAAGACTAATGGTTTCAGTAAGTTATACACTGAAACCATTACTCTTGTTAAATGGTTTCAGTTTTAATTTGTATTTCTTTCTATCATATGTAGCTAGTCATGTGTATATCTGAAACCATTCAACATCAAAAATGGTTTCACTGTATAACCTATCTGAAACCATTACATGTCAAAAATGGTTTTAGGCAAAACAACACAAATAAAAAATTGTTTAAATTTATACACAATTGATAACTAGATAGCACAACCAGGGTGAATATAAGCGTATATGAAAATATCCAATATCAGATAGTCAATCAGGGTGAATATCAAAATGCATATGTATAACACATACCTTTGATTCAACTCAGTACTAATTTAAAATAAAAAAATACTAACCTAATGGACGGTATTGATTGTTTGTTCGGTATGTCGTATCGAAACTGATAACATCGCCAAATAAAGAATAATCCAGTTGCATAATTCCATCTGCCCAAAAGATGCTAGCTATGTCTTCTGCAGCATCAACTTGCATATCATAGTAAAAAGATGGTTTTGACAAAGCTTCATTCCTAAAAAACTGTTGAATTACAGTTGCTTCACCCTTCTTCATCTCCTTTGAACGAATTGTCATCAAATAATTCTTTAAATCTGAAAACCGAAATGGGAGATTCTCTGTGCCTCCAACTCCTTGACCCATGACTTCATAAGACGTCCTCATCGACATTCCAGCTTTAGAATTAATGACAGCAAGCTGTCCTTGAACTTCATTTACTTCTCGGAATGATCTGAGGTAACGGTGATGCTCTTCTCTGTGTAGTGGATGACAGTGATCCCCTTCCCATCTATATATCTTATAAACATTCAATGCTTCATCCAACTTCAGAGATATTCCAGCTTTACAACCAATCCTTTCCTCCGGTCTCTCTTTCACTTTTTCAAATTCAATAACAACCGGACTGTCTGATATTGGCTTGTTTTTCGGATTAAGCAAACTTCCTTTTTTAAAACCTTCTTTGTTACAAACATAACGTAGATAATGTATCTTATCCGACTTCTTGTTCTTTGAATTATTCTTCGACTTCAACATACTCCTGATTGAAAATCCAGTTTTATATGCATACTGACCATAGAAATCTTCAACCTCTTTAATAGAATGAAATACTAAAGTGTCCCATGATTTCTTAATGTCAGGGTGGCAACATTGAGAACTATCAGATGAAGTCAATGGTTCACTACCAGATGCTTCAGTCGAATGAATGTCAATAATTCCAGATGAAGCGGACGTTAAATCCATTTAAAACACAATTGAATCAAAACCTATACAAAAACACAATTGAATCAATAAAAATCAAAATCAAGAACACATTCACTATACTAAACACCTAAAAAAAGAGAAATATAACATTGAAACCATAAATATGGTTTTATGGTTTCAGTACATTATATACTGAAACCATTTACCAATATTAATGGTTTCAGTGTATATTTGTTTCTATCATATGTACCTAGTCATGTGTATATTGGTTTCAATTAGAAAGAACTACAATCTAACTGTTTACAAAAGACATTATAATTATGATTGAATCAAAATCAAAAGCAAAAACAAAATCAACTTAGAATAGCATATCAGAATCAAAGTATTCAATTAGGAAATGTTGATGAATGTTGTTTTTGCCTGAAACAACATTCATCCATATACATTCCAATCAAAAAAACCAGAAATATAACAATAAAAATCAAAGTATTCAAGCATGCAAAAGTTAAACATATTCAAGCATGCAAAATTATACACATTTAGCTAGCTATGTATGGTAGGGGGATATACAAAACACAGAACAAATTCACTATACAAAACACCTAAAAAAAGAGAAATAAAACATTGAAACCATAAGTATGGTTTTATGGTTTCAGCAAGTTATATACTGAAACCATTTACCAAGAGTAATGGTTTCAGTTTATAAACTACTGAAATCATTTTCAAAATCAAATTAGAATCAATACAAGCTAAAATCAAAATCAAAACAAGAACAGATGTAATACTTGCCTAATGGACGAAATGATCGTTTCAATAACACATATGTATCCCACAATGAAACACAATGCCTCGGATAATGCCAATGAAACACAATCCACAAGAGTTCCTAAAGCAATAACAAATTCTATTCCACTGCTAAATCTGCAAACATAATCCAAATACAAAAATTAAATTAAACAAGAGGGGGAAAATTAAATTAAATTCATTAATGAACTGTCAAGCAAGCCATCATTCAACATCACATTACCATATAAAATTCTACAAGATTTAAACACTTTGAAGCAAGCATGTTATTGCACAGGAAACAATAAGACATCGAAGAGATTCACCACCATTGCATGCATTCCACAAACAAATTA
Source organism: Trifolium subterraneum (assembly GCA_951799995.1). Lineage (NCBI taxonomy): Eukaryota > Viridiplantae > Streptophyta > Magnoliopsida > Fabales > Fabaceae > Trifolium > Trifolium subterraneum. The sequence continues at coordinate 50,711,433 of OX637468.1, read as the reverse complement.
TATTCACCAAGAACACACAAAACACTAATATCACTTACAGCCGCAATTGAAGCAATATCAGTCTGCCCTGCTGAGCCATGTGACACATCCATTCCTAGAATGACAGTGGGTGCTTTGGAAACAATAGGAAGAGAAGGAGTACTTTCAACACCCAACAATGAGTTCAGCCCACCAAGCTGCAGGACAATAAATAAATTATATACATAAAATTTCATGATACATACAAGGCAATGGAAATCAAACCAGTCTTATTCAAGTAGGTGGGGAAGAGTTCAGATACGGCAATGATACTAGAAACTATATATCTACATGTAGAGTGTAACCCACAACTTTTTACCATAATGCAAAACTGTAACTATTTACCTTGGCAATGACTCTTAGAGGACACATGCACTGATTAACGATTCCAAAATCAGCAAAATTCTTCTTTTTCCATGGACCTTGTATGACAAACAATAACTTTCATCTACTGCACTGGAAATCATCATCATCAAGGATTACAGTTTCAGTCAGGAATTTTCTCAAACAATTCATGTGCACTAAAAATTAAACCTAGCTTCATCGCTATTACTGATTCAGCAAAGAGGAACTAACAAATACCAACCATTCAATTGTGATCATTCATTTTTATCAACATCAGAATTGTGACATTGAATTAGAGTATTACAACTAGGCTGAAACCATTGGCCTCGCCTAATGGTTTCAGGCAAAAACAAGGTTCATATGCAGAAAACAAAATTGACATTCAAAATCAATGTAGGGTTTCATTTTGTGATTGTTCAATTCCTAAATTATATAAGGTGGAGAAATTTCAAACCTGGACAGCTTGGAAGAATCTACTAAGTTTGCGAAGATCACAAACAATGAACACAGAAAACGAAATCGTGATAGAGAGAGATCGCAATTTCTTTGCTTCGTTTGCAGGGTGATTCGAGATCGCGATTTCTTTGTTCAATCTGAATGAATTTGAATGGATTTCTTCGTTCAATTTGAATGAATTTAACGAAGAAGACGAAGAAGACGGTGGAGACGGCGGAGACGGTGGAGAAGACGACGGAGTGTTGCGAAATCGCGATAGAGAGATCGCGGTAGAGAGAAGATGATGGAGTGAGTGATCCTGTGTGACTCGGCTCACACGATCACAGCTTCAGATCGTAACACGTGGCAAAGGAAAAATCATGATCCAATGGCTGGCATCGACTTATGTACTGTGCATAAGAACAGCCTTATGCATCTTAACTTTTGCCCAAATATTCTGTCTCACAAAAATAAATCATACAAATAAAATATAAAAGTTGTCTTAAATATATCCCATTTTTTCGATTGTTATTTTATTTTATAATCTTAAACTATTTTATGGGATTTCTATATGTGATTTTTTTATAATCTTAGACTAATTTAAATCATATAACTGACACTCCACAAAACCCGTGCAACGCACGGGTTGGAGTCTAGTGTATAAAAAATACTACAGCGACAGTGCAAAACAATTAAATTTTTATATATTTGAGAAAGAAGAAAATGGAATTGTAAATTGTAATAATCCCTCCCAAGCCCAATCCAATTTATAGGCCCTTAATAAAAACCCTAAAACAACAAAACTCAGCCGCTGCAACAACTACACAACCATTCAACTTGGAGTGGAACTCAACTCCACTGCCCGGAAAACGCAATCGGACTTTATCATCGTAGCGAGGAAATCCGCCACCAATAGTGAGTAAATCTAGGTTTTCCTTTTTCTTCCCGAATTTCCCCTTCCACCTCCAAGTGCGCCGCTAATGTGATTCCACGGTGATTTGCCGCCGCGATAGCCGCTCCTCAGAAAGCCAACGCATCATACTAACTTGTGATATTAAATTACATATTACATATTTTAATTAATTTTTAGTAGATATACATATGAATAATTTGTGTTTTTTTCTTCCATTTATTTATTAGATTTGCTAGAGTATTTTATTTTCTGTGAGTATTTCAACACTTGTTAGACATGGATACATTGCCCATCGTTATGCACCAATGCAATAGATATAGACACATGACACGAGTATGGCATTGTTTTTGGATTTGTTTCTTCTGAAGTAAGATTGTGATAAATTCATCCACATGCATAACTATTAGTACTAATTAGTTAAAATTTAAACTGTCGAAATTTTGATCAGCAATTATAATTATTCATTTTTGTCTTCTAAAGTGACTCGTTCGCACTAGAAGATTGAAATAATTTTATTTTAGTTATATCATAGTGTATTGCATTGGTATCTTGCTCTTTATCTTAGTTATACTCATTTGATGCGTTACGTCATGGGATATTGTATCCTTCTATTTATATTTTTTCCGTTACCCGGTACATAGTGTATTGCATTGGTGTCCCATGCCTTCTTGTTTTGTTGGTACATTTGACATGTTAAATTACAAATGGGCTTTGTTACTTCACCATGCTTATTTCAAATCCACAAAGAAACGATTTCTGTTTAATAATGGCTTGTTATTATTTCAGGTCAATGATTATGCTGTTTTGAATTTTGATAAATAAGATGAAGGCTATGGCAAAGAAAAAGAATCCTCTGGTGTTTATGGACGTGTCTATTGATGGGGATCCTGTTGAAAGGATGGTTTTTGAGGTACATTATATTTCTTTCCATGTATTATTATTATCTGTGCTGCAGTTTTTCTACTTTACATCCTAACTAGTGATCATCGTGCTGTCACAGCTTTTCTACGACGTTGCTCCCAATACTGCAGAAAATTTCCGTGCATTATCTACAGGTATTTTGAATTGAAGTTTGATTTGCTTTAAGATTTTCCTCTACTCAAACTTTTGTTTGCCCGAGCTTTCCTTTTCCCGTTTTTAAACGTTGCATTTCCTAACATCACAGTTACACATCCACTAAAAAGTTCTTGGACTTGTTTGTGTACTTTGCGTCCGTGTGAATGTTTATGCTTTTGGTTGGAAGTCGATCTTTGCTTAAAAATGTTTATCTAATGATCTATACACTTATTCCTCCTTTTTTGTGTGAAATTTCTGATTGTGTTTAGGAGAGAGAGGTATCAGTCCTAATACTGGAAAATCGCTGCACTACAAGGGTTCTTTCTTCCACCGTGTTATAAAAGGCTCCATTGTGAAGGTATGTTGTTTTATCTGGTCTTTTATCTAAATTTTTCTATGGTATTTCTATATATGTCCTCTCCCTGTGGTTGAACATGGCTTAGCAGCCGTTTCCATTACCTTGTTTATGCTGTAGGATACACGAGGCTGATGGTCACAACTGCTTTTCTTGTGATATAGTTTTAAGGTTGTACTTACAATGTTGTTTGTTGCACTTGCAAAGTTGTCCATCATCATAACTCTAATTAAGCTTCTTGGTGCTCCAGCTCACTTTGAATACATTATTGTACTGTTATTACGTGTACTAACTGCTGGTTTCACTTTTGTACAGGGTGGTGATTTTGTCAATCGTAATGGTATGTATTTTATCAATATCTATATATTGCATCCAATTATGAGTTTTGCTGTTCCATTTTTTGATGGTTGCAATTTGATACAATATACGTAGTCACTTCCTTTGTGTTTTTATTATTTGATCATTCAGTTGTCCGAGTTGCAAGCCATGTTCCATTTGCATGTTTCCTGTGACGATGGTAATTTCTTTTCTAAGTCAACTGGGAACATCTTTATCACAGTTCCTTTACTTGAACACAAATTGGCCTGTAACTGACTAGGGGTATTAGACCTTTTTTTTTATTTGATTTAGAATCTTGGATTAGTTTTGTTGTGAAATTGGTAATATTGATAGTAATACGTCTCTTCATGATGTTGATTTATTATCTTTAGTTCTGTGGTCCATGTTTTTCTAATATTGAAAGTATGCAGCTGATTAAATACCACATCTCTTCTCTGTTTCATAATATTTAATTTCATGGCTTAAAGTTTAGTTTAGGGTCATTATTTTATTTATTTATTTAATTTCTCTGATATGTTGTTTTTTTTTCTCGTGTCCATTAATTTTCAACTTATCTGTGCACTGCATTTTCTATGTTTCCAGGGACTGGTGGAGAAAGCATATATGGTTCAAATTTCCCAGGTAAGAATACTATGTGCCATAACCAAGAACATACTATACAGTGTAACTTGTGCTATATCTCAATATTAACGTAGTTTGTAATTTTGGTTCATTTTAGACGAGTCACCTAGGCTTAAGCATGATGCCCCTGGGCTTTTGTCGATGGCGATTGCTGACCGGGACACACTTGGTTCTCATTTTATTATCACTTTGAAAGCAGATCACCATCTTGATAGGTTTGCTAATCTGATATTTTTTGTTGGCATTTTACTTCTTACTCGGATGTTATATTTTGTTTGTGAAGGCGAGGTATGATAAATTGCCTGATTGTGCTGTTGTGGTGCAATTTAGCAGGAAGCATGTAGTCTTTGGGAAGCTTGTTGAAGGTCTTCAAGTATTGAAGAGAATTGAAGATGTGGGTGATGATGATGGGCATCCAACCGTAACTGTTAAAATCATTAATTGTGGTGAATATAATGACGGTATGCATTGGTTAGCTTATTTCTAGTAATACAGTTCTACTGCTAATATGAATGAAAATTAATCTACTTTTGAAACACTCCGTTTCCAACTCTTTAAATACCATAGCATAGTTTATCTTGTGCTCTATTCTTGACCAATGTTTCTTTTTTTTAATATATTATTAAACCCGTGTTTTGATGTTCATATTTGTAGATGGGATCAATGTTTCTTTTTTTAATATATTTAATATATTATTAAACCCGTGATTTGATGTTCATATTTGTAGATGGGAAGAAGGAAACACGCAAGAAGGGAAAGCATAAAAGATCTTCAAAAGACCGACGGAAGAGGAGAAGATACCATTCATCTGAATCCGAGAGTTCTTCAGATTCAGACACAGAATCTTCAGAAACTGATAGTGATTCTGACTCAGATCTGTCTTCATCTGATATAAGTTCATCTAGTGACGACAGACGAAGAAAGAGAAAGAGATCTAAGAAAGATAAATATAAACGCGGAAAAAGGAGAGATAAACGCCGTGACAAAAGGCGAAGAAGAAGGGATAAGAGGTTGAAGCGTAGATCAAAAAGGTATTAATGCTTTATATTTTGATTGAATCTTCAGTTGTTACGTATGAATTCAAGATTTCATTAATTTATCTTTCTTTGGAAGAATGTATTATCATGCATAGTGATACACAATGATAGAGAAAAGTTATTTCCCATGCATTGCATGCTTATATGAATTTCTCAGACTCTATAAACCTTCAGTCGCTACGTATGAAATCAAGATTTCAGTAATATATCATTCCTGTGATTAATGTATTAACTATTAACTATCATGTATGATAGTACACAATGATAATGGGTAGGTTATTTCCCACTCAGTGGATATTTATAAGAATTGCTCAGCTTTTAGTTCTATATGAATATGGTTACTACCATATGTATTTTTCTGTATTAATTCTCTTGATGTGTACTTTGTGTGCATTGAATAATCTAATGCAAGACTCTTTATCCTGCTTTTTTACATTTTTATGTGAATGATGTTTTCTTTACGTTCTTGACAGTTGGAACTTGTTATGGTTTGGAGTGTATGAATTTGATCTCTGTTTTTTAGTATCCTCCTTTCAATTGAGAGTCTTGGTTATTTGGTTAATTAATATGGTGGTCGTTTTAATTTTTGTGTTCTTCAGAAACTTTACTATAATATATTTGTGAATTTGCATATTTTCACACATTTAACAAGTCATATTTAAGAACATTTCAAGGTCTCAAACTGAAATCCATATTTTATTAGGGAATCTAACAGCGATTCAGATAGTGAGAGTAACAGTAGCTCTGATGGTGAAAGTCTTGATACTCAACAGAAAGAGCTGAAGCGAAAAGACCGTTCTCAGAAAAAAGGTAAATTTTGATGTAATTTAATTGTTTCTCCATATAAATCTTTTTGTGACCCGCAATTATCTTTCAATAAAAGAACTGTTGAATACATCTCAATGACTTTTTTGTTAAGTTTAATTCTTTGGGCTACATGCATAATGTGTTTCTCTCCTTTTTTAATGTCCAGCTGAAATGAAGTCTCTCTCACTTGTGGAGAAAGATGTACCTACCATCCATCATAAAAAGGAAGAGGTGGCTATGCCAGAGAGTAAGGAAACTATTGTTAAGGAAAATGGAGAGCGGCATAGCAATGGTACTGGAGTTGCCTATAGATCTGACAGAAGTGAAGAGAGGCAGCCTGACGTGATGGATGATCATTTGGGCAAATCTAGGTCTACTTATCTCTCTTGTCACACCTTAGTTATTTGTTATGCTTATACTTTCTCACTTATAAAAAATTAATGTGCAGGAGTAGAAGCATTAGCCCTACTCGGCCCATGAGTAAGAGTATGAGTATTAGTCCTAGGAGGACTAGGAGCAAGAGCCGTAGCATTACCCCGAAAAGAAGATTGAGCAAAAGTCCCAGTTGTAGTAGAAGCCCTCCCCGTTCATCAAGGAGGAGTTTGAGCAGGAGTCCTGTCCGAAGCATCAGCAGGAGTCCTGCTAGAATAATCGGCAGGAGTCGAAGCAGAAGCATTAGCAGGAGCCCAGTAAGGGGCAGGAAGGGGAGAAATGTCAGTAGAAGTCCTGTGATAAGTCGTCCTCTTAAAAGTGTCAGCAAGAGCCCCGTAAGATCCCGCCGGAGCAGGAGTTCTCCCAGAGCATCATCACGAAAAGCAATCAGCAGAAGCCCTGTAAGAGTGTCAAGAAAGAGTGTAAGTCGCAGTCCAGTTAGATCACCTGCAAGAAGCTTAAGCAAAAGCCCGGTAAGAGTGTCAAGAAAGAGTTTAAGTCGCAGTCCAGTTAGATCAACTGCAAGAAGCTTAAGCAGAAGCTCTGGTAGGGTCCCATCAAAGAGAAGCATTAGCCGGAGCCCCATCAGGGCACCCAGTAGAAGCAATCGCCGCAGTTATTCTAGGAGTCCAAGCCCTGTACGTAGAAGAACATCTCGTGGTGGTAGTTTGTCTAGGAGTGCTTCACCTGATGCTTCGCCAAAGCGTATTAGAAGGGGAAGAGGTTTCAGCGAACAATACTCCTTTGCAAGAAGGTATAGAACCCCTTCTCGGTCTCCTGTGAGGTCATACCGGTACAATGGAAGAAATGATCGTGACAGGTAAAGTTAAATGCAGCTTCCAATCAGTTGCATTACTGCTGGTATTAAGATTTTATAGTTGATTGATAGACTGAACATTGTGTGCAGATATTCAAATTACAGAAGGTATTCCCCTAGGCGTTTTAGAAGCCCACCACCACGTAGAAGAACTCCTCCAAGGTTTTTCCCTCATTAACTATGACAATTGCTTTCTATATATTATTTTATTAGTTATTTTGTTTTGATGCATAACTTATGGCCATTGTTAGTTCTTTTTGCCATATTTGACAATGATAGCAGTAGAGTATATATAATTATTCGGGAGTTTATACTAGGTACCGAAGGAGGAGCAGAACACCATCTGTTTCACCCAACCCACGCTACCGAGCTCGGCAATATAGCAGAAGCCGCAGCCCAGTTCGCATTCGTTCCCCAGTTAGGAGTACTTCACCAGATCGATCTCGCCCGTCTCCTCGTGTAGAAAGGCATTCATCATATTCCCGGAGCAGGAGCAGGACTCCAGCGAAATCTAGGTCTTATGTAGAATCACCATCTCCACAAAAAGCAAGTAGAGACAGAAGGTCAGGGTCATCATCCAGAAGCCCAGATGGAAAGAAAGGCTTGGTCTCATATGGTGATGGTTCTCCCGACTCAGGCCAAAGGTGAAATACCTAGTCTTGAGGGTTGTGGGTACTGTTGTCATCTTTTGAACTCGGGTCTTTGATATTTGAACTTCACCTTCTGCTTTGTTTGCATGCTGGAATTTGTGGATGTCCTGTTTGTATTTTCTTTGTAAACAGCAATGAGATGTTGAAAGATTATAATGCTAGAATAAGTAAGACAGTATTTGTGAAATTAGGACGTGGGCTTAGTAGTGGAGCTATTGCGGTATTTGGTAGATTTGTTGAACACTCGTATGTCTTTGCCAGCCATGTTTTTGGTAGCACAAGCATTTGAGTTGAATTTATTAAATTTTGGCAACACTTATTAGATATTATGATCCATAATGCTCCTCTGAAAAATGGAAATCAACCCCCTCTCCCTGTGTAGAGGTTCTTAAAGGAACCTTTCTGCTATTTTTTTTTTTTTAAGTTGCACTGTTTTATTTATGAAAAACTCTAGGCAAAATTGGATTAGAAAAATTTGTCTGGTTTGTTAGTCTATCCTGGATTGTACGAACCAAAGGATGGAGTAAATGCAATTTTGAAAATTAGTTTTTTAAGCAACAATGTAGTGTAATATTAAGTAATTAACTTTTGCCAAGGAGAAAGCACATAGAGATTGACTAAATATCCATAGAGTGAGACAAAGATCCTAAGTAGTGTAGCAGTTTCCAATGCTAATAAAACATTGTAATTATCAAAACCCAATTAGTTTGTAAAAAATGAAAGCATTTTTGTTCTTGTTGTGGCCTTTGCCTATATATCAGCAAATGTAGAATCTTATCTTAAGCTTATTAAACACTGCACAACTTCTGTTATTGAAACCGGACACCATAGATCAAAAGCTAGAAATGTCAGTATCATCATCATCATCTCGTATTTTTGACACCATTGGTGAATGTCTCACCCTGGTACAATCAGATTCTCATGAAGCTCAGGAGAAAGGTCTTCAAACATTGGCTGCCATCACCAAGGTAAGTCCCCAAAACAGAACCTTGCTAGCTCAAACAGATGGAGCAATCCCAACATTAGCAACACTCACAAATGCTTCATCCACCATTATCCAAACCCTTTCCTTGTTGACCCTCTTTAACCTTTCCCTCAACTCTGATCTAAAGCTATCTCTTGCAGATATGGAAACCATTTATCACCTAAATTCCCTCATTAACTCATCATTATCATCATGTTCACTTGATTCATGCAAACTTGCCTCTTCATTGATTTGTAGTCTAGCCATGTTTGATAAAAACAAAGCCAAATTTGGAGTAGCAGGTACTATTCAGTTGCTGGTGAAGGCTATTGAAAACTCTCTTCTTGACTCTTCTGATGCTCATCACCTTTTGAGTTCTTTAGCTGAACTTGTTCAGTTTCATGGAAATTGTACTTTGGCTGTTCGAGGCGGAGCGGTTCCAGTGCTGCTACAAGTTGTAAAGAGCACTGATAATAATGAGGATTTAGCTGGAACATCTCTTACCGTTCTTGGTCTCCTTGTGAGGTTTGAGGAAGGGTTGAATGCAGTGAAGAAAACAAATGAGATAATAAGTTCAATGTTAAGTGTGTTGAAAGGAAGATCTTTGTTATGTAAAGAAGGTGCAGTTGATATTCTTATTAGACTTTTTGATGACAGTGAAGAATGTGTTAGAGAGGCTTTGTTGTTATCAGAATTCTCAAGTGTGTTGGCTGATCTTTCTGTGAGGGGTTCTGCAAGAGTGAGAGATAAGACTGATTTGTTAATGAGGAAGATTGCTAAGGTGAGCTTAGAGACTAACATGGAATTAGCATGCTCCCTATATGATTGATTAATAACATTAATCATGTTATTAGTACAAAGTTAAATGATGTCCTGCTTCAGTGTTATTTTCACCAATTCTAATGATAATTATGTATGTCTTTTTAATCTTACACAATGACATTTGCATCATCAAAATTTGTTGTGACATTCAGTTTTATATATAACACAGCACAAATTAAATAAGTCTAATGCATTGAAGTATAAAAATTAATAAGTACGATACTGCTTTCATCTCACCGTGAATTCACTTACGCTATCATTACTTCCATTTCTTTTTAAGTGTCGATTTAAAGTCGTTTATATAAATTAAAAGTAGATAACACAGAGTTGTAGCCGTGGAACATCGGAGCACAATTTTTGTTTGTCACGATCACAAATAATACTGGTAGAACTTAAGAATTGCTATTTTTGTCCATAAATACAACATGTAAATCTCATTGTAAACACACAATCAATTAAACAACTTATGACTTATGTTACTCCGATTCACCTATGTTTTTTTTGTTCTAACATTTTGCTTATGTTTTTCATAGCATTTAAGTTCTTAAAAATCTATATTACGCTTAACACATAGACGAATGACGTAATTTCTTCATTGACTAAAATTGTGCAAAGAAAAAAGAAAAACTCGAAAGCTATTAGCCGAATACTTAGTAATAATTTATTCATTCATTTATTACGAGAGTATTACCGATTTTCATTTATTTTGTATATTATTTCTAAAATACTCCTTTTTTTTTTCAGAAAAAAAAAGTTGATACATATATAAATAGTCTGAAATGGATTAATATTTGCCGTTAATTCCAACGATTAACACCATTCCACTAGTAACATCACATGCATTTATAAAGTTTTCTTTTGATGTGATGCTATCCAAAATATGTCCAATATTCTACAGCAAATGAGCAATATGACGATGTAATAACTTTTTTGAAGCATATCTCACTGTTTTTTCAACCCCAGCCATGTAAACTGCATGTCAAGTTTTTTTTTAAATATTCATTATGAAAGCATCTTTACTCTTTTCATAAGTCAGAACCTTAAAAATGTGTTTAGACTTGTGTCACCACTACCATACAGAATATCAACGGTGTGATAACAATTTTATATCTCTAAAGATTCCCGACACATACCATTGCAAAATACATCCCCCATTCAATATAATATTTCTCTCTTTAAATCATTAAAGGTAGTGGTGGGGATTTAGATAATATGCTAGAGGTATGAGTTCGATCCTCGGCTCCATCGTAAACAAAAAATTCGTTAAATGTATTTGTTATTATTTTTAAACATAATTTAAATTAATATTTATCCATACTTAATTATAAGTTTATCATTTCATGTCACATTCAATTCAATGGAACAAGGAATCTTTTTTTATCTTTTTTTCTTGCATTTTTTCTTATACCAAACAATTAAAAAATTCGTTAATTTTTAACTTATTTTCTTCACATTTTCTTTTATTAACCAAACTCCTCTATTCTTTTCAATTGTTTCTTTCTTTCTTTAAAACACCCCCGAACTTCAAACTCGCAAACAAAATCTTGGAAAAAGAGTGAGAGTTTATATCTTGTTGTTTTTGTGATGTTTTTTTTTTGTCTCAGAAGAAGTGGTAATTCACTGAAATTAAACTCACAAATAATTGTGAGATCTCGGGTTTGAATCTAAATCACGACATCCGACCTAACAATTTAAACATTTTTATCAGTTGAACTAGGACTTATGGGATGTTGTTTTTGCGATGTTATTTTTTGTTAATGTGAAGAGTGAAGTAACAAAACAAAAAGAGGAGAGGGAAAGTCGTGGGAACGAAGCCAACAAAGGCAAATCATGAAGAAAAGCGAAAAAGGCTATATGCTTTCTTAGGTTTGTTTCTCACTTGATCTTGGTTTATGTAAAGAACAAAATTATACTTTTATATATTATGATATTATCTTTGGTTAATGTAAGATTCTAGTATGCATATAATAGTAAAATTATTATTATTATTATTATTTATTATTATTATTATGGTAAGCTAACACACATGGTCAGACTCAGACTAATCTATATAGAGGCTTAAAGAAAAAAAATTAATGAAGCTTTTGAAAAAAAAAACACACAAGAAATTGTATACAAGTAAATTAAAAGCATAATGCTATTTATTAGGAAGACTTGCAGCAAGAAAGAGAAGAATAGCACTGTGGTAAAAGGTGAAAACTTGGCTACCCATTACATAAAATTGGGTCAGGTATTGAAATTACCAATTTATCCATTACATATTTTAATAACCATACCACCCATGTATGGAATGTGGATTTTGCTTTTCGTCAAATTCCGTTTGTTGCTTCCCGTACTATATAGCATTGCCCAAATTAAAAATGTCAAATTTTGCGAAGTCTAGAGATTAAAAGAATGAGACCCTCATTGTGACCAATTAAATTAAACAAACATTTACAAAATAATTACCATAATATTTGTAACTAAATTGAACTTTTTAGTGCTTTTTTTACTAAAAAATTTGAGACCAAACTCTTGCTTGGGCTAGTTGGCCTTAGAGATTAAAATATCTACCATTTATATCACATTATTTGTTTATTTATTTATTATTATAATGCAAGAGAGAAATATATAGCAGAAAGTTGATACCCACGAGTAGGAACAACATCATTCAACTGGTAAAGGTTTCAACTTCATTTCCTTAATTTATGCAACAATTTTACAATTTAATTTAATTTTCTATTAGGAAAAATGAAAGGTGGCAAATGTCAAAGAAAATAAAAGTTTTTATATTAACCAAAATATTCTTCTTGTTTTCTTAGCATCCTAATTGCTTTACTCAATTTCCAAAAGCATAGATTCTCCAATCTTATTATTCTCTTTGCGTCTTTCTCTGCATTTTTTGCTTCATTTCTTGTATGTATGTGGATTCTAGCTCACAAAGGATTATAAGCTGCTTTAGTTTCTATCTACTTTTCATTTTAAGTGCTTTTCACTTTCTGTCAATTTTTTATGAGGTTTTAGCTACTGTTATAAGTAGGGTAGCTGATGCAGATTCATTGATATTATTATTAATCTTTTTCTTTTATTCTCTCATTTGGGTATAAATATATGTTGCTAATGTTAGTTTTCTTTCATTCCAGAAACTCAACATAAGCATTTTGCCAATTACCTTAGCATTTACCTCTTTCAGTTCAAAATATGAGCCACAGGAACTTCTCAACTAGTTCTGGTTAGTTGCAATATCAACCAATGCCATATCTATTGTCCTTCAAACTACATTTATCAATTTACTATTTTTTTTGGTATACTAATATGTTAGTATATTAGTTGTTATGTTTGTGTTTATTTAGGTCAAATGCATTTAGGAGTCCTTTAAGTTTCACGTTTGTAACAGTTAGGTTCTTTAAATTTTTTAGATAACAAATAGGTTTTTAAGTTTCTAACTTGTTGCACTGTTACTCTTCCGGTTATCATACGTTTACAAAAACACTGATGTGACCATTAAATTTGATGTTAACCTGATGAATTTGAGGCTCAATCTGATGTGAACCATGAGGCCTAGACAATTGAGGCCCAATTGGAAGAGAGGATGACTGGAAGAAGGGTAATAGTGCAACAAGTTAAAAACTTAAAAGGATCAATTTGTTAGCTAAAAAACTTAAATGACCTATTTGTTACCTAAAAAACTCAAAGGACCTAACTGTTACAAACGCGAAACTTAAAAAACTCATGGATGCATTTGACCTTTTTTTTACTTACCAGGGTTTGAACCCCGGTCCTTTTACTCCTACAAGTTAACCTTTGTAGAAAATAAATTATCTAGGAGTAAATGTATTTTATTGGTTTCATGTTTCAGGTAGTGGAAATGCTAGCAGGACATTTGAGTTTGGAAGGACTCATGTGGTTAGACCTAAAGGGAAGCACCAAGCAACTATAGTTTGGTTACATGGTATTGGCGACAATGGTTCGAGGTGTGTTTCTAACTTGAATGTTTTATTTTATGCAGTCAATGGTTTGAAAATGGATACTTTCTTTTGTTAGAATTGGAATACATCTGAAGATTTCTTTGGGGGAAAAGTTTTATTTTGTATGAGCTATGTAGCATCAACACTTCAGATTGAATGTGTACACCGACACATACACTTAATTACTTTCATTTTTTCTAAACATTATTGGTGTCGACGTGTTTATGTCAGTGTCGCGTCTAGTGTTCAGTGTGTTGCTTCATAGTATATGAGCTGGTTGCCAAATGGAATTAAAGGTTATATTGTGAAAACTGACTGTGCTCACAGCAATAGGCTATCATGCATTTTCTCAATGTCCATGTTAGTAATAGTATGCATGGCTCAACAGTTTGGTATTAGTGTTGTTTGGAATTTTAATATTTGAAAAACTTTATTCCTTTTTATTGGTAAACTTAGTTTGAGTGGATACCTTCTCTTTATGCTTGAGAATATATGCCTTTAGTGAAACGATGAATTTATTTTCTTCTACCAAATTTAAGGGACATAGTAATTGGCAAGGGAATGTAATTATATTATCCTCTTTTGTTAAAGTTTGTTCATTAATAAGTTCTTAAACTACATATCCTCTTTTAGAAAATTCTTACCAATTGACTTGGTAGGATAACACAAAAGGTACTGTCATCAAAAGAGTTATTATTAATAGTAATACTCTAGCGTTGTTTTTTAAGTATAGTTTATAGTTTAGATAGTGACAACTAATAAAGAACACATATAGTCCCTATGTAAGTAATAAACTCTTGATTTCCATAATTTTGAAATCATGTTGATCAGTGCATTGAGCCCTATAATACAAATTGCCATTTATAAAAATATGGATATGGTGTGGTCCCAAAATAAGGCAGGGGTATTATAATTATAATGTGCATTTTCTTGAAGAAACCTTAAACTAGTTTCAAAAGTCATTTTTCTAATTTAGCTTGTCTTTTATTTATTTTTTATCAAGTTGACAAGTTAAATATTGGCCTATGGTGAATAACATGGACTTTATTTTGTCTTGCAGCTGGTCCCAACTATTGGAAACTCTTCCTCTTCCAAATGTAAGGATATGTGTATATTTGACATTGGCATATTTTGAATAGATACCTGCAATATTTGGAAAGGATATGTACTTAATAAGCAGATTTTGTTTGTGATCTTGAAATTCATGTTTCAGATTAAATGGATTTGTCCAACCGCTCCTACACGGCCTGTTGCCTTATTTGGTGGATTTCCTTGCACTGCTTGTAAGGCTCATTGATTTTAAGTTTTACATTAGTTACTTGAAAACACCATCCTTTGCCTGCAAAGTTTAATACCGGCTCCATTTCAACTGTCGTCAATAGTCTAATTTGATTGACGTATCTCTACCAGGGTCTGATGTTGGTGATATTTCGGAAGACGCTCCTAATGACGTGGAGGGCTTAGATGCTTCTGCAGCACATGTTGCCAATCTTCTGTCAACCGAGCCTCCAAATAGTAGGTTTTTTATTATCCCCTGAGAAGCATATTGATGGGATCTTCCGTATTTTTTTTCTTCTTTCTTGAGGATATGATTCATTACATTAACTAAATCTATGATAACAAAACTATAATATAAATCATGACAGAAGTTGCTAAATCTATGATAACAAGAACTTGTTAGATGTATGCTTCTATAGCAGCATAAAAATCTTCTTTTACTTTATTTGTTCTTCAGATGCACAATATTTCTTATGCCGGTATAGCAAGAAAACAGTGCATGCTTAGTTGTTACTATGCCAAAAGCCTTCTCGAGGCTTTGAAAAACCGTCCACATTTCCTATCAAGGTGTCAATAGTTATTTACTTCATATATTGAATAAAGTGACCAAAGTAATGTGTTTAGTTATTTAAGAAATTGGAGCTAAGCCACCTTTTAAATTTATAATTTTAGATTATATACCGTGGACTGTTGTCACTAAATTTACAATGCTTGTAATTCTACTTAAATGCTAATGCTTACTGTACAGTCAAACTTGGTATTGGGGGTTTCAGTAATGGTGCTGCAACTGCACTTCACTCAGCTACATGTCATGTTTTGGGACGCTATGGAAATGGAAACGTTTATCCTATCAACTTAAGCGCAATTATTTCATTAAGTGGCTGGCTTCCTTGTTCAAGGTTTGATTTCTAGTTTCTACCATTTGTCAATGAGACTCATCCACTCATATTCTCTTTTTCTTTAAGCTATATACTATATGCATAACTCAGAAGGTGCTAATTCATATAGGACCTTGAAAAACCGGATCGAGGGATCACGTGATGGTATAAGGCGTGCGGCGTCGTTGCCCTTATTTGTCGGCCATGGAAGTGGTATTTATAATTTTTATGACTTTTCAATTTAACTTCAAATTTAAATTTTTATAATCGTTTTCCCTTTATATTAATTTCAGCATGTTTCATCTATCCTCCATCCTGATTTCTTAATTTTCTATTGAGAGGCCTGCACATTACTTGAGTTTTCCGCTTAGCATAATTTTGGAATTTTCATAGTAATTTATAGTTCCTATGGTGTAGCCTCAAAGAAAAACGAAAATGCTCTGCAGTAGTTATTCGTTAAGCCTCTTACAATCACCATTCTAAACTTAATGATTCCTTTAATGACATCTTCACGTCCTTCAACTTTGACATTTTTCTTGTTTCTGCAAATCATCCGAATTTCAACTGGTTTTATATAATATATAGCAGATTGTGTTCACTTATCGGAGATAGATACAAAAGTGATTCTGAAAACGTAAAATTGATTTTGGCATGTTTTGAAGTTCTCGATTAGAATTGATTATAACTTGAAGCTAGGATTTATATAGCTTTTGCCTCAAAATCAGAACGTGATTTTTACACTCAAATTTAGTGTTGAACTCATTTTTAATTGAATATATCCGAACATGTATCATTTTACCTTAAAATCACTTTTAACTAAAATCAAGTTTTGCCACTGATAAACCTTACTTAAAATAAACTAAAATCAATTTGCTCGCTTCTGTTATTGTAATTCAAGCTTCATAGTTGTATGATACAATCTTAAATAATGCAATATTGAACTGATTTCGTACCTGATCATCGCAATATTTATACTTTGAATTGTTTTTGCAGCTGATGATGTGGTTGCATATGAACATGGACAGAATTCTGCAAGGACCTTAAGCTCAGCTGGATTCCAGAATCTTATATTCAGAAGCTACAACGGGTATTCATCTTTCTTTTTGTTTCTTAATGCAAAGTGCGAAGGTAAATCATATTTGTGTATGACATGAAATTATTTGTTTGCAGATTGGGTCACTATACAGTTCCTGAAGAGACTGATGAAGTTTGCAGATGGCTAACTGCAAATTTGGCACTTGAGGGGTTAAGATTGAACTAGAGAAGTAAAGCTCAATCATCATAATCATCATGTTACAACAAATATAGAAGCATACTTTTAATTTAAGAAATGAAAAAGGGGTTATAGAATAGATAGTGGTGTGGGGTATATTGGTTTATGGTATAGCCTCTTCATTCTCTCCTATTATCTTAGTACTAAATAAAACTTTTCTTTTTTCAACTTTAAGGGTTACTCATTTTTATTGGTGTGTGGGATTGGAAATACTTTGGTTGGAGGACATAGATAATTTGCTCTACATGTAGCAAATTTTCTCATTCAGCCATGGTTATATATGTTTTCTGTATTTCTATTATGTCTTTGAGACAAAATGTAATAAGCCAAACGGGAATAAAACAAGTGCTTGAGTTCATTATATCATTATAGCATTGATATTTCACCAATATGTTACATCGTTTTTGTCGTGTGCAAGTGCAACTCAATTAGTAGTTGCAAGGACATTTATATGCAGGGGCATGAATTTGAACTCGAGATTTCCCACATCTCCCACACTTAATGCGCGAGACTCTAACCACTGGACTATTTAACAAAAAAAAAATTCACAATATCTTCTGCATGCAACTACACAATGAGTACCTATTTCAACAGAGTTTACTTTATTCACAGGCACAAACATCAGGGTACCAAGATGTTAGAGTTTGAGCCCTTATACCTCATGAATTTGTGTGTTAGAAAAAAGGGGTGCAAAAAGCAAGTTAGTGAAGGTAGTTATGGCCCAACCGATAAAGAACATTCTCCTATTTGAAAATTGCTTTTCCAGCCCCCGTGTTTCTTTTATACCCAAAAATCTCCCAAAATTCCATTTTGCCCTTGAAAAAAATTCCGGGACGTAAAAACCGAAATTTTTTTAGTTCAAATTTTGAAAACTTTAGGTAAACATAACCCGAAATTATTTTTCAAGGCAAAAAAATTTCGGTAAAAATAAACCGAAATTTTTAACAAAGGGCAAAACAGAAAATTCATAAATTTTTAGGGGTATAAAAGAAACATGGGAGCTGGAAAAATAATTTTCCTACTATTTCTGCCAATTCTAACCAAAGGAAAAACTTATCTCTAGTAACTGGTAAGACATAACTTGCCTATAATAATGTCACACGAATTTGATGAATAAAAATTGGAAAGATAAATGGTGAAAGGAAAAGCCATTAGGTTTTAGTGACCTAAAGGGCTTCCTTAGCATGAAAAAAGGGTAGGAAAAGCCACAAGGGCTGATTTGAAGGAGTGATAAAAGGAGTTTGAGACTCCAGTAATTTATATATAAAGTCAAAATTTAAATTCCATTGTCATTGTTATTATTATTATGAAAGCTAAATAAACATATGAACATGCATAACAACAAATTGTAAAATCATTCCATCAAAAAAAGATCGTAAAATCTGGATAAATTTAAAGTGGGGGTGGGGGCTGATAAATACCATTTGTTGATTTTTCCTCAACTGGGCTATGCTTTGAATAGTACTTTGTTACTTTTTGCACCTGTACTTTTTGCTACTAACTTTATAACACTTGTTTTTCTTTCAATTATAAACCTGGTTTATATCTGAACAAGAATATTGTTAGCATTATCAACACATTTTCTAACATACAATTCAACACTTTCTTTCCAATAAAAGAGAATGTATTAGAATGTGTGTTCAAGAGTGTTCCTCATTCCAATAATAATTAAAACTAAGATATGTGTGTTTTTTTTTTTGACAAACACTAAGATAAGTGTGTTTGAACCAGTGTTTTAAAAACCGGACCGGTCATCGAACCGGTGAGGGTACTGGGTCCCTGGTTCATTGGTCGAACCATCGGGTCACTGGTTGAACCGCATGCATAAACCGGATCAAACCGAATAAACCGGATGAATGAACCGGTCTCTTTAATAAAATTATATAGCTATTAAACCGGTCGAACATGATGACTCGATCTCTTTAAAAGTTAATGACAACTAAAAATTTAAAAAATGTCATAATGTCGCAACTCACAAGTTGTTAAATTCAAATCTTAAATATTGTCACCACGCACTATAAAATAGTACAAATTACAAAACCAAATAGATTTTAAACAAAGTCTAGTTGCAACATAATTTAATCGCAACATAAATGAAATAACAAAGTCTAAAAATAAATTTAATTCCAATGAGACATATTTTTGTTTTAGTTTAGTTTTTTCAATTTACTTTTTTAAAAAAAAATAATTATGTAAAAAAAACGACGTCATTTTGATTTAAAAATAATAATAATAGCAGATGCAATCGAACCGGCGGTTCTGGAAAACCGCCGGTTCACCGGTTTTTCCGGTTTTTAACGGTTCGCTCCGGTCTAACTACATGTCCGGTCCAACATTTGAACCAGACCGGTTACCCCTCCGGTTCACGGTTCAACCGGTCCGACCGGCCGGTTCGGTCCGGTTTTTAAAACACTGGTTTGAACAAGAATAATATGCTAGCAACACATTCTCTAATACACAATTCAACACTCTCGTTTCACTAAAAGATAGTATACATGTATTGCCAACACTCTCAATTCAACATAATATGGTTGGTGTTGGAAATTTCGTAATAATTTGGTCAGCAAAATCGTATCACAGACCTTATAATTATATCATTGGCATGGTCATAGATTAAAGCAAAATTTTTCATCATTAAAGTATTTAACCTCGACTCTCAAATGTTTGTGTTGATATTCTTTAATGTAGATTTTGATTTTAGTGATTGTTGTTGTTTCTATTTAATAGCATTGTGTATGCGAAATTCCATTGTTTTTAACATAAACAAATTGGTTTTAGTAGCATTAGAGAATTAAGGGATCGATGTTTTGTTTGTTTGAAGATGGACATTTGGGGAGTATCAGAGAGCATATTATAAAAAGATATTGGAGGTCTAAAAAGTAAAAGAAAAGAAAAGAAAAAACTTTTATCATTTTGATGGCGTCACTCGTCTTTCTACCAAACTCACGTGCATGCAACAATTTAAAACTAAATTATTATGTAGTAACACATACATCATACGTATTATTGTCATTTTGAATGTTTATAGTAGTATGTGTGTATTTTAGTATTATACTTTCTAGGCAAAACAGAAAATCAGAGTTACATATATGACATGTTTGTTGGGTGAACTAACTTATGTTATGTTGTGACAAGTGTTAAGTGAACTAAGTCATATACATTACTTAAAAAAAGTGAAAGTTCAACATTTTTTAGTGTCTTAAGATTTTAGGTCAAAGTTAGAATGATCCACAATCTACCCTCTAATGACCAAACAAAAGTTAGAAAATTTTAATAGTCTTTACCTTTAACCCGACACCACACAAAACAAGCTAATTGCTTTTTTAATGACAAATTGTTAGCAGTTAGTATATTACAATGTTATGTTAGATTTTCTCCTTACCATAACATGAACTTTTAACCTCCAACTTTTAATTAGCTCAACAGTTGAGCTAGTCATCCAACCAAAAAAATAAACTAAAACTACTTTATCATATAAGAAAACTTATGTCCATACTCTCCCGTCATAAAATATTTGATCTAAAAATTTACGCCAAATATTGATGATTTCCGTTGAATGTACTAAAAATGAGATTCAAACCTGATACTTCTATTTATTCATCTTAAAATGTATAATTCTAGCCACTAAGCTACTTGACAAAAATAATAGATTTAAATAAGCAAAAATTTTAGTCAAAAAAAAATAAGCAAAAATTAACATTAGCTAAGTGAACAAAAATTAACATAGTTTTTAAGTTTGAACTTTGATTTGAGAGGAAACATTTCAAATAAAATTGAATAAATTTGCTTAAATATAAAAGATAAAGTAAATAGTAGTATTAGGAGTAGTGTATATATGGAAACGGATTCCTGCTATTACAGCAGGACGCTGTAACAGCTAAGGACCATCCAATCAAAATCTGGTGGCTGAGATCATTTTTAATAAATTTGTTAATGAATTAATCTAATTCGTCCGGTCTGATAATCAACGGCTGAGATTTAAAACTGCGTCAAACTGCATGCTTTTTGCACTGCAGCAAATCTTGGTCCGTGTATATATACGTTAGCAGCTAGGAATCTATGGGTTAATTTGATGATATGGAAATGCATGGAAGCATTTCCCAATGAGAGAATCGAATCATCAGTACTCTCTATACCCAGCTAGCAGCAGCTCTCCTTTCTTTTTGCTTTCAACAGCTTGCTGCAGCCTTCTTTACCATTCCCCAATAAATTTAAAGAAATTTCTATTAATTATTTTCAATATTAATTTTTGGTAGATTTTCATTTCATTACTATATGTTTAGTTTCCTCTAACAAAAGAGAAAGGAAAAGGGTGAAAGAATATATACTATGTGAAAGGAAAAGGAACAATGACAGCGAAAAAGGCATATAAGTGTAACCAAAAAAGAAAAGAAAAAGAAAAAAAGATGGTCAAAATATGAACCTCGAAGACTTCTCTAACATCATCATCTTCAACTATCTTTATCGAAACTATACCAAGTTTTGTTCTTCTTTCTTTCTTTCTTTGGTTTTTGAACTATTCCTTCCATTCCAATCGACATTTAGTCATCAATGAGAATCGTTAAATGGACGTTCCTTCAAGTAATAATTAATTCCCATGCAACTTTTACTTTTACTTCTCCTAACCTACTACGTCTTGGACCTATACACATTTTTGGAATCATATGCTCACTTCACATATCTATAGATTTTTTACCACACTCAATTTTTATGTTAAGAGAGAAAGAGAGAGGAGAAATTCAAATTTCAATTCTCTCTTTTACTTTTTGCCATAAAAGATGTGATGACGATGCTAATAATAGCTACGTCAATTTGTTTTGTAGATAGACATGCGAAATGACAAACTATTGAAAACTTATCTATACAAAGTGGAGGGATCGAGGTTCAAACCTCGGTCATGACATTCGACTTAATAATTTCAGCGTTATTGCTAGTTGAATTAGAATTTAAATTGTGAATGTGAGAAAATCATAACTCCACAATATTACTGATCATGATATGAGTCACATGTAGAATAGAGATAATGTATACATTTGTAACAATGAATTATGTCCGATTTAAATATAAAAATTTAAAATAATGCCACAATTATCCCCGTGTTCCTCTTACGAGTGGGGTATCCTCCCTACTTTATGCTGGAACCGATAGAGTCTGTTTGGGTGTCGTGTAGGGTCTAGACGAGTCAGGGGGGATTGAAGGCCCTCTTGATGTTTTGTCCTACATGTGGTTGATCTCTGCCTCTCTCTTCCTAACGGGTTTTATTCTTCTTGTGGTGGTGTCTCTGAGGGGTTCTGTATGGTGGCGGCGTGCCTCTTTGGTTTCTTGTAGTTTTTTCTTTTCCTGTCTGGTGTCCTATTTTATCTTAGAGATTGTTAGGTTCTGCTCGAGTGTACTTCTGGTACCTCATTGTTGTACTGAACTTTCTCTTGATTTTTTCTTTTAATTATATAATATATTTGCCATTTAAAAAAATAAAATAATGACACAATTATTCATTTGGTCATCAACTATTTATATCAGTCACACCAAATCAAATCGTGCACACTCATCATTGTTAAGCGTGTAGAGTATATTAGGAAAAACTCGTAATTAATAAATAGTCTAAAATTATTTTATAAAGAATGACACCCCATAATTTTATAAACAGTTTTGTCAAAAAAAAAATTATAAACCGATTTTGTGGGTATATCGGAAATACCTGCCGTGTTTGAATATTAATCCACAAAATTAATTTAATGGGAAGTGAACACACTTAAAATTAAGAGTGAAGACCTATTTTGGTCCCTGACAAAAACTACAAAACCCAAATTAGTCCCCGACAAAAAAAAAGGCCTTATTTAGTCCCTAACAAAATTAAACCGGGCCATGTTAGTCCTTCGTTATTATTTTTCTTAATATGATTTTTTCTACTCTTGAACCGTGACTAGACTGCCATGTGTATTATTTTAATATTCTTAAGGGACAAGTTAGTCCCTGATTTGAAAAAAAAAACAATACGTGTTTTTCTCTTTCACAAAATAGAAAGAGAGAATACTAGGGTTTTCTAGTTTCAGACTTTCAGTCTTTGGTTTTTCTCCACCCACACGGCAACACTCTTTCTTTTCCAACAAGATCAATTTTTGATGGTGATATTCATGTTTGATGATTCAACCGGAGAAGAAGGCATACAACGTACCGGAGATTCGATGATTTGATCCCTTAAAATTTAGAGATTAATTTTAGTTTTGTAGTTTTTGTTAGGGGCAAAAATTGGTGTCAATTCGATGATTTGATCCCTTAACATTTTAAAAATATATTGTCTATGAATATTGTCTAATTTTCGTATTTTTTTTAAAAAAAATATGGGGATCAAATTGTCCCAAAATAAAATAATGTATGTACCTAAATGTCCCTTATGTTTGTAAATAATACACGTGACATAAATAATACACATGACAGTCCAGTCACGGTTCAAAAGTAGGAAAAAAAGACCGGATTAAGAAAAATAATAACGAAGGACTAACATGTCCCGGTTTAATTTTGTTAGGGATTAAATAGGGACTTTTTTTTTGTCGGGGACTAATTTGGGTTATGTAGTTTTTGTGAGGGACCAAAATGGGTCTTCACTCTAAAATTAATTTAATTAGAGTTGCTAAAGGAGGATTGTATACATTCCGTGATCTTGATCGTTGAGTAGGTTAGTGAGAGGTTCAAAGTGGAAACAAAATACAAGTAGCTTAGCTAGTAATTGGTGAAAATTTATGGGCCGGTTAATATTTTCTCTAGTGGTCTGAAAGTTGAAAAGTGTGTTTTTGACAATTGAATCGGAAGTGGACACTCTTTTAAATGATATCTATTTTGGTATTTTCATTGGTGTTCCGTTTATATACGGCGTCTTTGTTTTGTAACCTATAACCTAATTTTTATTGATAATATATTTGTCGTTAAAAAAAAAAAAATTCCCACGCACGCATGTGGGAGTAAAGAAGGAGTGTTTATAAATAGAGTTTCATTCTATTGCTTCGAATTTTTGGACAATAGAACTTCTTGATACATTAATTTAAGAACTTGGTCATAAGTTGTGAAGAATTTGAGTCCATTGGTTCGAACTTTTGAACCATGAGTCTCTACACTAAAAAACAAAAATAAATCTATATCCAGCATTGCAATAATGTTCATGTAAAGGAATATTATTGAAAAATATTGTTACATATATATATTTTTTTGGTACATAGATTATTACATATACATGATATGATAATTAAATTGTTAATATGGCTATGTGATATTATAATAATTTAATTTGACTTACGGCCAAAAGAAATTAAGTTTCAAGTACAAAAAGAGGAATATTCAAAATTGACCCTCTCATGGTTGTGAAAGTATATTATTCAAAGTGAGATATGACACCTCCTTGGTAATTATTTTTGAATATATAAGCTGCATGGGCCATACTATAGTATAATCACTGGGTCAACAATCTTAAGGTTTGTTTTTCCTTGAAGTGTGAGGAATATTCATTTTGTCTGGTAATAAAACAAATGAATTGCGTTCCTTCTTATCCAAACTTCTCATTGATCAATAGCATCAAAAATAGAAGAAAGCAAAAAAAAAAAAAAAAAAAAAAACAGCTAAGAGACAAATGACCATGTAGTATTAGGAACATTTTATTGTGATTCTTTCCCCGCCAATTTACTGTGAATGAGGGTCCAATTAATTTTCAGTCAAAAAGGTCTTTTGCTATGATTTATGGACTACAAGATTTTAAATATAGGGCATGGGCAATGCGGTGTCTAGAGGTTACAATGCATGCCAATTAATTTTGCTTTGTGAAACAAAAAAGTGCAGCTTGACAAAGTTGAACAAATGTGCTTCAATAGTTCATCAATATTTGGTTGTATGGTCTATTTGGAAGTCTCGGAACAATATTTGGTTGTGTGGTTTATTTGGAATGTTGAACTTATTTTTTGCAAAAAGATGGTGACTATTAAGTAACTGGTGGATATGATTAAATTCTTATCTAATTATTCTTGTACCTTCTACGAGTGGAAGGTGGAACCTATTCTGTGTTGGGGTTGGAGGGGTTTTTGAGATTGATACGAATAGATCAAATGATACTTGGTCAATTGGTGAGCCGTTTTTTCCCGTTGCTTTTCACGGTGGAACCCTCTTTTGTTTCCTTGATTGACTTGAGTGTGTGTCTGGTAGGCGAAAGCCGTATTGGTGTTCTTTGTCGTATCTTGTTAGTTTTCTTTTTCCTTCCCTTTTGTCACTTTTGCAGTTTGAACCCAAGTACAACTTATACTCTTTATATTGAACTGTATTTATAATATACCTTTGTCATTCAAAAGAATAAGTCATCTACAATTTTCTTTTGCTTACGTAATATTATAAACGTTTGTTTAGAAAACCCTAAAATTACCGTGGAAAATACATTCTATAAGACTAAGAAGTTATACATTGAGGCTTTTAAAAGTCACGACAAAAGTTTAATTAAACTAAAACCCGACCACATGCATCAACTTGTTGACATACATTTTCAGATTTATTGAATAACTAATATATTATATTAGACGAGAGGAGTATGTCTCTTATTAAAAATACAAGAGGAAATATGTATATTTGAATGGTGGAGTGGCAGTTGAAAAAATTCTTTGAAGACTTTTACCAAATATAGTTTTTGATGAAATAACAAAATAGTAGTAATTACTAATTACTACAATATTTGAAGGAAGCCAAAAAGAAGAAAGAGGGTTACCCTACCCTACCTGGTGCGCACTGGCTGGTTAGAGTTAAAGGGTGGGCTACAGATTTGTCCGAATTTCGAGGGACTTGGAATCATTTTGGCAGTATATAAACCACCACAATCTCATATTACTCTTCTCATCATCCCCAATTCATCATCACTACTCTCCAAACTCACTGTGGTAAGTAAATATTGTTACATTACAACTGTCATAACTGAATTCTGTTATAATAACAGAATAACTGAATACTAATTATTGTGAATTATATTACAGAGAAAATATGAGCAGGCCAGGAGATTGGAACTGCAGGACATGCAACCACCTCAACTTTCAGAGAAGAGAATCGTGCCAGCGATGTGGAGAATCAAGATTGATTTCTGCTGGTGCTGATTTTGGCGCCGCTTTTGTTGGTGGAAGAGGCTCTACTTCGCCTTTTCCTTTTACCACCGGTCCTGATGTTCGTCCCGGTGATTGGTATTGTACTGTTGGAAATTGTGGAGCTCACAATTTCGCTAGTCGGTCAAGTTGCTTCAAATGTGGTGCACCTAAGGACATGGACACTTTCTCTTCTGACTCCTCCGATATGCCACGGTTATTGAGGTCACCTTACGGTTTTGGAGGTGGCAGCAGCGGTACCTCTACCCGCCCTGGCTGGAAATCCGGTGATTGGATATGTACCAGGTTCTCAATATCATTTCTTTACTTTTTTCTTTTGAAAATCCGGTATCTGAACCAAGAAGCGAATATGTATACACAATGAGTATGTTAGAATATTTGACACAATTTTAAAAAATAATTGATGTGACATTTATAATGGGACAGGTCCGGATGTAACGAGCATAACTTCGCTAATAGAATGGAGTGTTACCGATGCAATGGCCCGAGAGACTCTAGTACTGGAAGATCTTCCTATTTATCTTGAACTTAATTTCTCCATCATCTGGTAATTCATTTTGATATCATCATGTAATTGATTATCCAATTACTACATTACATGAATTGATAATGTGGTCTTCTTTGAAATTTCAGGTTTGGTGTAGAAGAAGAGAGAATTGAGAGAGACTATTATATTTCCTAGAGATAGTTTTACATATTTTTGGTCTCAATCAATGTTACTTTTCTTCAATGGGGCGTTTATTTTTGGTTATTTTGATTTTGTTGTACTATTCAGCTAGCTAGGAATCTTTGTTTAGGTTTGATTTTGAGTATGAATGGTTGGCACTGATCAGTGTATTTCGGCAGTTAGTTTAGCTATCTAGCTTGCCCATGTACTTTTTTTCAGCATCAACAATTTATTTAATTAGTATTAATTAGTGTTGTTCGTTTTGAGAGGGAGCTTCTAAGCTTGAGTACTATGATGATGATGATGATAATGATGATGATTAATTTGGTTCATGCAAAGGTGTTGTTTATCAGCTAATTCTCCTAGATGTGTTATAAAAAGAATAAATAAAAGATGCTCTCTTCTCTTTTTTACTCTCAGCTATGTACCTTTGTTTAATTAGTGGAGCCGGCTTCCAATGATTGATTATATATACTACTATCAATTCACATTTAAAAATAGTGTATAAATAAAAGAGAAAGAAAATTGTTTTTGCTAAAATATTTTTATCATATACTATCTCTGTCCATTTATCATGAATGTAAAGTGAAATATGTTGAATTAAAAGTGAAGAAATTATTAAGAAGTACAATTGAAAAAATATGATCCGTTAATTTGAGTTTTTTTATTTATTTTAGAAATGTGTTATTTATTTTGAGACAAAGAGGGTACTATATATACACTACATTGTTACCTTAGTCCAAAGCAAGAAAAACAAATATTACACTATAGTTTTCGTTTTATATGACGAATTTAGTCCTTGCACTCAATATCTAATACGTCTCAAATAAAATTATCTTCAGTTGAGAGAATGCATGAAAAACAAAACAAGAATATTTATGGCCATAATTACGATAGGATAGCCCCAATCCACAATCACTTTTAAATAAGTTGAGTGGGAAATGAGAGCTAAGGCCTAAAGGAATGGCTTGAAGTTACTTAGCTTACAACGGCCATGAGTCAATATATAGCATATATAACATATAGTCTAGGAGATAAGTTCCCAGATTAAGTTTGAAGTGTCTGATAATTTTGTTTAACTAAAAAATGGTACATATTCAATGAAAGTTACAAATTAAGCTTAACCGGAAGCCTTAGTAGCTTAATTGAGTTCTCACTCGTCACAATTCCGTAATGGTGTCATATTCTTAGGTGCGACTATGACGGTGAGGAATTGGTTCGATGGAATCAAATTCTCCTCTTAAAAATGATTTATGGATAAGACTTCAGATCACTCTTGTACCTTATACGAGTGAAGGGTGACACCTGAATTGTGTTTAGGCCGATAATTGTTTGTGATGTTGGTTGCCTTGTTTTATCCGTGGTTGTTATTTGGTTGGTTTGTTGTGAAGTGTTGCTTCTTTTTGGGTTTTGGTTTTGTTTATGTTCCTGTTTCGGTTGGCTTTGTGGAGTTTGTGTCCGGTGATACGTGTTTGTTTGTTGGTTGTGTTTTTTAGACTTCTTTGTTCGTTCTTCCTTTTAGAGGTTTCTCCGTATGTTTGTATTTTTCTGAGTAGCAGTTTGAGTATCCTTAGTACTCTCAAATTTTTCCAATAAATTCATCATACAAAAAAAAATTAACTAGTGTAGTAATTTCTTATTAATCAACGGAGAGGGTTTAATCATGATGCTTAATCAAAATCAATTAAGCTTCCTGGTTCCAATCAAGAAGATAATTAAAAAATGATTAAGTAACATAGGATTCCATAACTTTACAAGCTTATGATAATATTCCCTGGGTTTCCTCATTGACATGTTGGATTACGTTTAATAGCAACATTCATTGGTCAAAAGTAACCACAACTTCATTAGTGTCTGCTACTACACTCCATTATATAGCTTTTAACAAGATTCTCTAAATTCACTTTAGTCTAAGCTTTATGTTACTTCATATGCTTTGTTCAATCATGTGCTTTAGTGAAGTACCCTTATGTGCTAGCTAGCTTGCTCAATCATGTGCTTTGGGGTTCCAAATTTTCATTACATTCCTCATCATTATATTTGCTTGTGGGAGTTGCATGCACTCATTACATTAAAGCTTAAATCATACTGTAAATCATATGCTAAGGATTGATTTTGAAATCTATATGATAAGGGGATTCGAATTTAGTGTAGTATCTGTGTCACACAGTTACTGATATCAATTGTTCAATCTTAATAAACGACTCTCGTTTAAAACTATCATCTAAGTCATCTGATCTCAAATTAATGACTGAGATCATTTGCTGGGTGAAACTAAGTGATGGAGTAAGTTTTCGAGTATAAATATTCTTAACTATAAATAGTGTGCATGCAATATACTCTTTTTAACTGAGTGGTGTTTCTTTTGTGAGTGTTTGTGTGTGAATTTGTCTCTTACATAACAATCTAACAAAGACAAGACCTACCAAAGACCTTTCTTTGTTGATGAAAGCATAAAAAAAACATCTTTAATCATGAGGATTTTTTAATGTCACATGGGTCCCTAAATGCCATTAAAACTAAACTAGATCACATTGAAAATCTTGTATATACTGTGGTAGTCAAGGTTAGCAAAAATAAGAGGACTTTTTATCCAATTCAATGCACTAAAAATATGAGATACACTTTCAAAAGCTTTAGTTTCCCTTTTCTTTTCTTTTTAACCCAAGTAAGCATGTTTAAAGGCTTCTTTTTTGTTCCTTTAAAATAAATGGTTATAGCTTTGGTTTACAGGTCAAGCACACTACCTCTCTCAAAGTAATACATATATAATTGAGATTCATATTATGTGCTACGTGGGATAATAAAGTAGGGAACATCATGTACCCAAACTCAATAAATAAAAGGAAAAAAAGTACATAGATTAATAAACTTTTCTTTATTATTTTCATATATATTAACTTTAGCTACTCAAATGAAACATGTACTTTTAGCTAGAACATAAGATAATTTTTAATAAATAATGCATTTGATTTTATAAATGTAGATTTTGTAAACTAACTCAACAATAGCTTATTTATATTTATATAGTTTGAATGCTTTGTAATTTCAAATAAAATGGAAAACATGATTAGTAATAAACCTGTCAAAAATTAGAAACTAATTCAAACCACTTTAACTTCTGCTCTACTCTTAGATTGAGACAATTTTAGTGATAAAGTACTTTTTGGAAAGCGATTTTTGTGTGTAACCAATACTTACATGTATCACTATTGAAGGTTGCTAATGCCAGAGGTCATATGTAAGAAAGGTTCTTCTACAATAACATGTTCTTATTTGTAAATTTTGTTTTTATTGGTGACAGTGGTGAGGATTCAAATTAAGACTCAAAGAAAATAAGTTAAGAACCTAAGCTTAGTTTTATTAGAGGGCCTACTAAAAGAAGGTTTCTTGGTAGGGTTATTAGAGGGCCTACTAAAAGAGGGTTTAAGGCTCAAATTTGATTCATCTTAATTAGAGCTTAGAGCTCAAGTTATTAACCAAGAACTACTACTTAGTACTTAGCAACTACCATGGCAATACCCTTATCCTAACTTATTTTAGGGGAAAACTTAGCTCATTTCGTCAATAATAATCTTACTGATACAACATACAAGGTGTTTCAATAAAAAGATTGATATTGGCTTGAGATGTGGCCGCCCTTGTTAAAACATGAGTTACCGGCACCCCATTTGCTTGTTTTCGAACAAACTAAACCTTAGAAAATATAAAGGGAAGAAATGTCTACAATCTGATATTATAGCTCCGAAATCTGAGACATCTTCCGAAGAAATGTGAAAATTATGAACGACGCGTTTAGAGTTAAGTTCAAAATCAATTGCATCCGATTGAAGGCTATGTAGTCATTTCATTGCAGACAAGAGCCCACAAGCCTCAACTTCATCTACTGAATAAATCAGAGAGATAACCATTTCGTGTTAGCAAAGCATATAACCACCACAAATACAAATACGAATTCCAACTCGATTGTGTACAACAACAAAAGAGGAATCGAAATCGCATTTGAAACGATTTGATAAAGGTTTAAGTCACCTAACAATTGACTGCATACTGTGCAGACTTGTGCTGTCCTGCAACCCCGAGACTGGTTGATTTGCAAGCTGCCAATTCAGTAAAAATTGTTTACTGCGTGCCACAATTTGGTAGTAAGGCACTTGAAAGTGATCCGGAACATGCTTATTGTGATACTTCCAGATGCTACAAAGCATGACAGCAAACAAGGCTGCAGCATCGATAGGTACAAAATTGATAAAATCAGTGCAAACATTCTACACTGTTGCCGTAAGCAGCAGCAAAAAATTCTGCACTTCATCCCAAAAGTCACACACTTGCCAGACCATGATGCTACTGCTACATTGGAAAAATATGTTCACAAACCGGTGTACGTACACACCATACCTCAATCACAAAGTCTAATACACATTGGCAAAACTGTTTCGGACTGGACCAAGATCCAATGCAAACAGCTCAATCACCACAGGTCTAGTCCCACTTTGTCGCTCAAGCCCAAGATCACTTGCACAGTGCACTGTAAGCCTTGTATTCCCGCCACAGCAAATCCTTTCCCTTCTTCTTTCTTGGATCGTCAGATTAAAAAGTTACCGCATACTCACTTTACCCTTACATTTTGAGTGAACTTGTTATTTTGTTCTCATATATAAATCCAAAAACATATCATTTTCTCAAACACAAAACTTCATGAAATGCTCATTTTTTATTTGTTTTTATGCTGGACAAAAACAAGTTTGAGGTTGATCAGATGCATCGGTAAACTTGTACCGGTTCAAAAGTTTGTGGTATGGTAAACTTGGTTCAACCAAGTTTACCAGAATTATTTAAAACTCCGGGAAACTTTTACATACTGCCATACTGGGAAACTATATGTAGGATCAATTAAGGTGATTTTGGAAGGGGTAAGATTGACATTGTTTATGGTTTGTAGGGGTAGAGGGATAAATTTATGGGGTAAACTCTTCTAGTATCAACCACAAGTATTTCTTTGGACCAAATCAACCCATAAAAGTTTTCTCCTAGGATGGCCTGTGTGAATTTCTTCCTTTATTTTGGGCTTGTAGCCCCCTTTGTTAGACAAAAACAAAAAAAATAATGACATCAGTTGGGAGTTGCTACCTCCACCACTAGGTTTTTTTTTTCCACTACCGGTATCCGGCCCACTGAACCGCCTAATCTAGTTCGGGGG
Source organism: Trifolium subterraneum (assembly GCA_951799995.1). NCBI lineage: Eukaryota > Viridiplantae > Streptophyta > Magnoliopsida > Fabales > Fabaceae > Trifolium > Trifolium subterraneum. The sequence continues at coordinate 50,679,457 of OX637468.1, read as the reverse complement.
TCAGTTCTAGTGTCAATCACCATTAGTTGGGAGTTTCTACTTCCACCTTTAGGTTTGTCTACTACACCCGTTTTGTTCCACAATTTCGTAAAATCATTTATTTTTTGGTAAGATAATTTTCTAATTATAGAGCGCAATTTCCCCCATTCCATATTATTTCCAAGTTTTTTCACACATTATCTTGTTATTTGAAAGTTTTGGTAAAATTTTCACATGAGTATTCATTAGGAAATTTTCTTTCCCTACTCAGTTTTTATTAAGTGTCAAAATTCTGTTGTTTTTGCCTCAACCCGGGATTTCTCTTCTTCCCTCCAAATAGATGGAAGAATCGCTGCTTCGTGCAGAAGTGTTCAATGCCATGTAGCAGTTAGTTGCAACCAATCTCATGGTTGATTTATCATACCAAATTAAGTTGTACTGTTTTCAAGAATCTTGCCACATAACAACATTAACGACCAAAGGCATTCAAGTGGGAACCTTGTAATGAATTGTAAATCAGTTTCCAAGCCAAAATCAAACTCAAGTAAAAAATGCAGATCATTAGTAATTTGTAGCCCCTATCAACTTAGTGTATGAATTTTAATCAGCAGATAAATAAGATAATTTTAATTCACAGATGCAAAGAAACTTTCATTAAAACAAAAGTATAAGAAAATTACATAGTTGCAAACTTGCAAAGATAGTTATCAAGGAATTCTATTCCAGCAAGTATTGTTGCAGCAGCAATCACACCTTAATTCTATTGGCTTAAATTTTTTCACTTATCTCCATGTCAGGTCATTGATCCACAATATAAATTACGAAAGGATTCAATTTATATGCAATTGCAATTTTGATCTGATACAACACACATAATTACGAAACCATTCCAGTATAAAATGGTAATAATTAGCATTACTCTTGCAATAATTAGGAATTCAACAATGATGGAACTTACTGGGAGCCGATTTAATGCTGTACAACTTGCAAGACAGAACAAACTGATTGAAGTAAAGTGAGAACCAGAATTGCAATTCCAGCAATGGAAGCAGCAGTTTGCCAAGGGCTATTGCAATAATCGCGCCTGAGAGTAGCCTTCAATTTATGCCAAGGATCACTACAAAAATCATTCAAACCTTCACATAGACTAGAATAATCAGAACTGAAATTTGAATGTGTAACATTTTTCCAAAGACTATTAAACAAGTTAGCCACGGAATCACTATCCCCAAGCCAATTAACAAGTATTTTCTTCCGAACAAGTATATCCACATCCTTACCAGTATTAATAAGAAAATCCAAAACAGCAACATAATCAGTAATATAAGACTCATAAGGGTAATGACATTGCTCCAAAGCAACCATATTCCGAAACAAAATCTCAGTCCAATCTTCAACTTTCAACTGGGGTATTTCAAGAACTCGTCCCGAAAACTTCAAGTCAAGTAAACACTCACTTTCAGTATTCACTTTAAACCTCACTCCAGCGTCTAACAACTCGGTTACACTCGGAAGATGTTTCATCGGTTCATTGATCCTACGCAACTGTCTTTTCAATGAACGTTGCAAATGAAATATCCTAATCAGATCAGTAAAATGGATAATACTAATACCAGAAAAACCCAAATTTGATTTATTGTAATATGCAAAATAATCAAAAGTAAGCTGAAGAAAAGAAGGGATATTAGTCTTAGGAGTACTAGCATTATTATTAGTAAATGAAAGATTGAAGATTTGTTCAATAACAAAAAAAGGTAATTGATTTTCAAGTAACAATAAATCTAATCTTATATTTGAAGCTAACCAAGGTTTTAAGACAGTAGCATCATCTTGAGACCAATCATCATAGTAAGCTCTCCAAAAAAGCTCAATTATGAAACCAGAATCAATCAAGATTAACTGAACAAGTTCTTGATTGGTGAAATCTAGGGTTTCGGAATAAGAACGATTGAAATCAGGTATAATAGATTGTATGTATTGAATGAAGGTGTGTAAAGTTGTGTTGTTTCGTTGAAGAAATGCTTTGAAGTAAATGAGTTTGTGACGTTCCATGTTGTGGAGGCGGTGGTGGTGGTTGTTACGGTGGTGGTGGAAAGGTCCGATTGAAATGAGTTTGGGGGTGTATGCGTTGTCGTTGAGTGTGCGAATAACAAAAGGTACTTTGTAGATGGAACATTCGGTGGTGATCGGTGGTTCTGCATTGTTGAGGATTGTGTTAATATGATTCACCATGTTGTCGTTGTCCTGATTCATGTTCATTGTTGTTACTATGTTGAGAAGAAGAAGAAGACTCTGAGAAAACTAAGAAACTGTTTTGTTTAATTAATTAATTTCAAGCATTTTAGTTACTTACTACTGTGGCGAAGCTTCTTGTTGAGTGAGTGTTGAGGAAATTGTACTGTGGCCACAGTCAAAAACGTGTCGTGTCTGTCCCAACTCACTTGACTTCAGACGGTCCTTGTATGAAAACCGTGTGTTATAAATCCTGTTCTTGACTTTTGAATGCTTCATTTGGTTTTATTTTTATATAGTCAAAACTGATTTTAGAGCTCTATTACTATTAGTACATCATCATTTGCATGCGAACTGTCAGAAAAATTTAGTGGGATAAAATTATGATGAATAATCGGAGTTTTCATGGTTCAAACTTTGATTCCTGTATAGAGTGTGATATCTTTACTAATTGAGTTAAGTTTATCGGAATATTTTTTATTTAAATTATAAAATTGCAATTGCAAATAAATTTGCTCATCAACATTCATCATATGTTTATATATTAGCAAAATAAGAGAAATACATGGTACACAATGGATGTAATACATGGTACTTCCGGACCAATTAAATTTTTTCATTTTTTTGAGCTCATAAGAGAAATTTGTTGACAATTGATGAATTTACGACAATTAAAGTACACAATGGATGTGGATTTTTCATATAAAATTATTTTATTATATAAGCTTCATGATTCACAAAATATTCTTTAGAGCTAATTAGTTAGATACATGTACTCTCGTAGCAAAATGTATTTAAAATTTTAAATTTATTTTAATATAAATTAATATAAAAATATAATTGTTTACTTAGTTATTGGTCGCTATTCTTTTTAGCTCGAGGTACACACCAAAATATTATTGGTGTGATTTTTCTTTTAAATTCACAACAATATGACATTGAATTTTGTCCCATACCCAACAAAATTTAGAGATATCAAAATGTTTACAATACACATTAACAAATTTAATAGCAATAGGTTTCCACTGTTTTAGATCCATTGATTTTAAATTAGACAGTTGTGATTAATTTGTCACCAATACATTTCATCTATTGATTTAGATCGGAATAGTGATATCATTACTACATGAACATAGTTACTGCAGTAAATCTTATTCCCTAATAGCAACCATATCTCACTTTAATTAATTACTCCATATATGATACTAGTATGGAAGAAGGTTTGATTTCTACTAGGTGTTAGTATAAAAGTAATTTAGTGGTTAAACTCTTAAAAAAAAAATATTCTTCTTGTCTATAAAAGAAAGACCAACGTGTGTTGTCTTTCCACATCATTCACAAGCATTCTACACATAAAAGCGTTCTGTGAAAAAAAGAGATACGGTTATAGTAACATATTTGCTTATTTATTACTCAATAGTTCCAAACATGGCCAATTGTTTCTTGCAAACAATGTTTCAGAATTGTTTCACCTCAGGAGAGAAAAGCAACCGCCACCAAGTTATAGGGACGGTTGTGTTGATGAAGAAGAGTGTGTTGGATTTCAACAACTTCACTGCTTCCATGCTTGATGGTCTTCATGAGCTTGCTGGTAAAGGAGTTTCTCTGCAACTCATTAGTGCTGTTAACACTGACCCAGGTTAGTTTATGTTCTTCCTTTGTTCTCTGTTTTTTTTTTGTTCATGATTCTTGCTCTGTTTTAGTATTACTACTAAACTATGTATTGTTCTTGATGGAAAAAAAAAAACTAGAATCTTTCTGTCCAAGAAAAGAAGTAAATTATCATGACCTCCAGTTTAGTTTTTGTTTTGTCAAGTAGCCTAGTGACTCGAAATTTCATCAGTAGATATGTGAGATTATCAGGGTTCGAACTCCGACCCGTACATATATAATGTAATGTCCTTACCAACTGAATTAAATTTATATAACATATTTAAATAACTTTATTTTGTATATTTCAAAGAAAGATTTTGATTTTTATGAAGAAAAATTATTACACTTATCAACTGGGTTGAGTTTAGCGGAATGTGTTAGACTTATTACACATTGTGTGAATGAAATAAGACGGTAAGAAACTAAAAATATATATAAATCAAATTACACTTACACCGATCGGTAATAAATCAGTGTGTAGATATTTTAACTTCATTGGGAGGTGAAGATGGTTTTGATGTAATTTTATTTAGCATTTTCCAACTCATATTAGACATTTAATTCTTACTAATGTTGTTGGAGTTGCTACTCCGCATCTAGTTAAAGTATAATTTCGTTTTCTCTATACTTCGACCCTCTATTTATATAAAAAAAGAAATATTTACCGAGGAGTCGGCTACTTCTAATTTCTAGTTTGGGTTTTTTTTTTCATGGTTCTTAGTTACTTGTTTTTTATTATAATATATGCTTTCTTTTCTTTTTCTTTTTGGGTGGAATATGCTTTCATTTCTTTGTGCCCAAGAAAAGTATAAACATATATAAACATATGAAAAGTAAAGCCTGATCTCTACTTTAAGTTCATTTTTGTTGTTAAGTAATTTTTGTATAAATTATTTGAAATAATCTTATTCTCATAGTTTTTAACTCCATGTAATGTAGTGATAAAAGTCTTGTTAGTTTGTTTCACAAGACTGTTATCTTTTTGTAAGAATGGTCCTACAAGAGTGTCTAAAATAAATGGTTTCACACTAACATGCACATATAGCAAACCGTGTTAGAAAGTAATTAAAATATACCTAACATTAAAGTACAAAAATGGTAAGCTCTCACATGGTATAAGAAAAAGCGATTGAAAGAAAAATTAAAAGTAACCATATAAGGCATTTTTCACTAATCAATGTTAATTAAAAAGTAACCATACATTTAATACTATAATTCTTAATATTATATACTAGTGTAATGTATATTACTTATTTTGTGGCGTTGCAAAAAATAGTTAGTTGTCAGTTGTCACCCTCAAATAAAACCGTCCAACCTTTATCAAGAAACAAACAAAAAACAAAGAAAAAATGAAACACGGTGAAATAAATTCAGAAGTTGTTGTGAACTGAACTTTGATGTACTTATGATGCTGACTGAAAGAAATATTATGCTCCTCACTATGTTGTTTTTTATTTAGTTATTATAATAATATGAAAATATTATCCAAATTTATATTGAATGCTTTGTCCTAAGTCCTAACCTTTCTGTTCACCTCGTTTACCAAGTAATGCAAGCAACCAAAATTCAAGCATACTACTTGTTCCGGTACACTTAAAAAAATTCACATCACTTGAGAGTCAAGGTTAAAAGTAGTTAATATATAACACTCGCACTCTATAACCCAACGAGTCACCTTTTACAAAGGACAAAACCGCGAGGGTTCACATGCAACCCAAAGCGGACAATACTTCAAAATATGGTGTGACGTACTTGAGAGTGGAACGGAATATTGACGCTAGAAGGAGGGGGCATACGCTACATTCCATGTTGCCCCATAGTCTCAACTAGAGTGCAATTGTTCCGATACATCTAAAAAGTCCCACATCAATTGAATAGTTAAAGTAGTCTATATACAACCAGAGACGGACCTAGGTATACATCAAATGGAGCAGCCGCCACCCTTAAAACATGTAGTACTATATACAACACTCACACTTCTCAACCTAAATATGGCACTCCTTACAAAGGACAAAACTGTGAGAGCTCACGTGGTCTAAAGCGAACAATATCTCGAAACGTAGTGTGGCACACTTGAGGGTGGCCCGAAACACTACTTATGAATACTTTTTGTGTTTACTTGATTATGACTTGCTAGTGTTTTGATTAGTTGACTATATTTTGTTTTCATTAATCATGACACGTGCTTTGGAAAATAATTCCAAAACACTACAGATAATTCTTTTCAAATGTATATTTTGTTTTTCATTGTCTATAATCTTATGATGTTAATTAAAATAAATATTATTAGGGTAAGGGGGAAACTTTAACTTTGGTTTTTGGCATCTCAAATGTGAATGAGATTCTTAACAAACTTAATATTTGCAGAGAATGGATTGAAGGGGAAACTTGGGAAGCCTGCTGATTTAGATTGGATTACCACATCCACATCCACACCTCTACAAACAGGAGAATCAGCATTCAAGGTTACATTTGATTGGGATGAAGAGATAGGAACACCAGGAGCATTTTTAATAAAGAATAATCATGACAATGAGTTCTACCTCAAAAGCTTGACACTTAATGGTGTTCCCGGTCAAGATGTTATCCACTTTGTCTGCAACTCATGGATTTACCCGGCTAAAAAATATGAAAATGTTCGCATTTTCTTCTCTAACAAGGTACAATTACAAATACAACTGTGTGCGCATGCGCTCTATAAGTAACAAGTAATAGTAACTGTATTATAGTCATGCCTTTGCAATGTATGCTATGAGTTAATTTGTTTTGTATTTTATATGCAGACATATCTTCCAAATGAAACACCAATGCCACTACTTAAGTATAGAGAAGAAGAATTAGAGACTTTAAGAGGTGATGGAAAGGGTCAGCTTGATAAATGGGATAGGGTTTATGATTATGCATTCTACAATGATTTGGCAAATCCTGATAAGGGTCCCGAACATGCTCGTCCTATTCTTGGAGGTTCTACTGAATACCCCTACCCTCGTAGAGGAAGAACTGGCAGACAACCTGCAAAATCAGGTTAGGCATTTATATTTGTTGTTTTGTTTTCATCAAGTTTATTTTTTATTGTTTTGAATTTTTTTCATACTAGTAACTTACAAACACCAAAATGCCTTGACTTCCAACAATGTATGCTACAATAGCAACAAGAACCACCCTCCTATTGAATGTCACTCCACTAGACGTTTACTCAGTAGATTAATTTGAACTTTTGAGCTTAAGAAATGCAATTTAACTCATTAGGCTTAAACCACTCTTTTGTTATGTGGAGCTATTAACTGATATTGTTGTTATCTTGCAGATCCTAATTATGAGAGTAGGCTGGATCTTGAGATGAGCTTAAAGATCTATGTTCCAAGAGATGAAAGATTTGGCCATTTGAAGATGTCAGATTTTCTTGCTTATGCACTGAAATCCATAGTTCAAGTTCTCAAGCCTGAACTAGAGTCTCTATTTGATAGCACCCCGAATGAGTTTGATAGCTTTGAAGATGTACTCAAACTCTATGAGAGTGGAATTGATGTGCCTGAGGGTTTACTTAAGGAAGTTAGGGATAACATCCATGGGGAGATTCTTAAGGAAATATTACGAACTGATGGGGAAAAGCTCCTCAAATTTCCCATGCCTCGAGTGATTGCAGGTACGGTAGAACATAGAACATGGAAAAAATTCATGCATTTTACAAACTAAAATTTTCATACATTTTGTAAACCATCATTATTCAGTAGTAATGTTCTTAATGGTATCGATTGGATTTTGGAGCAGCTGATAAAAATGCATGGAGGACGGACGAAGAATTTGCTAGGGAGATGTTAGCCGGTGTAAACCCCGTCATGATCTCTAGTCTTCAAGTAAGTTTGAGTATTTTCGTGTTTTGTTGTTAATGATTGGATTAATCAAAAGAAATAAGACATCTCTTTTAATTGTTAAATTAAACTTTCTGAAATATTTTGGATCAGTATAATATGATCTTAATGAAGAATTGACTATGACTTCTTTTTCCTCAAATCTCCTAAATAACTGCAGGAGTTCCCACTACAAAGCAAGTTGGATAAAAAAGTCTATGGTGATCAATCAAGTAAAATAGTCAAAGAACATATTGAAATCAATCTGGATGGGCTCACTATGGAAGATGTAATTTTATGAAGCTTCATAGTTAGTGTCTTTTTTTTTCTTCTACTCAGTGTTAAGATGCATGATATTTATTTGTTTTTGGTTGAATAGGCAATTAGAGAAAGGAAGTTGTTCGTATTAGATTACCATGACACAATGATGCCATACTTAAGAAGGATAAATTCCACCTCAACAAAGATATATGCTAGCAGAACTATTCTGTTCTTGCAAAAGAATGGAACTTTAAGGCCACTAGCCATTGAGTTGAGTTTACCACATTCCGAAGGAGATCAATATGGTGCCGTTAGTAATGTTTACTTGCCTGCGGAGAACGGCGTTGAAAATTCTATTTGGCAATTAGCCAAAGCTTATGTTGCAGTAGTTGACTCAGGCTATCATCAACTTATCAGTCACTGGTATAATATGACTCTTAAGTCTAACTAAACACAATCTTATTTCGTATGTTATTGCAATTAAGTTTTTTTATTCCTATGTATGACAGGTTGCATACTCATGCTGTCGTTGAGCCATTTATCATAGCTTCAAACAGGCAGCTTAGTGTACTTCACCCTATTCATAAGTTATTGCATCCTCACTTTCGCGACACCATGAATATAAACGGACTTGCAAGGCAGATCCTCATCAATGCAGGCGGTGCTCTAGAGTCAACTGTTTTTCCATCAAAGTATTCTATGGAGTTTTCATCCTTTCTTTATAAGGATTGGACTTTCCCCGAGCAATCACTGCCTGTCGATCTTGTTAAGAGGTAAAACCATTCAAGCAAAATATCGTTGCTAATAATTATAATATTAATGTCAAAAAATAAGTATAAGCGTAATAACTTGGATTATATTATGTTGAATTAGAAGTGAAATGAATTTTGATGTTGCTGCATCTTTCAGGGGGATGGCTGTTAAGGACTCAACTTCCCCACATGGTCTTCGATTATTAATCGAGGACTACCCATATGCAGTTGATGGACTAGAGATTTGGTTTGCCATCAAAACATGGGTTGAGGACTACTGCTCCATTTACTACAAAGATGATGACTCGATCAAGAAAGATTCAGAACTCCAATCATGGTGGAAGGAAATAATGGAAGAGGGTCATGGTGACAAGAAAGATGAGCCTTGGTGGCCAAAGATGCATACTCTTGAAGAGCTGGTTGAAAGTTGCACTATTATTATATGGATTGCTTCAGCTCTACACGCTGCTGTCAACTTTGGACAGTATCCATACGGAGGCTATCCACCAAGCCGTCCTTCTATGAGTCGACGACTCATGCCTGAAAAAGGAACTGAAGAATACAATGAACTTGTGGAAAATCCTGATAAGGCTTTTTTGAAAACAATTACATCACAGTTTCAAGCTGTTCTTGGCCTTTCACTTGTGGAAATCTTGTCTAGACATTCTAGTGATGAGGTCTACCTTGGGCAGAGAGACACCCAACATTGGACTTCTGATGTAATGGCATTGAAGGCTTTTGAGAAGTTTGGCAATAAACTTGATGAAATTGAGAAAAGGATTGTGATGAGGAACAATGATGAGAAACTAAGAAACAGGTTTGGTCCAGTGAAGGTGTCATACACTTTGCTTAAACCTTCTAGTGAAGGTGGCCTAACTGGCATGGGGATTCCTAATAGTATCTCAATTTAATCTGGTTGAGGGTAACTTTAGTTATTTTATTTATTAAAAAATAATAGTAGTGATGGACTTGGTAATTTTGAGTTTTTATTTGTTTTAGTTTTAAGTTTTTATTAGGTTTCTTATTATGGTGTGCAACTTGCTGTAGAGTGCTATACAATTTGCTTTATCCATGGGCTGTGTGCAATGGTATGTAATTCCCATACTTCGAATTACGATTTACTTGTATGTTACCAAGAATCATGTACTAATCAAAAGCTTGTCTGGAAATTGCATTTTGAAGCATTAAGCAACTTTACACTGAATTGTGATTAAGCGTTTAAGCTTGTCTAGGTTCAGACCTCATTGTCATCATTGTACACCAAAAAAACAAAAAAACTTGCTAAAGAGAGTTGCAAAGGTGCAAGACAGAAACATAAGTTATGTAGGATTTTCTAATTTATATTTGAGCTACAAACCCCTCTACTAGTGTTTGAAAGTTACATATGATCCAAAGATCCTAGTAAATGCTAATTAATATTCTCTCTCGTTCTTGTTTCAAACCCTTGATACATCCAAACGGGAAATGATTTTTATCACAAAAGTTTGAGTCACAAACAATATGAGTCGTTGATTTTAATCCTATCCCTACATGATTTCCACTAAAAAAGGGAGTAACCACGAAATCTCTGTTTAATAAGCATACATGTTAGCATTTCATGACTATGACCCTTTTTGTGATGTTTAGCACTCCTCATTATCTATTCTGATATAAATAACTAACATGAATTGAATAACCATTTTTATGAGTTACTTGAAGCCTATTTGTAAAAATTGCTAAGTCTTCTTACCTTCTACAGATCAACAAACTCACTCAATTAATAGTAATATTGTAAAATGAAAATTTAACAATTCTGGAAAAAACAAACTGAACTATGTCTATTTGTTCCAAAAGTAATTTGGGAGAAACACGTACAAGTTTAGCATGTCAAAATGAGAATCACTTATTTCAGCTTAGACTTTGATGAGCTCTTAAGAGGTTTAGCAGTGGATCGGACAGGGGCCGACCTAGCAGTAACCTTCTTCATATCATACTTTACAGACGAAAAGGCACATATCATGGCAAACACCATTGTTGGGTAGACGTAGACAGCTTTAGCAGGATCGGTATTTACTGGCTTTCCTAAAATTCCTTCTTTGACCAGACCCCATATAACAAGAAGTGATCCAAAAATGCTCATTCTCCCGGGTTTCAGAATACCAACAAGTGCTCCTGCCACTGAAAAGTAACTTCCGGCAAGGACCTGATAAATAATTGACATATATTTTCAGATTAGATGTAAAGTACCAATAGAGACCTAATGAAAAATAGAATTATCACCAACAATGAAAATAGCTGAAATATCCAAAGAGACTTGTTAAAAGGCTGATGAAGGTAAACCAGAATGCAAATAGGCAAGAACAATTAGGGAGTACATTTTACACGAGTTTTAGGAAATCAATCACGTCTCTTTAATTTGAAGGATAACAACTTGCCTCATCAAGTAAAAGTGTAAAACTAAGGGTATATTTCAATAAACAGCTAACTAAGCGCTTATAATATGGGTGCTTATGTATAAACTATTTCTATAACAAAGGATAAAACAAAGCCAAACTATTTTCATATAAACTTATAAATTGTTTTAATAAGTTAGTCTGGCGTGCTTATGGAACTCGGCTAAAGATCGCTAGTGGACATGCTATAAATCGTTTTCATAAGCTCTTTCAAACAGTCACATAAGTGCTTATGCTAGTAAATAGGGCCCGTTTGGATTGGCTTATTTTTGAACTTATGTGAAACAACTTATGCAAATAAATAAGCTTTTATGCAATATTATAAGTTTTTCAAGGTAGTTTATGATAAAACAACTTATAAAGATACAATTTTTTATAGTGGAAACTTATAACTTAACATAAAACTTTATTTATTTGCATAAGCTATTTTCATAAGCTCAAAAAGAAGCCAAATGCAAACGGGCCCATAAACTCAAATAAACTAATCCAAATAGGTTCTAGAACGGCTAACTCAACAAGAAATGACAACTCTAGATAATGAGAAAATAAAAAAACACCCACTCAATGCATGAAAATAATGAAATTTAAAAAACAATATACTTCAATCATGAAAATTGACAGACAAAAGGCGTGTGATGAGTTAAATGGTTCGAACCTCCAAGCGTTGAAGATCAGTAACTGCAGAAGCTTCCTTTATAGTAGTCAAGTTATACAAATCAAACAAACTATTCCAACTAGGAACAGTCCTGTTGTTGATAAGACCATTTAAAGCAGCACCTGGATACAAAAGACCCTTAATAATTGGAACTGGAAATACCTCACTTGCAACTAACTGTGATGATGTAACATGTATAGGGGTTGTACAAACACCAGATCTACAGGTAACCCTGTAATAATCAAAGTAACATAATAAAAATCATAAATTTCAATTCAAATTTTCTCAATTACACGATAACCCTAGTATATCACATAAGAATTATGCTGAAAGAAAGTGTTTGATATTCAATTAGAAAATTGTGTGCATGATTAATAATAGGTATGAAAATCGGTACCTGAAAAGAGGGACTTGGAAGATGATGAGGAGGAAGTAGATGCGAGCAGCAATTGAAGAAATGTTTTTGGTCCATGATGATTTGGATGAAGATGGTGATCTGGACGTTACAACCGGTGTTGCCATGGAGAAAGGAAGATCTCTGAGACGATGGAATCAACCTCTTCCCAGTAACAACAAACAGGAACAGAGTGTCCCCATCTCATTTTCTCTACTTTATTTTGGATTTGGATGGATTCACTCTAATTTTTTTATTCTTTTTCCATACAAACTAGTTGTTATTCATTTTTTTTATACAGTAATCATTAAACTTGTTTTATTTATTTTTATTTTGTCGAGTAGGTTAACTAATTATTCTATTTTTTAAGATGAAATAGTAAGAGGTTAATATTTTTAGTTTTTATAAAATTATCAATTTTACTTGTATTCCCTATATAAAAAAATCTCTATATAATTTTTAGGTATTTAATTTTAGTCTAGGTTAATTTTTGATAATTTTTTTCAGACGTGTTTAGAATGCTATAAAAAGTTTGTTTACTAAACTTTAAAAAAAATTAAAATGAGAAAAAATAATTTTGAAATTATTAAATTTGAAAAGGTAAAGATAAAAGTAATGTCTACAAATCCTAGCTCAATTGCCAGAAATGCTAAAATTGCTAGTGTCAGATGTTAGGACCGGGTTTCGAACCCCGATCATTCCACTTTGGGTAGGTGGATTTTCAATGACTTTGTCATTTCGTCTATCAACAAAAAAACAAAAATAATACACTTATAAATCAAATTTTGATTCCTTGGTCTAACGGCATGACTAAAACTGCGTGCATAACATGCCACTATTTTTATAGGGATAAAAAAAAATTGGTAATTTTGTAGGCAACAAAAATATATAATTCTTTATTTTATTTCATCTTTATAATGAAGATGTTGTGGTTCGAATTTAAAGGTAGAATTCTAACTACTAAGCTATTTAATTAAATAATAATAATCTTGGAATGATGTAAGTAAATTCTAACAAAAATTTAAGTCACTAGGTTTGGTATAGTAGTAAGGAATTTGAGTAGTGTGTATGAGGTTCTGGATTCGATCCTATGCTCCTTTGTAAACAAAAAATAATAATTCGACAAAAAATTGTTCTACCTACCTAAGAATCAAATTCAGATTCTTCAAACAATTCATTCTCTAATGAAACTCATTAATCGTTTGAGCCTAATTTCTTGATTAATTTACAAGAATAGTGTATATCAATTAAACTAATTTTTGAACTTATTAAATAGTTTATGCAAATAAATAAGATTTTATGTTAATTTATAAATTTTTACTAATAAAAATTATATTTTTATCAGCTATTTTTTCATAAATTAACTTAAAAAATTTACAATAATCCATACAAACTTACTTATTTACCTAAGCTGTTTTACAAAACTCAAAAATAATTTAATCCAAACATACCCTTACTAATTAATACTTGACATTCTCATAATTGATCTAACCTTCAACCCCATCTTTTACTTTTGCGTCAAAAACAAAAACCATAAACCCCATCCCCGCGGTGGTAACTGGTCAAAGAAAAATGGCGGTGGCGATTCAAAGTCTATCATGTGCTCGTTTAGTCACTGTCGGAGGAAACCGATCAATTCCTCTGCAACGAAAACCTCTTCTCTTCTCTACCACTCTTTCTTCTCCCTCTCGGAATCTCATTGTCACCGCTTCCAAAAAGAAAAACAAAAAGGTTATCTCAATATTTCAATTTTATTCTTCAAAATTCAATACAATTCATACATACTTCACAAATGCCTAATTTATACCATGCTTTTCAATTTTTTGCAGAAAAAATCGTCTCATTTCACTGCCTCTCCTAAAAACAAAAACAACAGCAGCAGCAGCAGCAGCAACAACATCAACAACAACAGCAACAACAACAAGGTTATTTCAATTTCAACAATATTGTTCCAATTTGAAATACTAGCAATATTGCGTCTCCTAGGTCTCTAGCCGTAGCTTTTAAGAGAATTTGTTTTGTCATCCAAAAAGGTTTAGCGGTGCAGCTTTGTGTGTTTGCCTGTGTAATTAATTATGTTGAATATATTTACAAATTATATAGTCATTATCATATAATTCATAGTTGATAAATGCTTAATTTATATTATGCTTTTTAATTTTTGTAGGAAAAAACATCTCATGTTACTAAAGGGAATGATAAAGAGGAGGATGCATTTGAGATGCTCTTCAAGCGACTCGGAGAAGCTCTCAAAATCGATGATTTATCAAAAGATGATAGCGGTGATGATCATGTAACTGACGAAGATATTGCTCTGTTTGAACGTGAATTAAAAGGTGTGTTGGGTGAATTATTGAACTCAGATACCGGTGAAACACAAGCTGAGAATGATGCAGAAAAAAACAGTGGTGATAGAAATGAGAACTCACTGTTTCGACGTGAATTAGATGGCATGTTGGGTGAATTTGAAGGTTTGTTGGGTGAATTAGAAGGCTCGTTGGGTGAACTCGATGCTGAATTGTTAAACTCAGATAGCAGCAAAACACAAGCTGATAATGATGCAGAAAAAAACAGTGGTGATGGAAATAAGAAATCACTGTTTCGACGTGAATTAGATGGCATGTTGGGTGAATTTGAAGGTTTGTTGGGTGAATTAGAAGGTGCCTTGGGTGAATTTGATAGCAGCAAAACACAAGCTGATAATGATGGAGAAAAAAGCAGTGGTGATGGAAATGAAAACTCACTATTTAAACGTGAACTAGAAGCCGTGTCGGGTGAATTTGATACCGATTTGCTGAACTCAGATACCATTGAAACACAGGTTGTTAATGATGCCAAAAAAAGCAGTAGTGATGGAAATGAGAACTCACCGAAGCTTAGATCTTCGAAATTGAATAAATTGGTTAGAGCCTTGAAAACTAGAAGCCGCAAAACAAGTGTAAGCGCTTTTGTTTCTGTATTTTCAGCCTAATTTGATTTTTTACTTGTTGCAATGTTACATTTTACCTATCTTTCACTTGGTTCCAATTTCATTTCTTTACTTAAGTAGTTATGATACGAGTTTAATTTTATTACCCTGTTACTTTTAGTGTGAAAAAGTTTAACAATGTCAACAAATTACAACCAATCATATGTAGGACGTTAGAAGTAGTTATGATTGAAATCAAAAGTTTTGAATGATTTGACGATTATCATTGATTGACTGCGTCGAATATTTATGTCTACAGCATATATGAGTTAGAACATATTAGTTATATATTGCGAGTTTATAGCTAATAAAAATGTCTGGGTTTTCTTTGTATCATAAGTCCATAACTAAAGTGTATCAGATGATGGGATTATTTGGTTATAATTTGAAGGGGTTAAGTGCTCTAGTTTCTTCCCTACTTGAAATACCTGAATGATAGTCATTTGAGATATGAAGCATGGACACAAACACGGCACGGACACTGACATGTCGGCATTTGAGCTATGAAGAGGTTATGCATTATATTATTTTTTTTGCAGAAAAATGTGTCTCATGTTACCGAGGGGAATGATGAAGAGGAGGATGCATTTGAGATGATCTTAAAGCAACTCGAAGAAGCTCTCAAAAACGATGATTTATCAAAAGATGATAGCAGTGATGATGATATAACTGAAGAAGAAATTGCTTTGTTTGAACGTAAGTTAGAAGGTGTGTTGGGTGATTTCAAAGCTGGATCATTAAACTCCGATAGTAGTGAAACACAAGCTGATAATGATGCTGAAAAAAACAGTGGTGATGGATATGATAATTCACTGATGCTTAGAACTTGCCTCTCATCAATTTCGTTTTCTCTTTTTGGTGAATGTTTGTGACCAATTTCTTTCAAAGAACTAAACATTACATGCCATTATGAATCATACAGATGTATGCCATGGGCTGTGCAATGGTATGTAATTCCCATAATTTGAATTACAAGTTACTTATCTGTTACCAGGAATCAGGTGCTAATCAAAAGCTTGTCTTGAAACTGTATTTTGAAGCATTAAGTAACTTTACACGGAATCGTGATTAAGCATGTCTAAAACCTCATTGTCATCAATGTACACCAAAAAACACTTACTGAAGAGAGTTGCAAAGGTGTTAAGACAGAAACATAATTTTGTATACGATTTTCTGATGTATATATTTGAGCAACAAACCCCTCTATAGTGTTTGAAAGTTACATATGATCCGAACCAGTTATGTAAAATTGAATAACCATTTTTATCAGGAGAGTTACCTGAAGCCTGTTTGAAAAATTTGCCAAGTCATATCAGTCATAGTACTGTACAGACGAGAAAGCACATATCGTGGCAAACACTATTGCTGGGTAGACGTAGACAGTTGTTGAAGGTAGATGAAGTAATTTGGTTCCAACAATAGTGTTTGCCATGATATGTGCTAACTAGGATTGTTCATGGTTCAGTTTCGGGCAGAAAACTGAACCGAACCATAACAGCAGTTCAAACTTCAAACAAACCGAACTGAATTGTTATTATTATTTCTCGAGTTGAACTGAACCGAATTAAAGGTTTAGCGAATCGGTTATTAATTTCGAACCGTTAAGTAGAATCCTAATTAACTCATTTTCCACGAACTGCAAACTCAATTTCACAGAACAAGGGTTGTATCTCATTTTCCACTTTACCCATTTTGCTGCTTCTAATGCTACTGAATTCTATAGTTTTTTTTTTTTCATATTAAGATTAGTGTTATTTGGATATTCAATGGATTCTACTATTAGATAGATTTCCTTTGTTTATTTAATGTATCCTATGCCCCTACTTCTTTCTAGATATATCTCCATTTGTGACTTAAACATACCTTGTGATTTAGAAACACACAACTTCTTTACAAATTGAACTGTAAGTTAGTTTGTGATACTCAAAATTAATCGCAATTGATTTAGGGCTTTAGGGTTCACAAATGATTTAGGGGTTTTTGGTTCTTCAGTTTGTGAATCACAGTATTTAGGTGAGAAAGGTGTATGGTTTAATGAACTGAAGCAGTGAAACATGATTTGATTTTGAAATAAAAAAAAAAAAAAAACTGAACTAAGTTATTCGCACATGCAGTCCAGTTCTTAACGGTTCAGTTTAGTTATTTATAGTTCGATTCTCGTTAGTGAACTGTACTTTAAATATAGGTTTAGTTCGCAAACTCTTGATTTGGTTCAATTAATTTTGGTTCAATTCGGTTTGGGTAGTCCTATTCAGTTCGAGGTTATTTTGAAGATGACTAGTGCTAACTAATATTACAAGAGATCTTCTTTTGCCGCCCTACTTGCTTCTCGTGTGTCCTACGCATTTTCATGTTTACTCTTCCACTATTTGGGGGTATCCGCTACCTAAGTAGTGGACATGGGTATTTTGTAAATTAGTAGGACACACGAGAAAATGAGTAGGCTGACAAAAGAATATCTCATGTTACAAACTCTCTTTATCTAGTGTTTCTAGTAACACATAAAATCAAATATTATCCAACTTGACTTTTCTAGTACCACCCGTAAAATCAAATACTCCCTCCGTCCTAAAATAACTGACCTAAATTTGACTTGGTGTACTATTCATATGATCTACTTTGATCATATTTTTCTACTTATATGTACATGCAAATATATGCATATGAGATGTTGTTTCATTTGTCTCGATCCGTGTTTTTAAAATATATAATTTTTATAATTTTTAATAATAGATAACTTAAGATATTAACGATCAAAGTTGTACATTGGCAAACGTGAATGTGGTCAACTGAGTCAGTTATTTTGGGACGGAGGGAGTATTATCCAATATTAAATTCATTCTTCATTTAATTTTGTCTTCATTCTTTTTCTTTTCTATAAAAGATAAATTACTTTTTAGATTCATTGAAGAATTAATGTATTTGGTCTATAATATAGACCAAATACATTAATTCTTTATAGATTCATTGAAGAATTAATGTATCTGGTCTATAATATAGACCAAATACATTAATTCTTTAATGAATCTAAAAAGTAATTTGTTTCTTATAAATAAGAACAGAAGTAGTGATTATTTTTAACTCGTTTTTGTTTTTTTTCATTTGTCCAATATTCTATTCCCTTTCATCATGATCTTTCTCGATATTCTCTCTCATTGCAATCATTCTTTCCCTTTGCCACTTTTGTTCATCATTGCTTGATTCGCCACTTCTATTCATCGCCGCTCAATTCGCCACTTCTATTTGATTCGTTACTTCATTAATCACTCGATTATCATCTTATTCAACATTTATTGCACTGTGTTCTTTGCAGAATCTTCATCTTATGGTTTGTAATATCAATAATCTTTTCTCAATTCATATTGTGTTTATATTGATTTTGTTGAGATTTAATTTGTTTCTCTAATTTTCGTAATGTAAATCATCTTTATCTATGCGTGCTCACGGTGATTGTGCTTTGGTGATTTTGCTGAGATTTAGATCTAAATGACTATTATATTTTATTTTGTTCATATTTTAGGAAATTGTTTTTAGTATTTCATTTCGATTTTTCATTGTGTTTGATGTATTATTTATTTTCTTGATAAAGTTTAGGCATATTATTTTTATGTGAAAATTAGGTTAGATTGTGTATTTATGGGTAATTGATTTTTATATACACTTGCCAGCATAAAACAGAATGTCGAAGCTTATAGAAAAAGTGATGAAGGAAGTTCAAAAGTTAAACATAATCCAATTAGCTAAGAGTCCTCAAAGGAGAACGAGGCTATAGAATCCATTGGTGGAACGGAGAATGATAAGTATCCCACAATGAGTTCTTAGCAAAATGATGGAACAAAGAATGCTAAGAACTCATTGTGGGATACTTATCATTCTCCGTTCCACCAATGGATTCTATAACCTCGTTCTCCTTTGAGGACTCTAAAGCCAATTGAATTATGTTCAACTTTTGAACTTTCTTCCTCACTTTTTCCATTAGTTTCGGCATTCTCTTTTATGCTGGCAAGTGCATATAAAAATAATTACCCATAAATACACAATATCTAACCTTTCCACATAACAACAACATGCCGAACACAACGAAAAATCGAGATTAGAATGTGTAATATTGAGGTTCAAGCGACAGTTGAAACAAAGAAATTCATAACGCTAATGACTGATGCTCACAAGAGTTACAACCATGAGAGATAGCACGAAGTGGTATGACATCTTCTCCGTCAAGTACTTTGCTAACACAATCAACTCCCCAACAATTTTCACTTTAGAATTCTCTGTTGGTGTTCTGTTCCAATGTAAAAAAAAATGGTGGTTGATTTTTTTGAATTTTGAAGTTTATGTTAGTTGAAATGAGGGTAAAGCAACCCATGAGCTCCATTGACTGTGATATTTAAGGGCACCGTTGTATTAGAGCAACACAATTACATGTATCATGTATGCATTCATATCAAATTTGTAATTTTCACTTGAAAGTAAAATGTTTTTCTCTTCTACATATTCACCCTCTCATGCATTGAGGTTAGATTATCATTTTCACTCTAAAATATTTTCAAGATAGCATCGATTAAACTATTTTTTTATAGAAAAATGTTGATGTACTAAGATTTTAATATAATAAAATAAATTTTAAATTTTTGTGAAGATTCCGTTATTTAAATTTGATTTATAATAACCAAGAAACTAAGTTAAAATAGTTATGAACTTCTTTTTTTATTGGTGGTTAAAAATTTCACCTTAAAAATAAATATGTCAAGTGTACGGAATTCGAACATTGACTTCTGCATAATATATGCGATAACTCTATCAACTAAGTTTAGTTAAGGTCACAAAAACTTCTTTTTTTGTTACGCATGAACTATGAATCGAACATCTGACCACATGCTTAAAGAGATCAAAATCCTTACCACTTGAACCAATTTATTGTTGGTACGAAAACTTCTTTTAAGAAGAATTATTTGAAAGACCATTTTGTTATTTCGTGGTCAAATTCGAGATTAACTGATAAAAATAATATGATTTATCCTATAGTTAATGATAGATTATCTAAACCTTGATTCCAAATTTTTTTTATCTAAACCTCATCCCCGCGGTGGACTCTGGTAAAAGAAGATATTCAGAAAAAAATGGCTGTGGCGATTCAATGTTTATCATGTTCTCGTTTCGTCACTGTCGGAGGAAACCGAACTTTTCCTCTGCAACAAAAACCTATTCTCTTCTCCGTCACTCTTTCTTCTCGCTCTCAAAATCTCCATTCCTCAATTGTCACCGCCTCTTCAAAAAAGAAAAACAACAAGGTTACTATTCACTTATCTCAAATTTCAATAATATAGTTCATAATCCAATACATAAATGCTTAATTTACATTATACTTTTTTATTTTTGCAGAAAAAATTATCTCATGTTACCGAAGAAGGGAACGATGAAGAGGAAGACGCATTTGAGTTGCTGTTCAAGCAACTCGAAGAAGATCTCAAAAACGATGATTCATCTAATGACGGTGATGATGATGATGATGATGATATAACTGAAGAAGAAATGGCTTTGTTTGAACGTGAATTAGAAGGTTTGTTAGGTGAACTTGATGCTGAATTGTCGAACTCTGATAGCAGTGAAACAGAAGCTGATAATGATGCTGAAAAAACTAGTGCTGATGGAAATGAGAATTCACTGAAGCTTAGAACTTGGCAATTGAATAGATTGGCTAGAGCATTGAAAACTGGACGCCGAAAAATAAGTGTAAGGGTTTTGATTATGTAATTTTAGCTTAATTTGTTTTTTCACTTGTTGCTGGATTAGATTTTACATATCTTTAAATTTGTTTTAATTTCATTTCTTTAGGTAATTAGTTATGGAGTTTAAGTAATAATGTCAATGAATTATAACCAATCATATGTGTGATGTTAGAAGTAGTTATGAACTTATGATTGAAATCAAACATTGTTAATGATATGACAATTATCATTGACCGACAGCGTACAGACATTTACAACGGTATATATGAATTAAATCAAATTAGTTATATAGGTAATAAAAATATCTGCGTATTCTTTGTACCATAATTTAGTTATAGTTTGAAGAGCGTAAGTGCTAAGTTTTGAGAAACCAAAATGTTTATGGAGAAAAGGCAATTGTTTGTTTAAACTGTTTATTTCAAATTCTGTTAGTAATATGAATCACATTCTGATTTCTCCAGCTCGACCTGGTCTTTTCGTCGTAGTTGATGATAGAATGAAGCTTCTTATTCCTATGTCCTAATTAATTGTTAAGTAGATGGAAAAAGTTGATAGATCGGCTAGGTTGGGTTTCTTGCTCTTGAATGGCTTGGGATTGGTCCCAATTAAAGTCAAATATAATAGTTAATGGTAATTTGTGGAGAAAATCTTCGGTTAGTTTGCAAACATCTTAACTTCAACTTGGATACTTTTTAAAAATGTTTGTTTATATTAAGAGTCTGAGGCGAATTTTCCTTGAAAGGGGTGCAAGCTTAAAGGTAGTTATTATGTGTTCATGTGACAAAGAAAGAAGGAAAAGGTGGGATCTTTGTATTGTCACACATACTCAACATGAAAGTCTTGTTCCAGTTGTGATGTAATCCCGAATGTTGACTTTGGGACTCATTTCTCATTTTCATCTTTCCAATTTGTTGCAGGTAAAAACCCTTGCTGCTGATCTCTGTCTGGATAGATCTATCGTTCTTAATTTGCTCCGCAACCCTCCTCCGAATCTTCTGATGCTGAGCCTATCGATACCTGATGAACCGACACAATCAGCAATAGTACCTGAAACTACGCCCGGAGAGACTCTTTATAAAGAAACAAGTGCAGATCATGCAGAATCTGAACCTGAATCCAAGTCCAACTTACCTATTCATACCTTGCAACATAATTGGTCATCTCGAAAGAGATTGAAAAAGACCCAACTTGACACTCTGGAGAGAGTTTACATGAGATCAAAGCGGCCCACTGTAAGTAAAATTTCCCATGCTTCACTATCACAAGTTTTATGTTGCTAAATCATCCATACGCAACTAGAAAATTCTTCATTGACTTAATATTTAACTACTTGTTCTGATTTAACACCTCCATCTTTCTAGTCAAGTAGCAATTCCCTCTTAAATCAAAAGTTATGTTTGAGAATCTTAAAGTATTCTGGTTTTATACAAAACAATTAAGATGCATAGTTATATCATGTATGCATTTCACCGTGTTTCGTGATTATTTGTTGTACTCATACTTTATGTTGTGCTGCACTAATACTTTATATTGCAAAATCCAAGATTAGTAATACAACTGCTAAAAATGAAGGGTAATCAACCGTTCTCATTCTCAGTCCTCAATCTAAGTGTTTGACTTTATAGTATCGGTTGAGAGCATTGGATGTAAGAGGTGTTGATCTTGACTATGTATTTGTACATAATTGGTCAATATTAGATTTATGGCTCTGTAATTAAGATTAGGTGAACACTACGGTACCCCTAGAGTTTAGTTGTGTACCCCCCATAGACAAAATTAAATGTTATGTTATTTCATATTAATTTATATTAAAATAAATTCAAAATTTGAATGAATTTTGACTGTGGGGTACCGGTACCCAACCAAACTCTAAGGGTATATATCAAAGAATTTACCTTAAGATTAGCCCCTCTCACAATGTCAACTGTCACCTTTTTTTTTGTGTTTATATACTCTATTGAAAGTTATTAAACACTACGTAATCATCACTGATATTTTACATTAATAGGGGAAAACATGAGTCTTGGTAGGTAATATAATAATTTTGCAATTCTCCTTGTTGCATAACTTGTTAACTTCAAATATTCTTATCTATCTGCCTAAATGACAATGCAGAATGCAATGGTAAGCAATATCGTGCATGTTACAAATATTCCACGGAAAACGGTTATTAAGTGGTTCGAAGAAAAACGTGCTGAGGAGGGAGTTCCAGAACGCCGTCTTCCTTACCAGCACTCTGCTCATGAAACTGGTTGAAGATTTTATTTTCTGAGTTGTTTTTAATGATGCAAGCAATGTGAGAAATCTTATAACTGTATGGAAAAAAAAATGTTTCGCCAGCCTTGGTCGGCCTTGATAGTAATAGTTGGTTTGGTTATTATACCGACTATCAAAACTAGGATCCGATCAGCGATCCATTGACACTAATAGAGTACTACATAAGTTGATCTGTTAGTTTGTTAGCGACGCAGTATTTTCTACTTTCTACGCTCACTATAATAAACAAGAGCTATAAATACGAGCGCAGATTGTATTCAATATCATTTAAACAATCAACAATGTTACCTTTTGGATTTCAATTTTCTCAGTCTCAAATAACTGGCTCTAGCCTATGTTCTGTCCCTCAAATCTTTAGAATACTAATATACTATATGGTATCAAAGCAATATTATGAGGCTGCCACTGCTTCTGCTGCCATGGATGTGTGTGAATCAGAATTTCCAATATGCAACAGATCCAAGGTTCTTAGTATGTATGAGGCACAGTTCATCATTTGATTCATTCTCTGCTTCCATTGATCATATAAAAATTGAACCAACAATTGGTAAAAGACGGTTTCGTCCAAATGTCAAATTATATTATAGTATTAATTAACAACTGAATTTTGATTGAATTAAAAAGGATGTTTGGTGGAAGTCTCACTGTCGGTCATATAAAAATATAGTATAATTGTATAATCCAATCATTCCTTTTTATTTATTGTTCAAAAAGGACAAGATCTGGATTTAGAAAAAATTGCCTGTCAATTTGTAACCATCGCTTGTCGTCGTTTTAACTATAACTACAAAGGTTTTTACAACTTACCAGAAAAACATATAAGGAAAACTTGACCTGCAAGATAAGAATTGAGGAAGGATTGTATAATCACAAACAAATAATATAGTACTATCTTTTTTATCTATAAATCCAAATACTGAAGCTATAATCAAAAGTTAGATTCACAGTTTACACTCAATACCTATATGAAAACATTATGCATATTTTTACTAACTTATTAGTTGTTATTATTTTTTCTTTCATTTTTATTTCTGTAATTTTAATTGAAAAAATTAAATATCAATTTAGTCCCTAAACTATCATTAATACATCAATTTAGTCCCTCAATTCTTTTAAAACCATGAGAGAAAAAAATGATAGCTCGGGGACCAAATTGATGGATTATTAATAATTTATGGACCATTTAATATATTTTTATAGCTTAAGGACCAAATTGGAGAAAGAATGATAGTTCATGAACCAACTTAAAGGTTTATTCCAAACATATATTATACCTTGTTATGCATGAGTCATAATCTATGAAGTCCGGATACTTTAAAAATGACGAAGTACCGTGTCTGATACGTCCCGATACTCGTATTGGAGAAATATCGAACAATTAATATTATTTATTTTTTAAAAAATTACCGATACATGTCGGATACTTTTCTAATACGCGTATCAGAGAAATATCAGATAATTAATGTTGTTTTATGATAGACGTGGAGAAGATGAGACTGATACAATATGATGTTTTCTCTTAAATAGTGAATGTTAGAGTATGATGTTCTTTATGGATTGTCAACTATGTCCTTTTTGAGTAGCACTCACTTAACTTAATACATGTAATTATAACTTATTTGCTCAATTTGAGTAATTTGAATGTTAATTTATTATCATTATCGATTTTTGTTACGTTTATATATTGTGTATTTGTATATTTAATTTCAAATTTAATTTTTAAATAACGTATCGCAGCCGTATCATATCGAGAATTTTAAAAAATTTCTCGCATCGCCGTATCGGTATCGTATCGATATCGTGTCACGTATCCGGGCTTTATAGATCATAATACATCATTTAAAAGTACTCCACCATACTGTGAGTACAACACAAGCAACATTTTTTTAATGCTAAAAAATGAAATCTGTTATTTTTTTATTTTTTTTTTCCTTTTTCTTTTTGTAAAGAGTTTAATTGATATGCACCGACGGTGTAAAATAGTTTTACACCATCGTCCAATAAATAACCATCATTTTGCAATGTCATATCAAAAAAGTGGGGTAAAATGGGGTGATATGGCGGAAAACATGATTGATATCGGTTGACAGTGTAAAATTATTTTACACTGTCGGTGCATATCAATTAAATCCTTTTGTAAATGAAGGAAAGTTACCGGTAGTATGATAATAACAACTCTATCAGAAAAATTATATAGTCACGATCGGAAATATACACGGTAGTGTGGACTTAGAAAAAGGAAAAAAATAAATAAATTGAATTACATACAAATATATTTCTGTTACATGGATTATGACAGCAGGATTAAGCGTGTAATAAAAAAGGTAATTTGATCAATGATGATTACATTTCAACTAACCCATTGGCACCGACAGCCACAGAGATTAAAACCGGAAGCAACAAGTATTCCATCCGACAGCTGGTGCCACCTCAGAAAATATTCCGCATGCCAATAATCACAAGCCGTCGTATATCTCTCAAAACCACCGACACGTGTAAAAATCCCATTGGATTCCACCACAATAAGTCAATAAACACTGAGCTAAGCCGTAAAATTTAGAGCTTAAACGGCTCATAAACAAAACAGGTAACCGATTCATCCGGTAAAAAAAGAACCATAAAATCAGACATAGAAAAAAAAGCCTAAGACAACAACACTAGTTGTAGTTTGTAGCAGAGTGTGTGGGTTGTGTTACAAAGTGAAGAAAGAGAGAGAGATAAAAAAATGGCGTGTTGAGCGGGCGAAGATTTTCATGCTTTGTCCACCAAATCTGAAACGCAGATCGTGAACTCTTTCATCACTGATCTGCTTCACTCTCTGTCATAACACAACATGGAAGCTTCTTCCGGCATGGTTGCTGGCTCCCACAATCGTAACGAGCTTGTTCGGATTCGTCATGATTCTTCAGACAGCGGGGTTAGTTAAATTAGTTAGTTAGTTAATAACAATGTTGTTCTGTTCTGTTCTATTGATTTATCCTACGTTTTGTTTCTACTGTTTTTTTTTTCTTTCAAGTTTAGATCAGATCTGTGTGGTCGTGGACTCAATTTGATGTTGAAGTTTTATCAGTAATTGATTGATTAATTGGTATTTGATGTTATAATTCTAATTTTGATATATAAATGTCTAATTTATTACAGAAACCATTGAAGAATTTGAATGGACAAAACTGTCAAATATGTGGTGAGAATGTTGGATTGACAGCAACTGGTGATCTGTTTGTTGCTTGTAATGAGTGTGGTTATCCAGTTTGTCGTCCTTGTTATGAATATGAGCGAAAAGATGGGAATCAATCTTGTCCTCAGTGCAAAACTAGATACAAAAGACACAAAGGTTAGTTAGTTAGTTTGACTGATTGTGTTGTTGCTTTTGTTTTTTGGTTTGATCTTTTATGTATTTTAATTTTGATTTGAAATTATATGAATCTGGATGTATTAGGGAGTGCTAGAGTGAATGGAGATGATGATGAAGATGATGGTGATGATATAGAGAATGAATTCAATTACACACAAGGAAATACTAAATCGAGGACACAGTGGGACGATGATGCTGACCTTTCTTCATCTTCTAGACGCGAATATCAGCAACCGATTCCACTTCTCACCAATGGACAGACGGTAATCCATTCAACTATTTTAGGATTCTATGTGTGGTTTCCATTTTTGGATTTCACTTTATATTTTATCTGGAAATTGTCTTTATTCTTGAGCTGTAATGAAGAAGTGAATAACAACTGCTAAACGATGTTAAGATGAACTTTTTCTTTATTCCATGTATTTAATGTTTTCCGTGTTCCTATCTTAAGAGTATATGTTATTGTGTATTACATGAAATATTGCATAGGTTTTTCATTTATCTTTAATTAACAATTACTACTGACAGATGTCTGGTGAGATCCCTACGCCCGATAATCAATCGGTCCGAACAACCTCAGGTCCTTTGGGCCCGTCTGAGAAATCGCACTCACTTCCCTATATCGATCCAAGGCTACCAGGTATAATGTTAAGTTGAAGCTGTGCTATATTTTGTAGTTATTAGATTATTGTGATTTTCCAATTGACAGTGTATTTGTTATTACAGTGCCGGTGAGAATTGTGGATCCATCAAAGGACTTAAATTCTTATGGTTTGGGAAATGTCGACTGGAAGGAAAGGGTTGAAGGTTGGAAGCTGAAGCACGAGAAAAATATGGTACAAATGACTGGTAGATATGCTGAGGGGAAAAGTGGAGGAGGAGGAGACATTGAAGGGACTGGTTCTAATGGAGAAGAACTTCAAATGTAAGCCGCTTATACCGTTTGTTTCGTTGTTTAATCACTAGCTAATCATATTTGAGATGTGTCAGGGAGCAATCTTTGTTTGTTTATGCTAAAGAGGATTAATTTATTTTTCTGTTGAAAGCATTCAAAGCGATTTTCATCAAGATCATGATCTAAATTTTAAGATTGGATTGATCTTGTCACCTTGTTAAGACTTGGATCACATGCGAAATCACAATTAGTAAGATTGGAGTGAGGTCATTTGTTATCTTGCGATCCCAAAAAAGGGTAATTTTTTGGGTTGGGATGCACAGCCTTGTTCCCCTAAATCCAGATTTTAAACTCTTTATGTACCCAAAAATGCCACTTCGCCTTTACCCTCTTTGCTCATCGCTTCACATATTGAGGTGGTAGTAGTGCAACCACATCAGCTGCACCTTTAGACAAATTACAGGTTCCTAATGAAGGACGATGAAATTATGATATTAATGAAGATGCAAATGTCAATGTTACGGAGGATGATTATCCTGATTGGCGCATTAGGGATTTTATCTAGAGTCTAGGCTTGGAGTATTTTCTTTGGTGGACTTTTGGTTGTGTTATGTTTGGATTTTAGCAAACCTAATAATATTATGTATGTTTCACATGTTTTGGGTGTTATGTGTATGAATTTTCTGTTGAGTTTACTTTAAATATTTACTCGGATTGAATTTCATTTCAAGTTAAAATGGTCGTTCTTTCTGTTTTTGCAGGGTTGATGATGCACGACAACCTATGAGTCGGATTGTACCTATTTCTTCATCTCAGCTGACCCCTTATCGTGTTGTTATCGTACTCCGGCTGATAATTCTTGGTTTCTTCTTACAATATCGTGTAACTCACCCGGTTAAAGATGCATACCCACTGTGGTTGACATCAGTTATCTGTGAGATTTGGTTTGCCTTATCTTGGATTTTGGATCAGTTTCCCAAATGGTCTCCTATTAATCGCGAGACTTATCTTGATAGGCTTGCTATAAGGTTTGGATTGTTCTGTTTTCCTGCACCGTTGACTTGGCTTGGTTTAACTAACTAGGATCCGACATTTTCTGTTCCACTAATCGTAGTTTGTCTTGTGTAGATATGATCGTGAAGGAGAACCATCACAGTTGGCTCCTGTTGACATTTTTGTTAGTACAGTGGACCCTCTCAAAGAGCCGCCTCTTGTAACTGCAAATACTGTTTTGTCTATACTTGCTGTTGATTACCCTGTCGACAAGGTTTCCTGCTATGTATCAGATGATGGTTCAGCTATGTTGACTTTTGAAGCCTTATCTGAAACAGCCGAGTTTGCAAAGTTGTGGGTGCCCTTTTGCAAAAAGCACAATATTGAGCCAAGAGCACCTGAATTTTATTTTGCTCAGAAGATTGATTACTTAAAGGACAAGATTCAACCCTCTTTTGTTAAGGAGCGACGAGCAATGAAGGTTGTTCTTGAGGCATCGATCATGTTTCAATTTCCAGTTCAATATTTATATCTAGACATGTAGAAATATTAAATATGGATATTTGTGCATAACAGAGAGAATATGAAGAATTCAAAGTAAGGATCAATAGCTATGTGGCCAAAGCTCAGAAGACGCCAGAGGAAGGTTGGACAATGCAGGATGGAACTCCTTGGCCTGGAAATAATTCTAGGGATCATCCTGGAATGATTCAGGTATTACGATTTTCTCTATAATGCACAACCTATGCCGTTATTGATATATTCAGTTTAGTTATATTTATTTTGTGGTATGCAGGTGTTTTTAGGTCATAGTGGAGGACTTGATACAGATGGTAATGAGCTTCCTAGGCTTGTTTATGTTTCTCGTGAAAAGCGACCAGGTTTCCAACATCACAAGAAGGCTGGAGCTATGAATGCATTGGTTTGTCATTACCGAAGCTTCTTCTTTTATGTGTTTAATGGCATTCTTTTGTTTTGTTCCCATTGAAAGATTATGTCAAAAAGCTGAATCTATATAAAAATAACTTACAAAATGGTGCCTTGAGTCAACATAGTACAATGATAAACAATGTTTAACGTACGAAGTGCTTTATTTTCTTCTTTAAGATGTGAATGATGATGATTGTCGATGATTGGGTATGCTTTTTTTATTTATTAGAAAGACAAGCTTCTTTTCTTTAGGATGTGAAAATGATGTTGCTAGTCAATGATTGGGTAGGATGGTTGTGCTTTTTTATTTATTAGAAATATAGGTTTGAACATATCTAACCTTGGTTTATCTTGTGCAATGTAGATTCGAGTTTCTGCTGTCTTGACCAACGGTGCATATCTTTTGAATGTTGATTGTGATCACTATTTCAATAATTGTAAAGCTCTTAAAGAAGCAATGTGTTTCATGATGGATCCTGCTTACGGAAAGAAGACATGCTATGTGCAATTTCCTCAGAGATTTGATGGCATTGATTTGCACGATCGATATGCCAATCGCAATATTGTCTTCTTCGATGTACGTCTTTATTCTTTTGTAGTTTTTCCAATTTTTAACCAAGAAAGAAACTATTTTCTTCCCTTGCATTACTCTCCATAACTCCTTTGGCTAAACTTCATATTTTTCATCCGTCAGATCAACATGAAAGGTCATGATGGTATTCAGGGTCCGGTCTATGTGGGAACTGGTTGCTGTTTCAATAGGCAAGCTTTGTATGGTTATGATCCTGTTTTGACTGAGGAAGATCTCGAACCTAACATTATTGTGAAGAGTTGTTGGGGTTCTAGAAAGAAGGGAAGGGGTGGCAACAAGAAGTATGGTGACAAGAAGAGGGGTGTTAAAAGAACTGAATCCACCATTCCCATATTTAATATGGAGGATGACGAGGGTGTTGAAGGTATGCTAAACCGTCAACACATTTAGAATTTGAAATGTTAATTTCATGCAAGAAAATTGATTGGTGTAACTTGTCAGATATTCACAGGTTTGCCTAAAAAACGATAGTAAAATGTCTTTTTGCAGGTTATGACGAGGAAAGGTCGCTTCTAATGTCTACCAAGAGCTTGGAGAAGCGTTTCGGACAGTCACCAGTTTTTATTGCCGCTACCTTATATGAGCAGGGTGGCATTCCACCTGCAACCAATCCTGCAACTCTTCTTAAGGAGGCAATCCATGTTATCAGTTGTGGTTATGAAGACAAGACAGAATGGGGCAAAGAGGTCAGCATGTCTATTTACACTGTTTTTTAATTTTGATACACTGTTAGTGTAAAATGTTTTACACTGTCAATACATCACAACCAACCATATGTGTGATTTTAGAAGAGTTATGGTTAATGTCAAATGTTTTTAAGGATTGTGATTTATTGACTGTGTAAAAAGTATTTTGTACCGACAGTATATGGATCTATGAGATTGATGAGTAGCTTGTTTATGCTATTAACATTTTCTTACTTCACCAGATTGGATGGATCTATGGTTCTGTGACTGAAGATATCTTGACTGGGTTTAAGATGCATGCACGTGGTTGGATTTCCGTCTATTGCATGCCACCTCGTCCAGCATTTAAGGGATCTGCACCCATCAATCTTTCTGACCGTCTCAATCAAGTGCTTCGGTGGGCCTTGGGTTCTATCGAGATTTTCCTTAGCAGGCATTGTCCCTTATGGTATGGCTACAATGGCAGGATGAGGCCTCTCATGAGACTGGCCTATATCAACACAATTGTCTACCCCTTTACCTCAATTCCATTGATTGCGTATTGTACGCTACCTGCATTTTGTCTTATCACAAATAAGTTTATTATTCCCGAGGTAAATGATTTCTTCTATCTCCCATTGATTGTAGATTTTGCTCTTGAAACTTTGGAAACTCATTGACATTTTGTCAATCTTATGCAGATAAGTAACTTTGCAAGTATGTGGTTTATTCTCCTCTTTATCTCTATTTTTACTACTTCGATCCTCGAGCTTAGGTGGAGTGGTGTCGGTATAGAAGACTGGTGGAGAAATGAACAGTTTTGGGTTATCGGTGGAACATCCGCACATCTTTTCGCTGTGTTCCAAGGTCTTCTCAAAGTACTTGCAGGTATCGACACAAATTTTACCGTTACATCAAAGGCATCAGATGAAGATGGGGACTTTGCCGAGCTTTATGTGTTCAAATGGACATCCCTTCTCATCCCTCCTACAACAGTACTTATTGTGAATTTGATAGGTATTGTGGCTGGTGTATCCTATGCCATAAACAGCGGTTACCAATCTTGGGGTCCACTATTTGGAAAGCTCTTCTTTGCTATATGGGTCATTGCTCATTTATACCCTTTCTTGAAGGGTCTTTTGGGAAAATCAAACCGTACCCCGACTATCGTTATTGTCTGGTCGATTCTCCTTGCTTCTATATTCTCGTTGTTGTGGGTGAGGATTGACCCCTTCATCAAGGATCCCAACAAAGCATCATCCAATGGTCAATGTGGTATCAACTGTTAGTTTATCTTAAAGATTCATTTTGTGTTTTAATATCCCCTTTTGATTGGATACATTCAAGATTGCACTAGTGTATATAAGCAAGAATTCAGTATGGAGTCCTATTTATGCATGAAAAATAGGATTGGGGGATAAAATGTAAACTTTCATAGCATTCTTGTTTCTTTTGTTTATTTTATTTATTCAGGTGTTTCCTCTTGGTGTCCTTACAAGGATAGTTATGTTGAGATGTATGTCGATGTTGTATTTTTTGTCCACATACTATAAAATTTGTTTATGACTATAATATATAGTGAAAGCAAACAAGGTGCAATGTGCTGTTTGGTGGTTTATCTACTGTGAGCTAAATGGTGTCTCACAAGTGATGAGTATTTATATGTAATATTTTGATCATCGGAGTTTTTGTGTTGGTATCTAGCAAGTTATAAGCATTTATCTAGAGAAGTTTTGATGTTTTAATAATTTGCATGAATGTCACTTACTAATCTTTCAGAACCTTCTCTTCTTTCTTCTACTCCATTATAAAAATCTTTTATGCAAGTAAAGAACCACTAAATTGAGCATAGAAACTCTCATACTTCAAAGGTCAATCCAAAGTTAATCCAATTTTTCATTTTTGAATCCCTGACTAATCCAACTTGGACTTTCACCAACACATTGCATCAAAGCTTTCATCAAACATGTTCCTATTATGCAACATAGTGTTATCAACCAAACTTTAAGAGAAAAAATAACTTCATAAAATATGTTTGCACAATATAATCTAGAGAAAAAAATGGCAATGTCATGCTCAACAAAAATTAACTTCATAAAATATGATTGGTTACAGTCAATTTTGACCTTGAAGATGTGCAGCCAAGACACAATGAAAAACCTGGCAGCAACAAAAATAAAGAAAAAACCAACATTCCATTCTCAGATGCTTATAAATGTCATTTGTGAGGGTGAAAAAAATACAGTATAAAAGAGAAACCAGAATAAGTTAACTGAATGTATAAAAGAAGTATGCAGCAGTTCCACAACTTGGCTTCGGTGGAAACAAAACACTTGACTCGGCCTATTCCTCCTCATCGTCATCTATCAATATCTTCTTGCATGCTTCATAACACATGAACGAGATTCCGGCGGCTGGTACTAATTTCATGCAACTAGGTCCAAGCCCTCTATATAGACCCTGGATCCCTTCTTGTTCAAGTATGGTAACAAGGGCATGAACCACATTTTTGTAAACCTGTCTTCCACTAAGAGCTCCAACTTGCATATGCTTGCGAGCCACCTCAAGTGGAAAAGTTGCAGTACTTGAAATAGCACCGGCTGCTGAACCAATCAAAAGGGTTTCAATGTTGCCAATCTTCTCTTGTTTAAAAAATTTTCGGTATGCTTTCCGTAGAGTATCGTAGGCAAAGTAATTGGTAGCCGAATATGGAATAACTCCAATAAGACTAGGAGTCAGGCCTCTGTAAAGTTCTGCAGGACCCTCTTCTTTAATTATTTTCACAAATGCATCAACAAGACCATTGTAAACACCTCTCTGCAATATCACTAATCAAGTTTAAGTTTCACCTCCTATTTTCAAATATGATGCTAAAACATTATACGGGAAAACAAACTATGTATTCCGCCTAGACCCTGTTTGAATAAACAACTTAATTAATTAAGCGCTTATGGCATAAACAGTTATTGTATAAGTGTAATAACTGTTTATCTATAAGCTATTTCTATAAACTTGTCATATGCTGAAAACGCTTATGGACATGTCATATGCTGTTTCTATAAACGTTTCCAGAAAGCCTCACAGGTACTCATGTCAGTAGATAAACTCAAATATTATATCATTATATGTACATACCTGGATAGTTAGTCTAGTCTTGAGTAGTTCAAGCGGATACGTGCATATGGTTGAACTCACTCCAGCACAAGCACCTGCAATCAATGATGCAGGAACTGGGAGTTTGGACTGCTCCCCAGGCTTTGCGGAAAGGTTCTTGTTTACCGTATCATAAGCAAACAGCTGCAGAAATAGGTGAAAATAAATTGAGATAAAGAGCTACAATGTAGACTACAGAACCATTTACCATGTTCATTTGATTACAGAGATTTGGCTGACCTGTCAGAAATTTAATTAAACAAGTTAATGAGATATACTTGCTCATTGACTTACCTGATGGGCCATTTATAAATTTAAGACCCCCACCTAGAAACAAGAACAAAGCAACATCATATGAAAGTCTCTAGCAATATAAATCAAAGAAACTTAAGCCCTGAAACTACTAAAGAATTAAAAGAGGGCCAGGAAGATGTAAAGCACAAAACTTAAAGCTTAAGAAGTAACTGAATTCTAAGAGCGATAAAAGTCATAAAACCAACTATTTATCATTAAGATCATTCAAATAAGATGAACATGGCCAAAATATGCAAAAAATAATCTAAAACTCGTGTTCTAATGCATACAGAAGGTGCATCCATGCTTGATTTAATTTAAGGTATAACACGATGTTTTTTTATGAACTGGTATAACATAATCTAACATACTAAAATTCAAGAATAGTATATGCCCCCGTTATTTATAGATTTCACAGACAAATTCACCCTTTTCAGCAAGAATATGAAAAAAAAATGTTAAAAGACAAGCAAAAATACTATTGAGTAACAAGTTGAAGGAAGACAATGACTGCAAATAAATTATTGCATTGGTCCCAAGTAGGTGGCATGATCGTCGAGCTAAGGGAAGGGACACCAAAAGAGTTTTAAGCAAGAGGTTTAGGTTCGAACCTTGGAAACTAGCATAACCACTAACTAATATTTCCCTATAAAAATTATTGCACAAATAATCAATGAGCACATCTCTTGACAAAAACAACAAAAGGGTAATCTAGTTGACGAGGCTCCCAACATAAGCAAAGAAGTTGTATCCAAAAACGAACCAATTAATACCAGAATCTTAAAACATTAAAACAGAAAAGGGTTTGAAGGAAAAATTAACATACACTGTGTATTAAGATAAGCTGTACTTCTGTTCAATGATGAGCTCTACAATTCTATAAAATTGATTGAAGACAAGCGAAGATATTAGAGGAAAGAGTTGGAGAAGCTACTCCCTGCACGTCTTCAAGCAAAATTTGACAGTCCCTTTGGTTAGTACCCTGAGTGGGAGAACTGAACTAGCCAAGCTAAAGATCTATTTGCTTCTATAATGCTAATAGTATGAGAAAACTCCATACAGTCAAACACCATTGCTGCCTGAGGATGTTGCCCATGGCTCTAGATAGATCCTGCTTAAATCCACATTTCCTTCCTACCTCTAATCCACTAATTATACCGCATGTATTAAATTCATTTTAGGACTTATAAAAAGTATTTGAATAACTGTTTCTAAAACCATAAGAATTTTTGGGATATAAAACCGGCAGTGACTGTCCTTAAAATCGTGGAAGTTGTAGTCATTAGATCATAGACTTTCAATATGGTGGATACATCTTTAATAGATTCAAGACTCCTGTAAGAATTTATTTACAATGAAATTATGAATTGCCTCCTAAAACAAGTCCTGCCAAAACTTGTAAATTCATGACCCAAACTAATGCTCCAATCCAACAAAGAACAAAGTAGATAAATAAATGAAAAAGCCTAGACTCAGCATCAAAATTAACGATTAAAAATGAAGTTGTAACCTATTGATACGGATTGCGACACTGAATGAGTATTAAGAAAGAGGTCCAGGGTTTCAACGCCTACGACTAACAAATTCCCCCTCCCCTAACATTTGCCTATAAAGAACCATTAAAAACAAATAAATTTCTATGTACATAGTAATAGTATACATAAAATGATATCAGGGAAGCAATCATGTGGAGTAATCCAATAACATTAACAAAACAACTTAAGAAAAACCAAGTATCAAGTACAATAATTTAGGGATAAATAAATAGAACAAAAGCCATGAAATGATATGATGCATTACCTCAATGGCTTTGCTAGGTGCAACCCGAATG
Source organism: Trifolium subterraneum (assembly GCA_951799995.1). Lineage (NCBI taxonomy): Eukaryota > Viridiplantae > Streptophyta > Magnoliopsida > Fabales > Fabaceae > Trifolium > Trifolium subterraneum. Next base: position 50,643,566 of record OX637468.1, on the reverse strand, counting down.
ACATTAACAAGATTACCCCTAAACAAACCCTTCCATCCATCAGTTTTCATAATATCTTGAAAAACCTCAGTAGTAGAATGACCACTACTACCAACCATCAAATGAGTCCTAATAGTCTCCAAAGGTGCCACAGTTGTTCTAGAGATAGCCCCAGCAATTGCTCCACTACACAACCTCCTAATAGAAGGATTCCTTATCTTAATCTTAAGTTTAAATCCACCATTTTTATTCTTCACCTTAACAACTTCTTCACCTTCCCCTTTCACATTCTTAACCCCATTTGGCTCAAATTTCAAGAGTGATTGAATATACTTAACATATAATTCATTGAAAGGAAGTTTAGGGTCATCACCATTTTGAGAGGAATCAGGAGGATTTGGCTGTTGAACACCAAAGCCTATTCCCATTTGACCAACGCTAGCAAACAAACCTCCAGCTCCAGGATAATAGTATTCCTCATGATGAGATTGATACCCCAAATCTGAAACTGAGAAAAACCCATCTCTTTTGTCATAAAAAATTTGGTTTTTGTTCCTACCCATGAACTAAAAAGTGGTTGTGGATTGTTATGTGTGATAAATTTTGCACCTTTTTGTTGGATGGTTCTATAGAGAGAGTGCAATAGTAGCACACACACAGTGAGTGAGTGAGTACTATGTGAGAGTCATAGTTGGTTTGAAGTTTGAAGGTTTAAGATTGAATGAAATGGTTTTTTTTGAGGAATCTTACGTTAATTAATGAGGATTAGTATTATTGGTTTGGTTTTGTTTTAGTTTGGTGCGTGCGGCTGGGTGGCTCTTGCAGTGTGGAGAAGTTAGGTCGTATTCGTTTCCTTTTGTGTAGCGTTGCTGTGCCACCGAATCCATACCTTCTTTTTTCGTTTTTTATTATATTTATTTATCGCTCATTAAATAAAAAATTACCTCAAAAAATAAAATAATAAATACCAATAAAATTTGATACACTAGTACTTTTTGTTTGTTTGTAAAAAATGAGAGTGAAGTAGGTCGGTATACCCTGGAGCTTCTAAATCTATATGTTAGTTAGGGTATCTCCAATGATGGTTCTTATGTTTTTAAGCATCAGTTTTTTATAGGAACTATTATTGGAGTAATATAATTTTGAGTTCTTAATAGACATCAATTTTTAAATAAGCACACATTCTCTCTCTTTTGGGGCTCACTTTAGTTTTCATTAAAAAAAAATTTATGGGACCCGCTTATTTTTATATATTCAATATGAATTATTAAATAATAGGTTACCAATCGTTAGTTGATTCAGTGGTGATTGACGATGAACTAGGTGAGAGGACCACAGTTCGATCCCCCGCAACTGCAATCGGGAGGGGCTGAAACCACTTGATGTCAGAACTGACCCTCGAACCAGATTAAACTGGTGTTGAAAACAAAAAAAAAAATTATTGTGATGTGAAGTTATTAATGAGACCTATTTAGAACTTTTTAAGAGGTACTGAGTTGGAGGGATTGAGTGCTTATTAAGAACTCAAACTTGAGGAACTCTATCGTGCATGCCGAAGCTTCAATCAACCAAACACATGTCATCACGTGTTTCTTTCCTATATATATTCATGTCTTTTAGTCTGTGTTTGTGATGCTATTGACTTGAACCAAATGGTCTCATAAGTCAAAACTCATTTTCACGAATGAGATTGCATTTTTGACGCCATTTGACTTCTCTTCTCCTACTCTTCTTCGTATTCTTGATTTTTTATTATTTGGTTTCATAATATCTAGGGCGTTTAAGGCTCTGTTTGGTAAAAATAGCTTATAGCTGATAAGCTAACTGATAGCTTATAGCTTATAGCTGATAGCTTATAGCTTATAGCTGATAAGCTAATTGAAGTGTTTGGTAAAATTAGTGGTTCAATAGCTTATAGATGTAAAATGACATAAAAGGACATTATTAATTAATAATAAAATCGGGTTTTAGTTAAAATAATAAGGTTAAAATTGGAAGAAAAAACAAAAAGCTATAAGTTAATTGAAATAGCGTTTGAAAATAAGCTATAAGCTAGTCAAAATAAGCTATAAGCTCGTAACGAAAAGACCGTTACCAAACAGAGCTTTTAGCTTATAAGCTAAAAGCTATAAGCTATAAGCTCGTTTTGGAGCCTTACCAAACAGAGCCTAACAATTTTACACTAATTAAAAAAATATAAAGTGAAAAATAATAATTTAAAAATAATGTATATAGTGGATTAAGGTATTTGTTTCGGTTTGGGAGAGAATTGAGACATGGGATCCTTTGTCTCTGTTTTTTTTTATTATTATAGCAACAGATAGGCTGGATGTGATGCTGAAGATATTTGTTGAGGTTGATTTGTTTAAAGGGTACTTGGTTAGTGATTGACAAGAATCTAAGTCCTTGTTACACATTTATAATTTGCGGATGATACCTTGATTGTAGCTGGAAAAAAGTTGGGTGAACGCAATTAAATATATTTTAACCTTGTTTGAATTGGTGTCGAAGTTGAAAGTAAATTTTCACAAGAGCGTGCTGGTAGGTGTTAATGTGGCTGATTCTTGTTTGACTGATGCTTCAGTGGTGATTAATTGTTGAATTGGTCATATCCCTTTTTTGTATCTTGGTCTTCTCATTGAAGGCAATCCTCGTTGTCATGTGATTTGGATAACTTTTTTTGCAACTAGATGTTTTGGATCATTTGAAGTGGGATCTTGATCCTGATTCAAGGTATATGTGTTTGTGGAGTTTACCATATGTTAACTCATCTAATTTTGGTAGAGTTGATTGTTCACAAAGTTGTTATTTGGAACAATTTTGTGTCATTGAAGGTATCCTTTTTGTTTGAGTTTACTAAATATAGATTACCATCAAAAGAGAATATGATCAATTGTGAAATGGTGTATCTCGATTTCGTATTATGTGTCGATGATTGCAAAGTCATTGAAACTTTTAATCACTTGTTTTTTAGAGTGTATTTTTTTAGACTATTTGGTGTAACATTATGATTTGGTTATGTGTGAATAGACTTTTATCAAATGTCACTAATGTTCATGCTTTGCAATTTTATAATGCTTATGTTTTTTATAAAGATGTTCAGTCAAGTTTACAAACAGTCTGGTTGACTTGCTAGTAGAATATTTGGAAATAAAGAAATAGTAGTTTTTACTCACGGTGCATGGAGGCTTTGTGCGACAAAGTGAAATTTATGGTTTTGTGTTCTTGAAATCTAGGAGGAAAGTTTTTATATTTGATTTGGGTATGTGGTGGTCTAACTCATTGCTTTTTATAGAAATTATACTTGATTAAAAGGGTTTACTATATTAGTTAAAATTATATTGAAATATCTCTGTGAGCATAGCTCAATGTATAGAGATATTGCATTTTATATGTAAGACCGGAGTTCGAATTCAGAATCTTGCACTTATTCATATCAAAAGATGAATTTTTACTATTTAGTCATAACTTGACAAAAAAAATTATATTGAAAATTAATCTTACCAAAAAAATATTGAAAATTTTAAGTGCTGCCCACACATATACAATTGATATATACAAAGATTTTTTAAAAAACTTATGTCCTGGATAGTTGGTGTGCAGCTGGCTTGTCGTCGGTCCTACATAGTGATGCGTACCAACAATCTAATGCTATAGATCGTATTTTCGCTGTGTGCAGCACTGAGAGTAGTGATATAGTTGGTAGAGTGGCCATGTTACTCTGGTGTATTTGGCAAAATCGTAATGATAAGCTGTGGAATGATAATGTCCAGACGCCACGCCAAATTGGAAGATATGCTTTTGATGCTTGGAATGATTGGTACTCAGTTCATAAGCTACAGAGTAATAGTGAGAGCAGGACTACAGATGCAAATCTGGTAAGGTGGGAAAAACCAGCTCTAGGCTGGGTAAAATGCAACGTTGATGTTGCCTTTGTGTCTGGCTCTGGAAGGACCTCGGTGGGATTGTGTTTTCGCAATAATAGGGGTCAAGTCATGGCTGATATGACACAATGGCAGCAAACTGTGATGTCTTCTGTAGAGGGAGAAGCATGGACTTTACTTTTAGCAATGGAAGAAGCTAGACATAGAGGACTTGATCGAGTTCAATTTGAAAGTGACTCGAAAGTGTTGGTAGAGGCTATTCATATGAAGCGTAGAGGCAATTCTGAGTTTCTGTCAATTGTTCATGATATTATTAGTTTTATGTCGTCTTTTCTAAACTTTGAGGTTAAGTTTGTTAGGAGGCAAGCAAATTCGGTTGCTCATACTCTTGCTAGGGCGGCCAATTCTTGGTCTAGCTTCCATAGATTTGAGAATATTCCCTTATGTATTGAATATTTAGTAGTTAATGAAATGCAGTAAGTTTGTTTGATTCAAAAAAAAAAAAACTTATGTCCATACTTAAAAATGAAAAAGCAGATTATCAATGTTGATTCAAATGGTCAGGAATTTGGATCGTTTAAATAAATAGTTATGAGTTCGATCTTTGACTTTTATATATTGAAAAAAATCGGTTGAGAAAGCAAAATCTCGTTTTGTGTCTCACATATACGAATGTCGAGTTGGGATCCTCTCCATTTCTTATTCTTCCATTTATTCAAGTGTCAAAGTTTTAAATGATTTTGGGGTGTATAAAAGATATTTGAACCCACTTAATGTCAGTTAAGAAATGGAGTGATCCTAACTCACGAATGTTAGTTATCGATCAGACTCCGAATGCATAGATAGATTGTAATAAGATTGTCGGCGGAAACCTAGTTTCTATAAAGGGCCGTGAAGTTTGACTAAAACTACCGTCATTTACTGCAGATTTCGAATTTTATCAATCTGACCGTTCAATATCACCTGACTGGACTACGAACGATTGAGAATCATAATTTTTACGATCGGACTCTGAATGCATAGACAGATTGTAATATAATTGTCGGCGGAAACCTAGTTTCTATAAAGGGTCAAAATGGAGCTAATGGGGCATAAATTGCCGCGATATACAATATGATTGAAAAGTTTAGAATACAATGAATCATAGATTAAAAGAAAACTAGCACTAATTAGTAGTCGGTAATGGAGCTGAATCACGCACACGAAAGAGAAGAGGTTCTTGCTTTCTCATATTCCATTAAAATCTCAGTGGAGCGCCGCATTCTAATTTCACAACCACGATACAATACAAATTGGATACTTATCTGTGTATTTCTAACTACAATTGGCTTAATCTACATCATCCTATATAAACTTAATTTGGATTACTACTTAATTGGCAGAGTCAAATGATATTATATTGAACACGTGATCAATTACAATCCCACAACGTTCATCTAGAACTTAGTTTTTAAAATGAAATTTATTTATTTTAATCATGCATGAACTACTTGATTATCACATGACATGATTTCCATTCCTAAAAGTACAGTAACAATTAATTATGTTAAAACATACATAGTGGTGATAAACATGAAAATTAATATATCTTTGATACAGTAAGTGTTGGGAAATAACCGGCATAGAGAAAATTAAAGAACACAATCACAACACAAGAATATAACGTGGAAACTCCAAATCCGGAGAAAAAACCACGGCCGTTGTCAAAACCGACAACCAGAGAATAAACACTATATCATTGAGTTTCTTTACAAGAAATTCCCAAAGAGTTAAAAGAATTAGCCTTCGATCCTAATTCTACCCTTTCCCCGAATCTCTTCCCGTGACCAAGAGACTCAATGATTTAGACTTTCCAAGTTGTACCACAAAGATAGTTTGCCCACCCCTAGAGTTGTACCAAGAGAAAATCTCTTTTCCTCTCTAAAACCCTAGCCCTTGTGTGGTGGCAAACCCTAATCCTTGCCTCTACATCTTGTCCACTCTCTTATTTTTCTATGAATAAAATAGCCCTCTATTTATAGAAAAATATATGCCTAAATAACAGAAACAAATCTGTTTTAAAAACAACCAGAATCTTGCCAAAAATATAAACCTTTGTTTTTAAACATATCCAATTTAAAACAAACAAAATCTTGCATAAACATATATTTTAAGGCAATCTTCACAAATCTCATTGACAAGAGATTTTTCAACATGTATATTTTCAAACAACATCAACAGTAAGATGTCATCAGCTTCATGATGCTTATAAATTGAGAGGATGTGCACACAGCATCAAAGCAAATAATCCTCCTAGCTATAGCATTTTTGTCTTAGCTGAAAAAAATAATAATGAGGCTACATACATTTGTAATAATTTCAACTTTATTGCTAATACAAATGAGCCTAATTCTTGCTGATGTTGGTACTGCTGCTTCTTATGGACCTCCATATATACGTGAGTCATAATTCCAATTTTAAGATTTAATTTGTATAGTCATCAGAGTAATTTTTTTTTCATCATCAGTATCTGGTCTACTGGACTCGTTATGTGTTGTGTACTAATTGTTTGATTTGTGCAGCTACTGCTTGTGATGGAAATAGGAGAGAGCAGTTTCCACCAGGAAATATATTTGTGGCAGTAAATGAAGGGTTATGGGATAACGGTGCAGCATGTGGAAGAAGATACAGAGTAAGATGTGTGAGTGGAATCAATAAGCCATGCAAAGGTGGTACTAGTATTGATGTTAAAGTTGTTGATTCTATTACTTGTACAAAATCCTCTTCATGCCCTCATACTTTCCACATGTCAAATGAAGCCTTTGCAGCTATCTCTCGTTTCCCTCATGCAAATATCAATATTGAATATATTCAGTAAGTTTATACATTTCATGTTCATATGTTATTTTATATTTAAATATTCAACCTCATCATCCAACTAATTAATTCTGCTGTTAATACAGGATATGATATGAGATTCCATTAAGAGATCATTGCTAAATTGTTGCAGATAGCTCAAAAGTAGAGTAATGTAAACACAACTACACAAGTATAGAAGAATTGATCAATGAATACACAATATATAGTTGTAGCCTTGTTTCTAGTCAATACTCAATACCCTGTTGTTTAATAATGAGAAAGAAAAGTTACAATTTCATCTAGAGATTGTTTAATAAACATGTTTTACATAGTAAATTCAACCGGTACTCCTTCCGGTCTCGAATATAAGCAAAAAAAAAAAAATTGTTAGTCTTAGATATAAGCAAAAGTCTACTGCAATCATTATGTTTAATGTCATAGTTTCAATTTTACCCAAAAGAAGATGAAGTATGTGCAATTAATTAATTTAATTTAAAATAAAATGAAAGGTAAAACTGGAAATGGAATACTCCCTATGGTCACTATTATAAGCAAATTTGATTTTTTTGGTACATCGGAAAAGTGATGTATGTAGTCCATATTGTGAACCAAATACATCATTTTTCCAATGTACCAAAAAATTCAAATTTGCTTATAATAGTGATCGGAGGAAGTACTTTTTCTCGATCATTAAATGCAATTTACCTACTTTCTTTAAAGGGATTTTTTTTTTTTATTATTTGCTTACATAAAAGACCGGAGAGAGCATTGACTAAGAGGATTGAAATACTCCCTCTAATCTCATATATAAGCAAAAATTACCTTTTTAGATTCATTGAAAAATTAATGTATATAGTCCAAATTATAGACAAGATGCACCACTTTTTCAATGAATCTAAAAAAATAATTTTTATTTATATATGAGACGAGAGATAAAGTAGCTAGCATCTGATTAACTAAAATGAGTTTTGACCATGGTGTGGTCACACATGATAAGGCTTAATTAAAGCTTTTCCACTCTGGTCAACTCAATTTTAGAAAGGTTTTGACCAATTATGATGAGTGTGTGTGAATATTAATTAATTAACTTAATGTGAATGGATCATTGCAAATTTCAGTTCAACATGCAGCAGTATTATGGATACATGATACATTCCCCACTAAGTTGATAATCTAGCAGACCTTATAAATTGAGCAGTAATATTAATTATAAGCACACCAGAAGAAAGTGGTGTGGAACTCATCATGGGCTGCCATATTATATATACAAATAATCATCTTAGTAATAATTAGACATAAAATAGACCAAAATATTCCTTTTCATTTTTAACTTGATTAGACATTTCTTAACCAAAATATTCCCATTCATTTTTATTGTTTTTCAGTAAAAAAAAAGAAGAAGTCATAAAATGTGATTGAAGAATGTCCAAAAGGCCAAGACAACTTTAGCTTTTGTATTTAGAAAAGAATGAAATTATTTGTGGTAAAAGAGTCACTTAAAATTCACTCTCAGTATCACTACAAATTTATGGTGGGTTATCAAGCAATACGAGACAAGTCAAAGCCCGTGGCGCAAGCTTAGGCTTTGAAAAAGCATCACAAAACAGCTACGCTAGCAAATAAGCCAAGTGAATGGTTATTACTTCCACTGCTCTTTGTACCTTTGATTTTTATCAGTATTAATTAGTTTTTACCATTCAAAAAACAAAACAAAAAAAAAATATCAATTAATTAACCAAGTTAAAATATGACATTTGCTCTGTAAATATAATTCAGCCAGTAGTAGTTATAAAGATGCTAATTTACAAAGGTCTAAGTTTAAATATGAGGTACGTTTGATCTGCTAAAAAATGAAGACCAGACAAAGTTGTCTAGTATTTGATTTTAAAACTATGTTTGGTACTGGACAAACTAGGGGCTACGGGGCTACCAAAATAACATTTTATCCACCGAACATCCTAAAACACAAAATTTATTCAATACCTTAAACGTTTGTCTTATATTGTTCTATCTTATATTGTTTTGTATTGTTCTGTGCAGTATTTACCTTTTGCAAATCAAACAGACCTTAAAAGTTAAGTTTAATTATTAAACTATTCAACAAAAAATAAATAAAATAAATTATGTGGATATATTAACAAAAACATCTTCATGAGTTTTTGTACATAAAATAAAATCTATATATAATAAATTGTATATATATAATGAGGAAGTTCATGAACTAAGCACTTTTAGTACCTACTTATGGTCATGGTTCATTACTCACACTTGAAGAAAATCAACACCATACCACAAACAGAGTGTACTGCATAACATGCTAGCTGCGTAGACACAATCATATATGAGTACGGTTGAAATTAATTCATTGATGGGCCTTACCCTTTTTCATAGACATTTTAACAGTCAGAATTTTGTTTTCTTCTAGAGAAGGCAGTACCCTGTTTGGCAATATACTAACCATAGGCTTGTTACCTCTTCCCTTGCACGGTTGTCAAAATCTATGAAGTTTGGACACCAATACATTGATAATAATTTTTAAAAATAACATAATTACATTATTTCTATTGTGTTTGTGTCGAACAATGATGCATATCAAACATCAGGACACATCTTATAAGAAGAGTGTTTGTTCTCCATAGGTGAAAACTAAGGTAAAAACTATAGAAAAAAAAATTCTATGACTCGCGTAAAAAGGAGAAAGTGACAAAAGTAAATTACAGAGGGGTGAGAACGAGTTGGATATTGTATAAAAACCTAATATAGTACCGTGACTTATCTATCAGAACACCCATCAATTATCTACGCATCAAATCTAACACGTGAATGGTGTATTAAGAAAACTCTTTCGACCTACTGGCAGAGCCTTTTAAGTTGGTTACCACAAGATTCCCCGGACTTAAGATGAATCATTTAAAAGAATCTGAATTTAATTCTTAAGAGGAATAACTTTAGACCAAACTTTATTTATTTTGTAGCCAAAAACTCTAATCGAAAATCTCTTTTCCTTAAGAATCTCAGAAGGTTAAAATTAAAAGAGAGTATATACCTCATCTTAAGGTTGATACAAACAAAACTATGCCTGCTACCAGCTGTAACTCAAATCCATATAGACAAAAAAGTATGAATACTTACAATTACACGTGTTGATCAGTGGGATAACAAGAAAGTGGTACAACTATCTTTAAAAAATTGTCGGTTGCTGATTCAAACATAGATGGAAGGACAAAAACTACAATTGTGGTTTCAAATTATGGACAAAAACTATGGTTTAATTTTCAAACAGATAGTAATAGATTAATCAGAAATAGAACAAACTCTGCTAGATCACACTGCATGAATACAAAAGACTACTGTAAGTCTATTAAGATATGCAACAGTTCAATCAATATCACCATTTAGCAAAGAAAAGTAGTCCTTTTCAGTTTGTGGGGAAATCTATTGAGTAGCTTTGCAGACAGAAAGCGAAAAGTTGTTCTTTCAGATCAAAATGTTAGTGGAAGTGTCAATGTCCCCATCAATTGTATATTGTACACACCAGACAAATGCATAATGAATGATATGGTAAAAACAACAAAACTGGTTTGATATCAATCTCAACTTCTTGACGAATGGTTAAAAAATTCAAAAACAGATGAATCACACTTCTTGATCATAAAACCCAATGACAGCAATGGAATGGTTTCATATGGACATGTTTGAGCCGAGTGACCATCTGCACAACACTAACTTGGTTGGATGCAGGGTAAAAGACAAACACCCAATATCATTATGGGTCTAGAACTATGTATGGAACCATAGAGCAGAATGGACTAAGTGGTCATTAAGTTACTTGTTCAAAAGCATAGATAAACTAGTGCATGTTTGAATTGGCAATGAATCGGTGATTTTGTTAAAGCTCCAAGGTATTACCAAAATCACAGTGGAACACGTTTCTGACATATTCATCGTTAATTCAAACATGCACTAAGCAACTATGTATTCGATCATCAAAGTTAAAACCTTTATCCAATTATTCTATTAGTACTCACCCAAGTTTTTTAATTGCTTTTCAACATCATATCACCAGACCAAAATAACTCATTCTTCTCATAAGTTATAAAACAAGTGAAATTTATCACACCACTATCAAAGCAACTGCAGAATACACAACACCAGAAGCAACTACAAACACATAATAGACATGTCACATGTAATGGTATTATGAATTAATAAGCATTTAAACTCAAGATACTGAGAATCCCTACAACATTAACAACATAACATAAAAAATTAATGACAAATAAAGGATTTGAGACACTTTTTACTCTAATAGTAACACATTATTAGCTCTATAAGCATCAATCAAATGCAAATCTCGAATTCCAGATAATAATACTACTATAAAAAAAAAACAAAAAATTACTGACTCTTGGCCAATTTGCTCAGAGGATGCAAACCTCAAGATCTAATCACCAATTGCTCCTCTTCCTCTTGGTTTATTATTCTGTTGCATACTATTTTTTTTTTCTGATACTTCATCAATTATAAGCTAAATGCAATGAAAATGAAACAAAATCATAATCATAATCAATTATGTTGATCATTTCTCTTCCCTTGTTCCATCACCTTCCCTATCCTCAAGCAACCTTCCAGTTTCTTCATCAGCCTGTGCAACCTTCTTCTGAGCTTCCTTAGCCTTAAGTGCCTGCAACTTTGAATGATTATAATAAGCCACACCCAAGAAAGCAAGTCCATAACCAAACAAATTAATCGGCGTAACAGTATCCTTAATCACACTCCAAGAAAATGCAATCAAAAGCCAATCTTTGACCACACCAGCCACATTCATTGTCAAAGCAGATGTTTTCCCAACAAGAAGAAAAACAGCAAGATTCAAAGCAAATGCACACAAAGAATTAGTCCCGAAAATAACAAAATCGAAATGAAAGCTCGAAGTTTCTTTCAAAATTGGATATTCAACAAGGATCCAAGGAACAGACAAGAAAACAAGACAACAAGGTGCAACATAATACAAAGAAGTAATTGGATTCAATGAAATTCCTTTAGAATTAAGCAAGATTTGAATCATAACCAATCTCGTCGCCTCGAAAGCAACAGCACCAAGCTGTAGAATAACACCCCATGTATCAAACCTAGCTTCACCATAAGCAGCAACAGCAACACCCATTGAAATAGATAACATGTTAAACATTGTATCATTTTTATAAGATTCTTTTTTTAAAGCAACACCGATTGAATAAACAGCAACAGGCATAAGAGCTTTAAGCATTTGAATGAAAGAAACAGAAAGATAAATGTATGCGGAATTAGAAAGCCAAAGAGAAAGAGAGTAAAGTGCTCCGATTGGAACAACGGAAGAGAGATAAACTTCACGTGACATTGAAACTGGATCGACGATTTTGAAGACACGAACGAGAAGAATAGCTAGGGTTGCACAGAAAGACATGTGAATCATTGTTAGAGAAATTGGGAATGGCCAATTGTACATCTTTTTGTCTAAGATGTATTTGTTGTAAACGATAACGGTGAATGATAGAAAGATCCATATTGCTACGTATGTGTATGAGAGAATGATCTTTTTCATTACTCCATCGCTAACAGATCCACCTTTCCCCATTGTTGTTGTTGTTCAAGCGAGAGGAAGAAGAAAGGGTCACAAGGTGAGAGAGAAAGAGGGAGAGAGAGTGTTTATAACTGAATGAAATTTTTGTGATTAAGAACTATATAAATAAATAAATAAATTAAGGTAAATTATTATTTAAATATTGTTATTTTGTTGGTAGTGAGTTTATTATACTGTTTTTTTTTTTTACAACGGAGCAAATGATCGAACTCAAAACTTCATACTCAAATCTCTTACCACTAATCCAGTGACTTAATTTATTATATTGTCTATTTTACAGTGATAATATTATTATATTATGTTGCCGTGGGTTTAGCTCAGTTGGTAGGGAAGTAGCGTTATTAACGCAGGAGGCAGGGTTCGGACCTCGGACACTCCACTTATCTGTCTTTAAGGTGAAATTTCTAGCTAAAAAATATTATTAAATTATGAGCAGAGACTCATTTTGGTCTCTCACAAATTTCGACCAAACAATTTAGTCTCGAATAAAAATAAAACTAAATTAGTACATAACATTTTCATATTTTGAACAAACTAATTTGTTATAACAGATGGACTAATTTGTTTTGTAAGAGATTAATTTGATTTATATTTTTGTCGAAGACCGAATTGTTCCATCTGAAATTTGTGAGGAGTAAAATGGATATTCACTCTTATATTATTATTATTATTATTATTATTATTATTTTACGAGAAATATTATTATATTTTATCATTCAAACTACTACAGTCATCAGTAAGTGACGTGTTTGGCTTTATTTGGAATAATAATTTTTTTTTTCTGGTCAAGTATTTGGAATAATTAATTTACGGAAATGTACTTATTGGTCAATATAATTTAAAGTTATTATTTTTTTGTATTTAAAAATTATGTTATCTTAGTGATCAATTACGTATTACTCCATTTGTTTCTTTTTAAGTGTCCGTTTAAAATAATAAAATCAAATTAAAAAAGTCTATTTCAGTTAAAAAATAAATAAATTAAGAAAGTTTATTTTTTTGCACATTTATCTAGCTATTATACCTTAATTTTAATCCACCAATAAATTTCTATTTTTTTGCACATACTTTCTCTTTCAAAAAAATTTAATATATTATGTACAAAAAACAAAATTTAATATGTTATGTATAAAAAAAAAACTTTAGTTTTTCAAATATATAGCATCAATTAGTTTTATTGAAAAAGATAAGAGTAATTGACAATGAGTATAATCGACAAATGGTACCCTTAAAATACCAAACGGACAGTTAAATAGAAACGCTAAATCTGACGATAATAGACACTTAGAAAGAAACATAGGGAGTAATATAGTAAAGCCAATATGTTTGGACTAATCGTGGAAGATTTATGTGGTATATTTGAGGTTATAAGTTTGATCCTCAGTTGTATGGAATTAACATTATACGAACTTTGATTAAGACTATAATCAAATATTCTCCTCCCAATCACAGTTGCGAGGGATCGAACCATGTAACGATTGGTATAATGATTTTTTATTTATTGATTAAGGATGTTCTTTTATTTATTGATTAAGGATTTTAGAATTGTGATTTGAACTTTGTTCATTACTATCGATGAAATCTGGATACTGAAAAATAGAGACGTGTCTGCATCGGTATTTGGGTTCATAATTTTCAGCAGTCGGTGGAACACGCATTCATGCATTTAGTACATTGATTGCGTGAGTTAAATCACTGACATCAGTATTTGGGATCATAAGGCAGTCGGTGAAACACACATTCATACGTTTAGTACATTGATTGCGTGCGTTAAATTACTGACATTAGTATTTGGGATCATAATTTTTGGCAGCGGTGGAACACAATTCATACGTCTAGTACATTGATCGTGTGAATTAAATCATTGACAGAATGGGATCCATTTTCAAGCAGATACCAATTCTCAGCAAAAGCTCGTGGATATGTTTCATTGACATTAGTATTTGGGATCATAACTTTCGGCAATTGGTGGAACACGCATTCATATGTTTAGTACATTCATTGCGTGTGTTAAATCAGTTTTTGTTTTATTTTTAACGACAAATTGTTTGTATATTACAATGTTATGTTAGTTTTTCTTCTTGCGAGAGCTTGAACTCTGGACATCTAACTCATTAACTCTTAATTCAACTACTTTAACCAGTTGGGCTACCCATTCTACCTCGCGTGTGTTAAATCATTGACAATATGGGATTCTTTCAAGGAGATACCAATACTCCACAGATGCGTATGGATATGTATCATAAGTATCATAAGAAAAACATTTAAGTGAATATATATGAAACACTTCACAAATATATGTAAATATGTATTCTATAAAAAATTGGAGATAAAGTTGACAGAGTTTCGATTAGGGATAATTGTATCCGAACCAATTCAAAAACAAAACAATAAATCGAACCAATTCAAACCGAAAACCACAAAATTCGCATTTGGTTTGGATGATTTTTTTACCAAACCGTGCGGTTCGGTTCGGGTGGTGGTTTTCATTTCAGAAAATCGAACCGCAATATTAAACTTAAGTTTATATTATATTCCAATATACATAGCTCAATTTGGTGCCACCACCCATGTTTCTATTATACTACCTCCTTCCTTGATTATAAGATCTTGTTGATCACTGCACGTATGTCAATGCACAATTTTGATCACTAATATCTTTAATTGTTTATTAGTAAAAAATATAAAAACTTAATATTTTTATAATACTCATCAAAACAAATTGAATAAGATCTTATATGCTAATATTTACATTTACATATTATTAAAAAAATAGGTCAAAAATAACGTAAATGAATAATACATTTTTGTCAAACAAAGTCTTATAATTAGAGACAGAGGTAGTATTTCAATATACAATAAGTTATATTTTTGGAGACATAATGATGTATTACTTTGGAACTTCAATTTTTATTTTTTTTGTATTGTAATGTTAATTTGGCGTCGTAATGTTATTTTAGATAAACAACATTTTTTTTGGAACAGCTAGATAAACAATTTTTATTGATATTGTGATGTTATTTTGGAACTTGTAAGTTTTTTTTTTTTGGATATTTAAAATTGTAAGGTAATGTAATGTTATTTTTGGAACTTCAAGTTCTTTTTTGTAATGTTTAAAATTGTTTGGTACTGAAATTTTATGCTGTAAATCGCATTGACTAAATCAATCCAAGCTGGTTTGGTTTGGTTTGGATGACTTTTAAAAATCAACCGAACCACATGCATTTTTTCTTGCGGTTAGAATGGTTTTTATGTTCAAAACCGACACAATATATAAAGTTATACGAACACCCCTAGTTTCGATAATTTAAAAGGTTGATAGAGTGGATCACTAATAAAAAAAAGGATTCATTTTGGAAATATTGTCAACAAAAAAAAAACAGACAGATTTTTGTTTTGGAAATAGAACAGGAAGAAACTAATTTTTTTTCTTTCAATTTTTCAACCAGAGACAGATTCATAAAATTATTTAGCAGGGGGCAAGAATATATAAGGCTAAAGAAGAAAATAAAATTTTGGTTTATGTGAAAATTGCAAATACGATAATTTGTTACCTTTATTTGTATGATTTTGTGTCCATTTTTCATGTATGATAAAATTGCAAATACGAGAATTTGTTAAATTAATAATTCCCATAATTTTATTTTGGATTAACCCTCTTCTCATGAGAAAGAGTACCGATGATTTAGAGGTCAACCACGAAGTAAATAAAATTTAGTTAAAAATTATTCTCACTAGAAATTAAATTCGGACTATTCCAAACAATTCATCCTAACAAGTTATAGTTTATAATTCACATATCTTTATACATTGCGTCAACCCATTCAAACAAGTAAAACAACCATTAATTCATTTCATGACTTAATTAACGAGGCGTGAAGGCAAGGAAGGTGACAAAGAAATTAACTCAATCAATAAGTTTGTGAAGACTAGAAAGAGATAAGATAGAGTCCCTTGTTGACCTTCAAGCAATATATATACAAAATAATCTAGTCTAGTGCAATGCATCGTTTAATTTCTTTTATTGAACACTATAGCTTAAAAAAAAGTAACTTCAAGCTTCTATATATTGCATTCACAACACTCATAATTAATTCAATTACCACTTATTCCAATTTCTTTGCCCAACTTTGAAGTTCGAATCTCTACAACATTGTTTACTTTATGTTTCCTTTTGTTAGGTTAATGGTTATGATGGATGACCCTATCTTTTGTGTGGGGTTGTACCTCTGATAAAAGGCCATAGACTATACTCTTTGATGTTGACAATGTTACATTGCATATAGATTCTTCACTTCACTCCTAACTTCTCCAAATGAATGTATACCATATTTTTACGCATGAGTTTAGGTTTGTTTGATTTATCTATATTTATTATTAATTCATGAGAAAAATAGACATAAATTATAAATTAGTGAGAATCATTTAGATGAGATGGTGCAAGTTTCCTCTAGCTTAATTAAGGTCATGAGTTTGATCTCTGACTTTGATATGTGACAACATTAAAAAATTAGGAAGAATTTGCCGCTTTATTTGAGTCGCACAAAACTTGAAAGATTAGTATTTATATTTTTGCGCAATGATATCTAGTTTATGAAGAAAGGGAAAAAATATCAAACTCTTTTGACTCATTTTTGCCCTTCATTCAAGGTAATACCGTATGAAATTTCATTTCTGATTTTAACTAAATTTGGTTTTCATCATGTTGAATTAATATTTGAAAGATTGAAATGTTTTTCAAACACGTCGTGCTTTTCTCACAATTTTTTTTTGTAAGACATTTCCAAGTTTTCTAAGCTACCACATTTCTACTTCATTCGGAAGTATTTTTGAACTGGATTTGGTCGAAAATTTTAGTTGCTTGATCAGTTATAAATAATTTAACAAATTTTGTTTTGGCAGAAAATGATATAAAGTAATGGAAAGAAAAGTCTTTTGAAGAAAAGTGTTGATGGGTTAAGTGTAAGTTAAAAAAATTCATATAGAAAAGTTAATGTTAAATAACATATACCTAAGAAGACTCATATATCTAATATTTTAAAATTTTGAGTCAATTTTATGTCTTGAATCAAAGTATCAAATATTACAAAACTAATATTATGCTTATTTAAGATACTTTCATTGTGGTTGCTTAATGTTTTTATCATCAGAGTAAAATATATGAGTTGTTTAAATATGATATAGGATTGTGGGAACTACTAGTACTTGATAGTAGTGTACGGAAACCAAAACTAGTTTTATAAGACTGATCATCTGAGATGTTCTAAATCCAATATGACTATAAAAATAAATTGGTGGGGTGGGGGGTGGGAATTCTCTCATCCATCCATTTAAGCAATTACATTTATAAGTTCACTCACTTGTAGAGTACTCAATTTCCAATATTTCAAGTAATATAGAATTTAACAATCTCACATCTGCCATAATAATTTTTCTCTTAAGTGCGAGTCTTTAAATTCATTTATGCCCTTCAAGTGTGATTCCTTTAATTCATTTATGTTCCTCCTCAAGCATAATTTTTTTCATCCAAACATTTGTACCATAATTTCCGTTGCACTCAACAGTACACATCGTCTGACCACTTGTCACGAAGATTTTTGATATAAGAAGCCGGTTGCACCTTTTGTCAAACCATCGACTCTGATACACTGTTGGATCATGAGGGGAAGCCAATCATCTAAGTTGAGTTTAAATTCAACCATACAAGTGACTTGGACTACACAATTTATACCTAAAACTTTATGTCATTAGGTCAATTTATACATTATTTCAATTGTAAAGTATTAAACCTCCATTTTTTTAAATAATATGAGACTTAACTCACCTAAATCTCAACATAAAGTGATTGATCAGTGAGAGAAAATAATGATTAGTGAGAGGAGATGAAAAATAAGATAGTGTAGTCCTGAATATCGTAAAGTTTTAATTTTTTTATAGATGTAATGTTTTCTTTCTACATGCATGAAAAAGATACTTGGTCATATATATGTACACTTTTTTTTATAATTCTGTCACTACATAAATAGTTAAATTCATGTATATTTATTAATGTAATATATAAAGACCAATTAGATAAAAAAATATCTATAAACTTAATTCAACCGACAATCCTAATCTCAAATTTATAAATGTAGCCCATTTGAAAAACCTACCATCCTATTTCAAAGGCTTTTATAGTTTTATAATATTTTTTGTAAATTTTAATATTTGTCACCTCATCTATAAAATAAAAATAAAAAGTGATTTGAAGACTTTCTAAAGTGTTGTTGGAGGGTCATATCATAAGTTTTTTCAATTTCAACAATTGAAGATTTTCTTTATATAAGGACAACACAAGACCCACCGCAATCACAAAGAGGAGGGAGTTGTTGGTGGAAAAAGAAACACACTAGTTTTAATTAAGCATGTGTTTTAGGGGAGCGGATCCTAGTGAATGTTCATTCAAAGCCACAAATTCATAATTTTAATTAATATAGTGGTCGAAATATATGTCCGATAGAACTTACTATTTCTGTCCTTAAATATAAAATTCTCTTTAGATTTTTTTCGATAATTTTTACACGAATAAGACATATTGTGTTCGAGATGATTTCATTGACTAGGTAGATAGGTTTTTCGGTATGATATAGTAAACTCTGATAGAAGAAAACAATTTTTGTTTTGGGATGTGAAATAGATGGTGTCTACAGAAGAACTCAAAAGAAGTTGAAACGAGAAGACACAAGATCCTGAAAATGTGAATGTCCGTTTAGGTTGCGTAGTTATTTTTGGCGAATGAAAACTTACTGTTGCGTGTGAAAAACGCAATCACCGTATGAAGCTAAAGTTAGGAAGGTCATATTGTTGTTGGTCGTTTGAACTAGAATGAGGAGAATCTTGTTGCAAAAATGACAAGAAATTTGATATTTTAGCCTACAAAATTCTATATCCCGGTAGGGGTAAAGATAATCTAAAATTATGGGAGGATGCATTTTAGCCTACCGAATTCTATCTCCTGTTAAGATGCCACCGGGTTTCATCTCTAGGTAGGTATTTTAGGGGCATATTTGAAAATATGGTTGTGTGTGTTTACTTAATAACGTTTGTTTACTTAATAGTTATCCAAAATAGGATGGGATGGGTAGCTCAACTAAGCGTTAATGAGTTGGAGATCTAGGATTCGAGTCTTGGCAGAGAGAAAAACTAACATAATAAATATACTAACATAATAAACATAGAACTTAGACCCGTCTGATGTACAAGATATCATAGAGAGATGACAGGATATGAAACAAAATAACGATAGAATAAGATATAACTATTAAGTAAACATAATAACAACATTTTAAACAATTTGAATTTTTTCATACAGATTATGAGCAAATAAATAATTTTATTATATATGTTAAATAAACTAAATAAACATTTTTTTTATCAATGGGAAGCTAAATAAACATATTATATAATATCTTTGTATAATAAAATTACCATTACAAGAATATTAGTTTTTTTTTTACAATACACGAATATTAGTTTAATTTGTTGTAAAATGTAATTCATATTCCTTTTTTTTTGTAATTTTTAATAATCATTTTAATTTACTTTTACTGTCAATAAAATTAAATATTTTACTTTTGTATATTCTAATTTTAGTAGGTTTTTAATTTTTTAGATTATATAAATTATAAAATTACCCTTGTGATAAAATATATATTTTTAAATATTATTTATATTTTTTAATTTAATACCAAAAAAATTATTTTATTATTATATTTTATTAATTTCATCTTTTTTATTTTAAAATATATTTTATAAGATAAATCAGTAAATAATTTTGTTATCCTATCCTATTGGTTTCTAACTCAGCTCAAATTCAGCATAAGAATTTAAACTACATAGACATAATAGAATAAATTTCAGGATTAACTTATAATATTTGTCTCACCAAACACTAAATTAAGATAAGATACAATTATAATATCTTATCCCTTATCATGTCCACCAAACAAGCATTGAGCATGTATATTCTCCTTTTAACCATTATCAATATTTAAAAGGTTAAGACCTTTTTGACAAAAGGTCCGGACCTTTACCACATAAACAAGTTTCCATATTATGGATATTTAATGAGGAAAAATAATGAGCGACACACATGATAATAAATAATATGCGACACACAAGAAAAATAATGTGCGACCCACATGTTTTTTTTGTTTCAAATAGTTTTGTGGCGAAATTCACACATATTAAGTGCAGAGTATAAGACATTGCAAATTTGAATATGCACAATGATATATCAATTGTCCTACCATACGAATTGTACTTACACGACAAAAATAGTATGTGAGGTTTATTTAAAGTATGTGAGTTTTATTTAAAGTAAGCCGTTAGCGAACAAATTATAACGCATTAAAATACCTAATTGCGAAAATTTCTATATTTCACTGTATACCAAATATAATCAAATATCAATTGTTATAAGTATATACATCAATATATTTGTTGTTTTGACATAGGCTCTGTTTGACAAAATCATATTTTGAACTTATGGATTATAGTGAATAAGCTCAAATGACAAAAAAAAAATTGTTTGGTAAAGTTTTTCTCTCGTGATTTTTTAGCTTATTTTTACTAGCGTATAACTTATTATTCTTTTTTCCAATTTTACCTTTGTCGTCTTACTTCAAAGAAATTAAATATTAATTAAACATATATTTTTTATGTCATTTCATACATATAAGTTAGTTCAACCGTAAATTTTACCAAACACTATAAATTCAATCAGTTAGCTTATTAGTTATAAACTAACTTATAAGTTTTTCACTATACACTAACTTATCAACTATCCATATGTATGTTGGACACCATAAGCAATTAATATACTTCAAGCTAGTGCTTTTTTTAATTTGAGAAGAAAGAAAATAATAAATAAAAAATCATATTTTTATAAGATGTTGAATATCGGGTTGTGCATACATTATTAATCTTGTAAAAAAATTATTCTACATCAATACAATCACAAAGACAATCAAGAAATGAATTTGAAAAGGATCGAAGTAGCATTTTTAAATTCAAGATTTATAGAGAGAGATAATCACATTATTATATAATTGGGTATTGAGTCTTACCTGTGTACTTTATTCTCAAAAGTACAAAAATGTACTTTACCAAAAAAAACAGTAAAACAAGGAAAATGTGTATTTTGGTCCTGTGTAGAAGATAACTTGTAAATTGTATTCCTGTCTTATTTTTTTTCTCTCTCATAAATAACAAAATTTATTCTCGACGTTCATATTTACGAGCCCAAATATGCTTCCCATTGAAATCAAATTTTGCGACGCGTCTTCCATTTAGAATTATGTCGAGTGTCTCCACATTATTGATGACCATAGTTGCATCCAAAACTTGACCATTTGAATGTCTCTTCCCCATACGCATAGCCTTGATACAGTAAACTCCGTAATTAACCGTAAAAAAATATCTAACTTCTTCTCTAGTAACCGGAAAACCTTTCGAAAATGTTAAGAATATAGTTTTATCTTCATCTTCGACATAATCAAATAATCGATTATTTTTCCATATCCTTCGACCAAATAAATCACAATCAAATTCCTTAAAATTTGTAGGCGGAAATTTACCAAATAATGGATGAGGAAAACCAGGAATATTAATCATGGGTCGATAATAAGGGTAAGGTGGTAGTAATCTACTAACATAAGTCGTACCCAGAACACGTAGTAAAATATCATCGAAAATTCGAGCACATATTTCATTTAGCACATATTTTACACTATATATGATACTAAACTTTCTCAACTTGAAGAGTTTGAGAGAAATTTCCATATCCAATAAAGTTGTTGTTAGAAGTAAACCACCATTATTTGGAATAGGAAAATTGTCTAACTCCAAACACATCAAGCAAGATTCAGCTTCTTGAGCAACACCATTGATGATGTTGAGAGAAATACCAACCAATTTTGAAATAATGCTTGGATAACCAAAGTTTTCTAAGCAAAGCCACAAGGCCATGATTAGAAGAGATCTTGATGGGTTACGAGCCAATTGAATGACTAGCACTGAGAAAATTTTACGATCCATTTTGTGAAATAAATGGAGTTGTTCAGTGGAAATTAGAACCATTGTTGCACTTGCACACAATGATGAATTATGAGGAAAATAAGAATTGTTCACCCTTTGCTTCATTGATATAATTTTTTTTCTTTTTCTATATTCAGTAAATAATAAATATCACCAAAATAAGAATTTAAAATAATATCGCACTTTAGGAAAATAAAAAAATGTCGATAAATGAAATATTAATTTATATTTTTTTTAACATATCGATAAGTTATTAACATATCGATAAGTTATTTTGTTTTAATTATACTTATAAAATAGTCAGCTAAAACAATTTCTAAATTTATTTCAAAAAAATATTATTACACTTTTTTTATCAAGTAGCCTAGTGACTAGAAATTCCACCTATAAGGTGGATAAGTGGAGTAACATGTATAAAATGTCTCTGCCAATTGAGTTAATCTCACGAGACAGGAGCCCATTTTAATATGTGTAAAATAAAATAAAGCGACACTCAATTTAAGACGCGGGGAATAAGAGTTTAAATATAGTCCAATCCAAGACCAATATCATAATTCTAGATAAATCATATTAGAAAAATAACAAATCAAAATTAATTCTTAAACTTATTTAGAAAAAGAGGTTCATATTAGTGACTTCCGATGTTAACCATTATAAATAAAGTACTTCTTAAAATATGAAAAATAAAAAATATTTATTTAAAGTATATATTTATAAATTATAAGTATACATCATATTAATTTTTTGGTCAAAAGAGCTATTTAATTTTAACTAAATAATTCTTAATTTATAATTAATTAACCATCTTTAATATGTCCTTTCTTATCTAAATATTATTATATTATCTTAACAATAAATTGTTGGAATTAATCCAGCGTCATCCTTAAGATTCAATGAACTTGATATCAATCTTAGTTTAAACTCTCAAATGTGGTGGTCGAGCCATTTTGTTTGTATGGGCATCAATTAAACTTTTTGTTTCAGTGCATTTGGTGTCTTTCTGATTTTGTAAACTTTTGAGGTTTTTTCTGGCACACCTTGTGCTAGTAAGAATTCTCCGTTGATGTTAATGTATTTCGTTATTGTTTGTTCAAAAAAAATTATTGCACTTAAACGCATCTCCTTAAATTAAATAACTCTATACTATAAGTATATTAAATTGTGTCTTCACTAACATCAATTTTTTTTGGTGTACTTGTAAGCGCTTGGTCCACAAGTGGTGTCATAGCAAGATCACGGGTTCGAATCTCCCAGCTGACACGGGGGGGGGGGGGGGGGGGGGGATTGTTGGAATTAATTTGCAACTTCACTAACAACAATTGTTTTTGGTGTAGTGGTAATTGTTTCGTCCAACATAACTTACTAAAATTTTAAGTGCGTGATACTAATAACAACAACAAAAATCATCATCTCAAATAAATCCATCGTTGGTTTAATGGTGATTGACGTTTAACTTGGTAGGGAGGACCACGGTTCAACCCCGCAACTGCAATCGAAAGATGACTAAAACCAATTAATGTTAGAACTGACCCCGAACCAGATTAAACTGGTGGTGAAAGTAAAAATAAAATCATCAATTAAAAAAAAACAACAAAAATCATAATTCCTCGTAAAATTATAATAATTCCGTTTTGTTTTTAATTTTTTATCGAACATACTTTAGCTTACCAAAAAAATTCTCTTTTTTTTTACGCAATCTTAATTCTCAAAAATCATCAGACTTTACTTGCCTTCTGACTAAACTCAGAATCATCAGACTTCATTCTCTTGATAACTAGAGTATTGATACCAAGAAAAAATTGAACACTTTAATGTACTATGTCCCGTGAGTTTAGCTCAGTTGGTAGGACAATACATTATATATGCAGGGGGCCGGGATTCGAAACCCGGTCATCCCACTTATCCACCTTAAGGGCGAAATTTCTAGTCAATAGGTTGCTTGACGAAAAAAATATTAATAATATCATTCAATTTACGAGAAAGTATTGATAAAATATTTATACTATTGGAAATTTTGATGCGTTATTCTAGTTAAATTCCTTTATTCACATTTAACATTTCAACAAATTATTTTTAAATATTTTTGGAAAAATAATCCATTCTTAAATTAATATAGAAAATATGGTAAAGTTTTAGTAAGTATTTTATTAGATTTGTTTCCAAAGAATACTATTATTCTCTATTTTATCACTAAGAAAATTTATTATAAGAAAATATGATAAAAAATAGAAAAATTAAATTTGCTTAATTTCAATAATAATAATAATTAAAATAAAGTTAAAGTGAATTTGTTGGATGAATTGGTTCATCCATATTATTAAGCTGATGGATTGGATCCAATTTGTTGACAATTTTGTTGTGTGGTAGAGTTTTTGTTGGCAAACTAAGAGTGAGAAAAAGCATCAATGGAAAATTAGACATTTCAACTGTGTTGCCCTCAACCTCCGATACTCTAAAATTAGAGAAGAACCGTGTCTGACGAGTATCCGATACTGATACGCGTCCGACACATTTCGATAAGCGCATCAAAGTATCGGACAATTAATATAAAACCGACAAAATATGTTTTGTCGCTAAAGAGTCACCACCACCGGAGATTTCTAACCGGTTGCATCCATCTCAACTATGATGTTCTTTATGGATAACCAACTATGTCTTTTTTGGATATTACTGGTGATATTTTCTGAGAGTGTACTAATGATGTCCTTTTTGTATAGTACTTAGCTTAACATATGTAATTGTCGTTTGCTCATTTTGAATAATTTGAATGTTAATTTATTATGATTATTGGTTTTTGTTATGTTTATATATTGTGCATTTATATATTGAATTTTAAATTTAATTTTCAAATAACGTATTAACGTATATGTAGGCGTATCATATCAGAAAATTTTCCTGTATTCTCGTATCAGTATCGTGTCATGTAAAGTGATGACTACCTCTACTTTATATCGCCCAATGCTATTGAGCTTGGGGCACGGATATAAATTGGTGGATGATCCGATCAAAAATCTGATTGCATGTGGCAGAATGATGGACATAATAAGAGAAGCAACATACTCAAAAGGGTCACCAACAATAAGAAAAGCAACATGATGAGAAAGTTGCGCTCGATCGGGAAAGAATATCATCAGCTTTTTCTTCAAATATTTCTCAATAAGCAAGAATAATGGGTTTATACTTCCATGTAAACAAAAGAAATGGTTGAAGAATAGGTTTTCAAGGTTGGAGAAGCCATGTGAGGAGAGTAAACGTTTTCGCATTTTTGAATAGCTTCTAAACCTTTCAATGTGATATCTTTCTCAACGCATAACCCTACACCAATTATATATATAACATATTTTTTGCTTCAACGCTCTGTGCTCCTTCTTCCTCCTAAACCTTACACAGGCACAACTAGGGAGGATAAAGTAAAACTGTGTAACTTTCAATTATTGGGATTTTTTTCTGAATGTTATAAGGCATAGATGATGCGTGTGGCATAGATGATGGTGTAAAGGTGACCGTGTCTTTATCGGGGAGATTTTGTTTTAAATTAAAGATGGCAAAATATATGATAGTGTTGGATAAGCATACACGTTCTCTTCTTTAAATTGAAGAGATTTGAACTATTTATTTAATCTGAATGGTAAATTTCATTTAGGGATGGTAGGAAAACTCAAATCTGCGAGATCCATCCGAATTTAAAATCAAGTCAACGGACTAAACCCGAGTTGATTGGGTATGTGTTTGGGTTTCGTGACACCTCAAATGCACGGGTACTCCGTTTGAGTAAAAGTACTGGTACCAGGTACGTACCCGTATCAGTACCGGGTACATATCCGTACCTTAATTCATGTTCATACACATGTATTAGTTTTTCTAAAAATGTCGTACCCCGTACCGGAATGCAAAAACTCCACTAGAGAGGAGAGTGGAGAAGGTCGTGAGATAAAGCTCCGGGATCGCCAAGATGGGCCCGGGGCTGTTACAAAAAAAGAAAAGAATTTTTTGTAACAGCCCCCGAAGCTCGATTGGTAGTGGGAATGGATTGAACACGTATTTGAACCTCAGGGTACGTGGTTCGATTTCCACAAAAGGCAAAAACTCCACTAGAGATGGGGGTGAAGAAGGTCGTGAGGTAAAGCACCGGGATCGCCAAAGGGCTGTTACATAGGCAACGCAGCCTGAAACTATGGGTGTGGATTTGAAATCACTCAAAATGTATGCTAAGTTATCTAATTACCCCTATGTATATATAAGTGTAAAATTAGAGTTTTTCTTTTTCAGCCATTCCTTCACACGGTATAAGGCTAATTGATTGCCCAATGAATTGTACCATTGGAATTTTATATCAAAATGTGTTGCACTGTTATTTTATAGTATTGTTTTCTTAAAACATTTTTTATACTACCGATTGTTGCGGGTTCTTAATTATGCGTGTTCAATTTTGCGGGTTTGGGTAGAAATATAATACCTATCAAAAGTTATTGATACAATTTCAATAAATATAATTCATATGCATGTGTTGACCGATGTATTGAAAGGCTGATACAATTTCCTTAAATATAATTTCCTTAACTAGCATGGATACAATTTCCGAGACGAATGCACCAAAGAAAGGTAAAGGTCAAACTTCTAATTCTAAGCAGTCTCCGGTTCTTGCAACTCTCGCATTGCATTGATACAATTTCCTTAAATGTTACATGCGTTGACTGATGTATTGAAAGCTATTAAATTCAATTTATATGTTGGTAACGTTTTTTTAAAGAAATGCTAAATTGTAACTTGAAAACTAATCCGTCCAAAGTGTTTCATGAAAGGTGAAAGAAGGATGAAGAAGACAAATAAATAATTTCTTCCAGCTTTTGCTATTTACACACTCATAGAATAGCATGGGAAACACTTTTTTTCTTTTCAATTTTCATATTTTAACACACTCACATCCTACATTACAAGGTAGAGTGAAAAGGTCAAAAGTCGCATGAGAGATAAGAGGCAACCTTTATATATTAAAACATTTATGATAACAGCTGATAACTTATGTATTAAAACATTTATGATAACCGTTGATAATTTAATATCACACCTCTCCGATATGTAGTCTCAAGCTTAGTGGGGGCTGCACTTAAACTTTAGTTTGTATAAAAGTAAAATTATTAAACAATTACTAGATAAGTTATAGATAGAGTGGGGGCAAGTGCCCCCAATGTCATACACTTAAATCCGTCTCTGATTGCAACGGACCTATTTTTTTATTTTACATAACAATCAAATGTATCATTATCACTCAAGAATATGAGATCTTTTGCCACGCTTCACACTTTACACATTTTCATTTTTACCACGGATAGGTATTTTAATAATTCATAGGACGCATAAAAAGAGTAGGTATTTTAATTATTCATAGGACGCAGAAAAAGAGTAGAGTGGCAAAAGAAAATCCTCGAGAATATAGGGAGAAAAAATTAAAATATTAATTTTACACATCCCTTAAAAAAAACTACATAACAGTCAAGTTTTTGTGCAAGAATATAAATAAAGTGCCTTCATGCAATTTCAGCCAGATGCAAAAATTAAATTGAAGTTACATGTTTTATCATAAAAAAATGTGCATGCTTAACATACGGACACTTTCCACAAGAATCTATTATAAATCCTCAACGAAGTGCCTTGCAAGTCTAATCCACACTAACAAATAACCGATTTTCTTTTTCTGACATTTCCAAAATATCTATTAATTAGACCAATTAACAACCAGATTTTGTCCAACTTAATTTGCATAATACATAAATTCAACAACAGTATCACATACTAACTCAAAACACATCATAAAAACAGCAAGTACAGCACAATTAAGGCAAAATACATAAGCTATCATACAAAATGTCTAACACCGATCAACGGTAAAGTAGCTTAGTCCAAGTAACAGGGCCTGACAAAATCAGGTTAAATCATCAAGCTGGCCTTTTCAGAAGACTGTGACAAGGTTCAGGAGATGAGGGTACTCATACCATCCAAACAGCTCAAGTGTTGCCACAAGGCAATATCCTCTACGATGGCACTGCACATGGTTGAAACCAAGTCAGAATAGACTAACAGCAGAATGCATAAGATATGTACAATTTTAGCAAAATAGTGTTTCAAACTAATTATGCAACTTCGCCCCTCAGTTTTTTTAGCCTGTTGTGTCAAAATTTTCTCGTTCAAAAATAATTGGAACCAAAAACATACCTTATTTATATTTCAAGGGGATAAAAGTGCAATTAATTTTTTAAACATACCTTAATTTGCAAAATTTTAAAGTACATAAAATGATAGGTAGTTCTTAACTTCGAAGTACAAAAGAAAAAAATGGCATTTCCATACATCATGAAACATAAGCATGTGTGACTAAGAAAATTAATATTTGGAAAGACAACTACAATTAATCCAGCTCAACTCGAATAGGCAATAATTAGGTTTCAGAAAGAGTTAAAATCAATGAATGAAAAAACACTTACTGTAGGTAGAGGTATCAATCTGCTCAGGAAGTTGCTTTATATCTATTTCAAACCTTGACTGGACCTGCAAATCACACCAAACATGATTAGAAGTGCTAATAGACAATAAAATAATGACAACAAAGTTAGTCCCTTACATTGTTGAGAACATCAACATCACTAGAACAAGAAACAAATGTGATTGCAAGGCCTTTGGTGCCAAATCTTCCAGCTCGGCCAACCTGTATAATACCCCTCCAAAAGAGTTAGACTACCACGAAACCAAAATTCGGTGATAAAAAATATCAAAATAAGACAGATCACGTATATATATACCCTGTGCAAGTATGTGTCTGCAGAATCAGGCATGTCATAGTTTATAACAATGTTGACACGTTCAATGTCAATCCCTCTGCCAACCAAATCTGTTGCAACAAGAATCCTTGAATGCCCCTCCTTGAAACCTCTATAACGCTTTAACCTACAGATAAGATAATTGAAGATCATACACAAATGTCAATTGTTCACACGACCACTACACTACATTAGAATAACAATGAAACTGAGGCAAAAAGACAATTACAAAACAGCAAATCAATATAATAAATCCACTACAGCAGAGTTGTCAATAAACAATTAAGGTATAGGTACCAACATCACTTCTTTGCCCTGAACTTCCTTATCATTCATACAGTCAAAAAATTTACAAATATGAATTTGTTCTTTTAAATCAGAAGTGATCTTTGCTAATGCACTAGTACATTGAAAACCCTCATTCCTCAGTCATGTCATGGCATTAACAAATGTCTTATATTCAAACATCTTACACGAGTGTGCTATTTCCTTTTCTTTTTTTATATAAACCCAGATACAATTGATGAGGTCCGAAAATGCGTAGATAATGGTTAAGGTCAATACATTCCTCTGGCATCCACACAAAATCACCAAAAAGTTTGAAAAAAGACATAACTGAACAAACAAAATTTGGCCATTTGAATCGCCAAACATGATTAAAAGAATTCCTCAGCATCCACCGACATCTAATAAAACAAACCTTTCTTCCTGGGACATGCCAGAGTGAATGCATATTGATGGAAAATTGCACTCAATAAGTAGTCTGTCCAGCTCAGCTGCTCTACTGACACTTTTCACAAAGATAACAACTTGGTTGAAGTCTAGCGCATCAAGAAGATCATTCAACTTGCGGTTTTTCTCCTCCTCTTTCAGTTTGATGTAGTGCTGCCACGACATAGAAGGTAAGCCATACAGATAAGACATTTTAAGAGGGAAACTTTTAAAAGATATAAGCAAGTAATTTGCAAAAAGCCTACCTGCACAAGTCCATGAAGGGTTAACTTGGCTTCATCATCAACATAAATTTCCATAGGCTGAAAGGAACAAATTTGACAGTAAATCATGTTAGGGTCCATCCTCAAGCAAATGAAATCCACAACGAAATGAATGATGAATGCAGATCCCTTGAATCACAGTTTTTTCCCATTTGTGTTTGTCTCCTTGCTCGCCAAGCAAGTGCCACAGACATTGGACACTTGCACCCAAAGAAAAATGGCAGCAACAAACCCAAAATACCCCAAAAATAATCCTCAACCCTCCTCGTCAAAGGAATAGAACACCCAACACAGTGGAAAGCGGAAAAACAAACTTCCAACATGAACCGAAAGAGGAAAGAGAAACGACAAAAGTACATAACACCACTAGGACAGTTCATGGTTTGCCTCAGGAAGAAAACTGAACCAAACCATACAACAGTTCGGGAAAACTGAACTATTAATAATTCGGACTGAACCAATTTTACAGTTCGGTGAACCGGTTCTTCATTTTCCCGAATTGTTTCTTTTCTGAACCATTTCTTTTCTTTATTAGCCTAGTCTCCAATTTTTAAAAATTTTCTTAACACAATGGCATGAGTTTGCTTCTGAAAAATAATTTTCGTACATGCCATTATCAAAAAACATCTTGATTCTTGATATGGGGAAGACAGTGGTATTGTTATCATGATTTTAAACTTGCCATGTATTATCCACCTGTCGCAATTGAACATCTGGTTGTTGTGAAACAATTGCAGGTACAAAAGTGTCCTTCACTGCTTCGAATGCAATTGATATACATACACACCACTCGGTGGATATACCTTTCACCATGTCAGTGTCAGGAACCTTCTTAATTCTCCTCTTGCAAACAGATTGTGACTCATGACAACGAGATTCTGCAGTTTGTGACTGAAATCGCAAAAGTTTAGGGATTTAGGTTCTTCAATTCATGATTGAACTTGCAAATATTTAGGGATTTAGGGTTCTTCAGTTTGTGAGGGGATTGAGGGTTCATATGGTTCTCATGTATGAAACTGAACATTAGAATAATTGAATTGTGAGGGGATTCTTATCGGTTCAGTTAGTAGGAGTTCAATTCTGGTTAGTAAACTGTATGTGAAATATATGTTTGGTTCTTAAACTTTTAACATAGGTTCGGTTAGTTTCAGTGCAGTTTGGTTCAGCGGTTATTTTGAACAGGCCTAAACCCCACAGTCAGGAGCATTACTAAAAAACCACCCACATCCTCTACTCCAATCCAGTGTACACCACACTCCACCTCACCAGCTTGTTGTTTAGTACAAATTGGACAAATGAAAAGCAGTGCATAAACAGAAACCCTATCAGAAGTAAAGATTGATGAAACCACAGCATTCGAAACAACTAAAAACGTCTCGGGGAATGTGGGCAGTATGAAAAAGAGACTTCAAATTCAAGTAGTACTGGCCATGAGAGACATTACATCTTGCATAAATTTTTTGCAGACTGGACGGATTTCCTTGCTGAGTGTTGCTGAAAACATCATAACTTGCTTATCATGGGGAGTCAACTTGAAAATGTCTTGAACGTCTTTCCTCATGTCTGCAAAAAGTATTATAAGAATAATTAAAACCAAGAATAACATGAGAGAATCCAGCTGTAATATTTAACTTAACAGAATGACTATTCGGCACATACCCAGTGATTCGAGCATCTTATCGCATTCATCTAAAACAAAATGCCTAACATTCTTCAGAGAAAGATTCTTCTCCCTAGCCAATGCAAGTATTCTTCCAGGTGTTCCAACAACAATCTGAGGGCACTCATTTTTTAATAGATCCTTGTGAACTTTGATATTGACCCCGCCATAAAAGACAGCAACCTTCAGATCGGGTAAGTAGCTACTAAATCTCTCAAACTCGTGGCATATCTGAAAGGAAAAAGGTTGCACATCTTAAATCAAAAGATTCTAGTATAACAAATTCCATAACTTTCTTATACCGAGTACCCAATAAATACCTGGTAAGCTAGTTCTCTTGTATGACACAGAACAAGTGCAGAAACTTGGCCTGGAACAGGATCAATCTGCTGCAAAGTTGAGAGAACAAAGACAGCAGTCTTTCCCATTCCAGATTTAGCTTGACAAATTACATCCATTCCAAGGATTGCTTGAGGTATGCACTCATGTTGCACTGATGATGAAGCAAAGAAAAAAGGTCCAGAGGAACCAACGGTAAGTAAAATAAACCATTCTGACGCTTTTAATTTGATTTGATAGTGTTACCAAAGCATGTTAATTCTTCAGAACATGATTGTAATAGATGTGTTACCTGTAAATAAATGTTAAACAAAGGCGCGAGTTTAGAGAAGAACCAAGGACAAAAGGAGTGAAAAATCAATAATTTAGAAGCTAAAACCAGAATAATTCAACATAATAGATCATTGAAATAACCATCAAGTTTTTTAATATACACTACCGATCACATTTTCTGCTGCCTACATAAAGAGTAAACAGGCTTAATCATACATTTAGCTATTCTATGATATGTATGAGAGGTGTTATTTCAATTCTTCAACAAACTTTTGAAAGAATTTAGTCCTCCAATTTTATAATTAATCCCCACCACCACTTAGTTATTCTTTTATAAGCTAACAAAATAACAATTTTATCTTCAAACCCTAATCACACCAGCTAAAACTGCAATTAAAAGTTCATCAATTAACTTAATCAACTTCCCAAAATTAATTCATAGCCCACATTCATCAGAGTTGATTAATCATGAAATATAGATCTTTGACTTGAAAAATATAAAGATCCAAAATTGCATAGTGTACAGTTAAAGTAAATATATATAAACAAAGATGTATTTAATTTAACAATTTGCCTTCAGATGGATGTTCGAATCCGGAGTCGACAATAGCCCGAAGAAGCTCTGGTTTGAGAAGAAAGTCTCTAAATCCTGAACTGTGGATTCCAACATAGCCCCTGCGAATAAAAACAAAAAATATATATTAACTACATAGAAAACATCATAGATCTATGTCTTAAACCTACACAGCATGTACTAAACTCGAATTGATACAGTACTGAGGAAGTAACAAATCACGCGTGAAACATGAGACAACATGCTTACTTCTTGGTAGCTTCACCGTTGACTTTAGCTCCGTTGGTGTCGGGAGCTTTGTCTTCTTCCTCCTCGTAGTCGAGAAGCTCTTCCTCGTAAGCTTCGTCCTTTGTTTCTGCCATTAGCTGTGATTCAAAGTGTAAATTGAATCAATAATTGAAGCAGATTAACAAACAGAAATCTAATCAATTGAATAAGA
Organism: Trifolium subterraneum; assembly: GCA_951799995.1. Taxonomy (NCBI): domain Eukaryota; kingdom Viridiplantae; phylum Streptophyta; class Magnoliopsida; order Fabales; family Fabaceae; genus Trifolium; species Trifolium subterraneum. Next base: position 50,610,070 of record OX637468.1, on the reverse strand, counting down.
AGAGTATTCTAGGGTTTAAGCAGAAGGTGGGAAGTACCTGCGAAATGAAGTTTGTGATTTGGGGGATTAGGGTTAGGGTTTCAAGAGAGTCTGCAACGTAAATTGGTTAGATGAAAAATAATTTGGGGAAAATAAAGTGAGAGTGAAATTTCCGCGGCGATATAGAAATAAGTAGCGGTGCCGGTGAGTGAACAACAGAGCGATAATAAATTGATAAAATTGTGAATAGGTTAATGGATAGAAGCGCTTTATATGATGTCACCACCACCGCCATGTTTTTATTTATTTCCTTTTTACATTTTTTATTTGCTTAATAATTGTAATTTTTACGGTTTTTTTCACCACCAGTATCCAGTCAATACTCAACAAGATTGTTTAATTTGGTTCCGGGTGAGTCATGTTATCAAGTGATTTTAGTCCCATTTCGATTGCAATTGAGGGGGATCGTATCGAACTGTAGTTTTCCATGGTGCACGTCATGAATATTATTGTAAGAATGCGAATTTAACAAAATTCACCATTGGATTCAAAGTTTATATCATATAGATCATCCATAATTTTTTTTAAAGAAATTGAAAATTATTTGACGTGTTATTGAGATATATAGAATAACAGTATTTAATAAAAACTCATAAACAGTTAATTTTGATGGGTCTCAATAACATATCAAATGATTTTCAATTTCTTAAGAAAAAAAATATAGATGATCCATATGATATAAAATTTGAATCCAACGGTGAATTTTGTTAAATTCATATTCGTAGTAATAATATTCACGACTTGTGCACCGTGGAAGACTTGGTGAACTATTTCACCATAGACTTAGCCTATTTTTACTATTTTTCAAATTTGATCGCTATTTTAAAATTGATTAGTTTTGGTCTCTATCATAATTTTGAACTAAAATATTGGTGATGTATATGTTTTTTTTTCTTTTTATAGACGAAATGACAAAGTCATTGAAAATTAATATACACAAAGTGAAGTGATCGGGGATCGTACCTTGGTAATGATGTCTGACACTAGCAATTTCGATAATTCTACCTGTTGAGCTATGATTTATGGACAATGATGTATATGTTTTAAATAACGTTATATACGTAACAAAAAAATAACGTTATATACAGTTTAATGATGGGAAAAGATCAATATCGATGAAACAGTAAGAAATTTGACTTAAAAACTTCATTTAAAACATGACATACTATTATATTTTAGACCGTGTATTTGATGAAGGGATCAAAACAGTCAAATTTTAAAATAGAAGAACCAATTATACAAAATAATAAAATAAGTGGTAGATATTTGTGTTCCTTAACCATTTGGTCATGAGTTTGATCTCATACCATTGAATATAAAAAAAAAAAAAAAAATGTTGGAAGAGGCCAAACTCTTAAATTGATCTCAATTAGTCTTCGCAGTTACGCGCGAAGTGTATCTTTGATTCAAACAAAAAAAAGTATTTTAAAAAAGTATATACAAATGAAATGATAATATCTAATTGATCGACAATATGGCTTTCAAAGCGGGGCCTATGGATCAATGGATAAAAAGTGATGACAAAAATGAACTTGATTCTTATCTTAGAACAAAAATATCTTATCCGACCAATAATAATATCTCAATCATCCATTCTTTCCTTCATTCAACGTTAGTGTCCAATGTCCTTTAACAACAGAATATCTATGTACTACCACTCATAGTTCCAAATCTTGTTCATCACAACTTGAACAAAATAGTCTTATAATTATCCTTTTAATTTTTCCAATGGTCTCTGCTTTATGTCTAACCCCTTCATGTCTTGGTAGTACTAAGATTTTTTGTGTTCAAAATTCAGAATGTTTAGGTATCAACATAGAAAACCATACCAATCGAAGACACTTGAGGGTCAATTATGTGTTCCAAGCCCCTCCCCAAGATAATAAATATTGCCTTATCACTACAAAGGTACATTTATGTTCATAAACTTCTATACTTTAGTGTAAAATAATTAGCTATATTTGTATTTTTATTTTTTGGGTTCGTAGACAAAGTGAGAATTACCACTAGAAACTCACCGGATTCAAACCTGAATAAAAGTGTTCAGCCTAATAATATTGGCATGTACCCGTTAGCTATATTTGTATTTTAGCTGAGGTACTAATTAACAAGCTTTTATTTACTTATGTAGGCTTCAAATGGAAACCAACCAAACACAAAACCAAATAGTGTCATTTGTGCTGATTGTGATGGAAATGGTAATATGCTCTCTGATTTTACATGGTTAGTTAGTGACTAATCAATTTAGTTTTAATTTTAACTGTTTTTTGGCAACGAATGCATAAATCGTTGATATTAAACATCCATGGTTCTTGTATCCGTGGTTCTTGAAGGCGAAAACAGGAGAAAATAACATCTACAATTTGAAAAGTTTACTCATACTTTGCGTAATTAACAGGAGCTGTTCTTTGCTCTCAATGCAAAGGTAGTGGAGTGAACTCCGTTGATATTTTCAATGGACAGTTTAAAGCCGGTGCCTCCTGTTGGCTTTGCGGGTATGTAATTAACAATATCATTCTATTCTATATTATGTGATTTTATCCGAAAATGAACTTATGTACATGTCATAAGCCGTTGTTTTCATTTTTTAACTTCAGAGGTAGGAAGGAGATGTTATGTGGGAATTGCAATGGAGCTGGTTTTTGTGGTGGCTTCTTGAGCACCGGTGATCAGTAAGGAGGGAGAGATCAACGATTGCCGGAGAATTCAGTACATATATTCATATATATTGTTGCTTTAAATATCAAATATTCATCAATTATTATAAAAACTTCATAGAATGGCAAAAAAGCCTTAATTTCCTAATATGGACTAATAGTACATTTATTTAGTTATCGTCTATAACAGTATAAATATTCAGCTGATCACAATTCACAGCCATAATTGATGCTAAATAGTATGTAATATATATCTGTTTAAGACTTTTGGTTCATCTGATTTTGAGTATTATGAGTAGCTTCAGATTCAGAATCCATGTAATGGAACATGTGCTACCTTTTCCTTTTTTCTCCACAAGCTTCACCTGATCTTTTAGTTTTTACCTCTTGCTTCTGCAAAATCTCTGCATACACGAGCTGCGAAAAAAAGTACGCATACATGAGTTGTTTTCAATTTCAATCACCTTGCAAATTGATGAGACTAAATCAACAACTTAATTAAGGGCTTATAGCATAAGCACTTATCATGTAACTACTTATATATAAAGTCAAATTGTATTCATATAAGATATTTTTGTAAGATATCCTACATAGTTTGTGGAAAAAAACAGAAAACAACTTATGGACATGGCATAAGCCGTTCGAGGTAGATCCTAATTAGAAAATGCTTACCATTGAGCTTCGACCCCGAATTTCTTCTAAGGTATGCAATGCTGATAAAGTTAGTCTGATGAACACATTCTCCATATTTTCAATTTCAGCAAGTTCTTTAGGAACCTGCATCAGCTTCTCTTTATTTTCATCCTCAATCACATTGGAGCCACTTCCATCTTCCTCATTTCCCTCACTAGTTGATGTGCTAGGGTAAGAAGGTTCATCATTGTTGGTGAAAAATATATTTAGTATCACCTCACACTCCTTAACAAGACTATTAAGCACATCGGTTTCGAAAAAAGGCTGGTTCAGCACCTCTTGAATAAAAGGCAAGCGAAGTAGCGCACCTGTTCGCTTATCATGTTTCTTTATTATCTTCACTAAACCTGCATAAACATCCATCATATATAATCTAATAAGTTTATATTTCAAAATGAATTAACAAACACACAATTCAATAGTTTCATTATTCATGCATTATGCATATATAAGATCTTAGATTAGAATTTTGATCATGCCTGTGTAGTTAAGTGCACTATAATTCATTAACAAAACCATTTCTCCATGGAAATCCACTATTTCTCTCCCTAATGACATCAACTCCACATCTGAGTAATCCATAGCTCTGTCAACTCTGTCTTGCAACAACTGCATAAAGAAAAATGCGAAAAATACAACAGATGACATCAGGGCCGAACAATACATATCGAGGTCTAAGACGAATTCAAAAATAAAACTACCTATATTTATGTTACCTTCCATTTAATGATGTATTCTTCTTCCTTGTTAACAAAGAAAGTGTTAAACTTCTCAATCTCGACCGCCAATAGGTAAAGAAAATGGTTAACCTGGTAAGCTTCCAACTTGGTGTGAGCATCTTTAGGACACATAATCTTCAGCTGTTTCTTTAAGTTTTTGTAAGACAAGAACTGGTCGCGCAATTCAGGCAGCGTCTGCTCAATCTCGCTTTTCAAGATTTTCCAGAACTTCATGGCAATGTAGGATTTTTTCCTCACTTGTTTACACAAGAGAGAATGATCAAAGGGAGAGTGTCCAAATGGAAATGAGTGAAGTGTATTTATAACTGAATAAATTATGAACTAATAACTTATAACCTTATATGTTCAACATGCAGCATTGTTTTCACCGGTTTTTCATATATATAATAATAATATAGTACAGGTATATGAGAGTATAATTCTAGTATATATGTTACTTTTCTTGTCTTGTTGATGAAGGATATTCTCTTGGGACAATCTAGTACTACTCCATGGTGCTTGGATATTGGCCTGGTCATAGAAGCCACCGTATTGAATAATAATATTCCCTTGCAATTGTCGAGGATATTAAAAGTGTTGGATAGATATATAGAATATGCAATGGCACCTTATTGATAGTGGACAAGAAAACTGGATTGTTTAATGTAACTCAACAAATTGGGAGTGTATCCTACTTTTTTCTGTTCCATGCAAGAAAATACTCATTAATTATTTTTAATGAAATATAAATATATATATTTTTCCAAGTAATTTAGTTGCTAAAATTTCATATAATGTAATGTCTCTACCAACTAAACTAAGTTCACGTGTGCACATACCACCATTTTTGGTTTTAACCATTATCTTATGAATGATTCAATTTTTTATTTATTTTTTGGTATAAGGATGATTTAATCTTTTGGATGTATTATACAAAATGTAAAGATAATATAGATTCCAATTTAAATAACTTTTTAACTTAAATATATAAAAAGCCATAATAATAATAATAATAATAATAATATAGTTGTTCATTTCTTAGAAAATTGTCACATATTCACATGTCTAAAATTAATTATCATATTAATCATTGTATGTTATTGATCAATAGTTTTAGAAGTATTTTTAGTGAGTATTTAATCATCTTTATCAACTGTCTTTAATGATGTATTTGGTTTGAGGAATAAAAATAAGAAAGGAAAAAAAACATGAAAATTAATAAATAAACTTAGACTAAGATTTAATCTATATTCATTCATTAATTTATGTGTTTTTCTTCCTTATATATTTCTTTCCCTAAAATCAAATCAAACACACTATAAAAATACATTGCTAAAATAACGATGTGACGATCACCATTCACTTGATAAGAGTTACAAATATTAATAATTGTAGCTAAAAGAAATTCTTTTGAATCCATATAAAAAATCATAAATACTACTAAAATTTATATACTTACATACAATAATTTCGAGTTCATATCTAAAAAAAGACAGTCCACCTAATGATATCAACAGTATCCATTGAATTAAAATTTATGAAAATTCTGTTTGGGACGACCCAAAAACTAGCTTAGAGCTTTTAGCTTATAAGCTAAAAGCTCTGTTTGGTAACAGTCATTTTACTGTGAGCTTATAGCTTATTTTTAAATGTTATTTTAAGTAGCTTATAACTTTTAGCTTTATAACTTTTATCTTATAAACAATAAGCTATAAGCTAACTTATCAGCTAACCGCTATTTTTACGGAAGAGACCTAATCTTTTTCCAATGTTCCAATAATTTTTGTTTTAAATAAAAAGTTATATACTAGTACATTATGTAAATGAAGATTGTACACTCACACACTCTCACTGTCACTGACACTTACTGAAACCGCATGTGTTCTTGTTTGTATGTTGTAAACTTTGGTAAAGCTAACGCAATCCCACTCCTTCCATTTCACAATTGCATTTCTATCTTTACTTAAATCACTCTCTACTTTCACATTTTTCTACACAATTTTTTCTCTTTTTTCTTCAATCAAAGGTATATATTGTCTGACTGTTCATTTACTGAGAATGGGAAAGGGGTTTCAAATTTGGTACTTTATTCTGTTTTCAATTTTGGGTTATTTTATATTTATATTTTTTAATATATATTTTCACCAATTGATGCATGCAGGTTAAGAGTCATTGAAGTTGTTCATCGTACATTCTGTAAGTTTTTGTTACCTATGATTATGTTTTTAGTCAATTTTGCTTTAATGGGTCAACATTGTTTTTATGTTTTAATCATGTTTTGGAGGGAACAAAGAATAGAGATAAAGAAAGGTGGGATTTTTAGTGATTGTCTGAAGTAAAAAATTAATTTGCAGAATTGTTGATATCTGAAAGTGTGAAATAAAACCGTGTTTAGATTTTGAATTCATGTCTCTTTGTGTCAATTTTTTGATGTTTGGTGACTGATTTGTTGAGTTTTCTTTACAAGATGAAAATATTTGCTTTTCAATACCACATTAGTATTGGTTTATGGCGGTAATCTCAATTTGCGCGGTTTTGAATTACAGACTATGGGCAGCTTAGATTTAGAAGGAGGTGAAAAGGATTCGGTGCTGACTACTACTCAAGTGAGCATTGGTGGATTTGACACTGATGTCAAAGCTTATGATCTGGTGTCATTCTTGGAGTCAGAGATTGGATGTGTAGACAGATGTCGGCTGAAGACTTCTTGCACTCCTACAGAATCATATCCAGAATTTATTGATACCAAACACATTGAAAAAACGGATGACTATAAGAAGGTGGCGCCTCATGCCTTTGTGCATTTTACTTCGTCGGAATCTGCAACTGAGGCCATGAACGCTGCAGGTCGCTGTGACCTAATTTTGAATAATAAGGTATTAAAGGTCATCAGTGGGCCACAGAATCCAAACTTGCTGAACCAAAGGAGGCGAACTGAGCCTCCTTTTAAGATGTCGGATGTAATCGTTGAAATTGGGACTTTTGTTGGCCAAACGGATTTTACCGTTGCTTGGAGAGGACCTGCTAAAGGGGTAAACTTTCTAGTGGACCCTTTTGACAGCATGTGCAAGCTTTGTTTCAATCAGGATATTGCGTTTGATTTCAAAGGAATAGTTAAAAAAGTAGTGATAAAGTGTGATTTTAAGGTGGCATTCTTGGTTAGAGACATAAATGAGATAATAAGATATGACGATACATCTCATCTTGTTGTTTTATTACATCTAGCTTCATCACCTTTGGTGTGGTACAGAACAGCCGATGATGACATTGAAGAATCGGTCACTATTGATTTGCTGGACGACGATGATCCTTGGATCAGAACGACTGACTTTACCCCTAGTGGAGCCATTGGTCGATGCAGTTATTATAGAATTGCAATCCCACCTCGTTATGGTGCAAAATTGAATAAGGCCTTGGAATATCTGAGACGCCAAAGAGTGCAAAGGGTTCCGCTTAACCGACCACTTAGGATACTAAATGAGCCTGATTTTGGGGTGCCCATGTCAGATGCTTTCTTCTACATAGATTTTCAGAAGGACATTTCTTTTGATATAATGTTCTTGATTAATGCAATTGTACACAGAGGAATATTCAACCAGTATAGTTTATCAAACAAGTTTTTTGAATTGCTGAGAAATCAACCTAAGGATGTCAATGTGGCTGCCCTGAAGCACTTATGTACTTACAAGCGCCCAGTGTTTGATGCAGCTAAGAGGCTGGAAATGGTCCAAAGATGGTTGCTCAGAAATCCAAAACTTTATGAGATCTCCAAGCAGTTCGATGATATTATGGAGGTTAGAAGACTGGTTGTTACTCCAACAAAAGCCTATTGTATAGCACCGGAAGTTGAATTGTCTAATCGGGTTCTGAGAAGGTTTAGAGAAGTTTCAGACCGATTCTTGAGAGTCACCTTTATGGATGAAGGGATGCAAACACTTAATACAAATGCTCTTAACTATTATGTTGCTCCCATTGTGAAGGAAATCACATCAAACTCCTCTCCACAGAAGACAAGAATATATAAAAGAGTGAAGACAATCCTGGAAGGTGGGTTTTACTTTTGTGGCCGAAAATATTCATTTTTAGCCTTTTCGTCCAATCAACTTAGAGATCGTTCTGCTTGGTTTTTTGCCGAAGAAAAAAACATCAGTTGTGATTATATAAGAGATTGGATGGGTAAGTTTAATCAGAAAAATATTGCAAAGTGTGCGGCTAGGATGGGGCAATGCTTCTCATCCACATATGCATCAGTGGAAGTTCCTGCTAATGAAGTTAACTCGATGCTACCTGATGTGGAGAGGAATAATTATGTTTTCTCTGACGGTATTGGTATTATCACAACTGATCTTGCAGTTGAAGTTGCTGAAAAATTGAACTTGGACAAGGTACCCTCTGCTTACCAGATCAGGTATGCTGGTTTTAAAGGGGTTGTAGCATGTTGGCCCACAAAAGGGGATGGAATCAGACTTTCTTTGAGACCCAGCATGAACAAGTTTCAATCCAATCATACTACGTTGGAGATCTGTGCGTGGACTAGGTTTCAACCTGGTTTTCTTAACAGGCAGATTATAACTTTGCTTTCATCTTTGAAAGTGCCTGATGAAATATTCTGGGAAATGCAGGAAGGGATGATTTCAAAGTTAAATCAAATGTTTGTTGATGCAGAAGTGGCTTTTGATGTTCTTACCAAGTCTTGTGCTGAGCATGGAAATGCTGCAGCAATAATGTTAAGTTGTGGCTTCAGTCCCAAAACAGAACCTCATCTTAGAGGCATGCTAAATTCTATACGTGCTGCGCAGCTTTGGGGCCTTCGAGAAAAGTCTAGGATTTTTGTTTCATCTGGGAGATGGTTGATGGGTGTCTTAGATGAGTTGGGTGTGCTTGAACAAGGGCAATGCTTTGTGCAAGTGTCTACTCCTTCTCTTGAAAATTGTTTCTCAAAGCACGGCTCAAGATTTTCAGAGACAAAAAACTTGCATGTGGTAAAAGGTCTTGTGGCTATAGCTAAAAATCCATGTCTTCACCCTGGAGATGTGAGAATTTTGGAGGCAGTTGATGTCCCGGATTTACATCATTTATATGACTGTCTTGTTTTCCCTCAAAATGGTGAAAGACCCCATCCAAATGAAGCTTCTGGAAGTGACCTTGACGGGGATCTGTATTTTGTCACATGGGATGGAAATCTCATTCCACCTAGTAAGAAGAGCTGGCCACCTATGGATTACACTGCTCAAGAAAGCCGACTTCAAACACGGCAAGTCACTATCAGGGTAAGTGCTTTTTGAAATCTCATCTATGCAGTTCCATAGTTAATGCCTGTATGCTTTGTATATTAACGTAAATGGGTAATAAATAATATATGACTTGTTATGTTTACTACAAGGACTTGTAAATATTTCTTCTGATAGAGCATAAAACTTTGAGCATGCTAGGAATTGTTTTTAATTCTACGCATTAAATTGATTATATCAGGATCTGTTTCTACACATACAATTATAGCGTCAGAGTTGAATGTTGTGAGTCTGTTATGCTGCACATGTTTATGTTTATACTCTGCACATTGTCTATTAAGTATTAACTAGTCTTGATGTACCCAACATAAGGGTGAATTCTCTTGTTGAGAATGTGTTGTGAAAACAAGTCAGATGTATTAAGTTGTGTTTTCCACTCTGCAGGACATCATAGATTTTTTTGTCAAAAACATGGTGAATGAGCATTTGGGCTCAATCTGCAATGCACATGTGGTGCATGCTGATTCCAGTGCCAAAGGTGCCTTAGATCAAAAGTGCCAATCCTTGGCTGAGTTAGCAGCTGCTGCTGTTGATTTCCCCAAGACCGGGAAGCTTGTCACAATGCCCCCTAATTTGAAGCCCAAACTGTACCCCGATTTTATGGGGAAAGAGCACCACCAGTCATACCTGTCAGAGAAAATCCTCGGTAAACTTTACCGACGGATCAAAGATGCTTACGATAAAGATATTGATGCTCCCGAATTGAACTGTGCGTCTGGTGATATATATTATGATGCAGATCTCGAGCTTCCAGGATCTGCTGAATTTATTGCTGATGCATGGGAGCAAAAGTGCTCTTATGATGGCCAGTTAACTGGATTATTGGGCCAATACAAAGTGAAAACTGAAGAAGAAGTTGTCACAGGACAAATCTGGTCCATGCCAAGGTACAACAGTAGAAAGCAAGGGGAACTGAAGGAGAGGCTAAAGCACTCATACAGTTCTCTCAAAAAAGAATTTAGGCATAGTTTTGACATACTGAATTCTGATGTTCGAGACTTAAGTGATGAAGAAAAAAACTTGTTATATGAAAAAAAAGCTTCTGCCTGGTATCAGGTTACATATCATCCGAAATGGGTGAAACAGTCTGTCGATATGCAATTGAAATCTTCAGAGAACCAAGATGCTACTAGTTTGGGGAATATCTTGATGTTGAGTTTTCCCTGGATTGCTGTTGATTACCTGGCACGCATAAAGATAAGGAATCGGAAAGTTGGAAATTTTGATTCAACCAAGGAAGTTGGTTCTCTGGCGAAATATCTATCCGAAAGGTTATAGTTCTATTGTGTTTGATCATGGCTACAAGGCCACTCTGCCACAGTCAATAGGTTTTCCTTTTGGCATTTAGTTAAGCTACTTTGGTTGTAATAAGTTATTTATACTTTTACTTACTAAACCTGCATTTGCTTCTGAAACTGCAGATTGTAATCAGTGCTTTTGATTGTAGTCTGACACTGTTGTGCTTGTGATTATATAGATTGAAGAAAGTATAATGTTGTGAAACATTCAGACTTTCTGTATGTAAAATTAGTAAAAGCATAACTTGCCATTTACCTTGTAGCCTAGTGGCATACAACTTGCAATTTACAAAGGTCAAAGCATTTGATACTGAGTTCAATGCCCATTCCTCAATAAGTATCAAGACTATCAAGAACCTGGTTTTTCTATTCCCTCACTACGTAAAAAATAAAATAAAATTAAAGGTCTATAAATCACCATTGTATTTCAGTTATGGCTAGTTCTTTAAGTCTCACCACCATTGGGTGAAGTTAGATATGGTGGGACTTCAAATAAAAAACTCATAATTTCACTACTTTGTGGATTATGTAAATGACCAACATGATACAGTCACATGTAGTCATAATTTTTTGAAATGGAACACAATCACAGATACACATTCTCAAATGTTTTTGAAATTACAACATCAATTCTAAAATTACAACTTAATTTGAAATAGAATAACAACAAAATAGCACAATTTGATGCATCAGAAAGTACTCTGTGGTGGGGAATGAGGATAGGGGACAATTTGATCCATAACAATTATATGATTTAGGTCAATTCAATATGAATTACATTTTTATTGTTCGTTGTTTTAATCAAACTAAGTTCAATTAAGACATTATCTCAATCGTAAAAACGAGGATGCATGACGTTAACTTATTTTTTCAAACAACTAAGCAAATACATGTCGTTGTTGAAATTTTAAATATTGATCTACGATGGATACATAACTACAACAAGAAAAAAAAATTACAACATAGAAATTATATAGTATTTTGTTTAAAACAAAAAGGCAAACGCTAACGGGTGCCCCATGAGCACTTTTTAAGACCTTAAATAGTAACTTTTTATTGAAATGTGTAAAGTCAGGACATTGAAAATCGTAGTATTTCACTTTTTGAATGATTTTTTTTTAAATGTAATATTTAAAGAGTGTCCCGGAAGCGGCCGTCAAGAAGACAAAAAAAAAAATAGTAATTACACTCAATAGTATTCATGATAATGAAGTTACATTTTTTTGTTGTTTACAATAGAGTCATGCTATGCACGCTACCAAAATTATTCACAATAAACTTAATCACAAATACAATTTAAGATATAATAATACAAAATAAATTTATATCTTTATGAGTGAAAGTACATTCACACTCTCACTGACACTGAAACCGCATGTATTCTTGTTGTAAACAAACTTCACTGGATTCTTGACCCGTCAAATCCTAACCACCAAACCCACTCTCTTCCGTTTCACAATCGCATTCCTTTCTTTCCTTAAATCACCTTTCTACTTTCACTTTTTTTCTACAATCAAAGGTATGTTGTGTGACTCTTCATTTTCTGAAAAAGGGGTTTCAAATTTGGAACTTTATTCTGTTTTCAGTTTTGGGTATTTTATATTTATACTTTTTCATCAATTGATGCAGGTTAAGACTCATTGAAGTTGTTCATCGTGTGGTTAATTTGATCAGAACACCAGCAACTTTCTCGTACATTCTGTAAGTTTTTTTGTTACCTATGATTATGTTTTTAGTCAATTTTGCTGTAATGGGTCAACATTGTTTTTATGTTTTAATCATGTTTTGGAGGGAACAAAGAATAGAGATAAAGAAAGGTGGGATTTTTGGTGATTGTCTGAAGTAAAAAATTAATTTGCAGAATTGTTGATATCTGAAAGTGTGAAATAAAACCGTGTTTAGATTTTGAATTCATGTCTCTTTGTGTCAATTTTTTAATGTTTGGTGACTGATTTGTTGAGTTTTCTTTACAAGATGAAAATATTTGCTTTTCAATACCACATTAGTATTGGTTTATGTCGGTAATCTCAATTTGTGCGGTTTTGAATTACAGACTATGGGCAGCTTAGATTTAGAAGGAAGTGAAAAGGATTCTGTGCTGACTACTACTCAAGTGAGTATTGGTGGATTTGACACTGATGTCAAAGCTTATGATCTGGTGTCATTCTTGGAGTCGAAGATTGGATATGTCGACAGATGTCGGCTGAAGACTTCTTGCACTCCTCCAGAATCGTATCCAGAATTTACGATGATTGATACGAAACAAATTGAAAAAACGGATGACTATCAGAAGGTGGCGCCTCATGCCTTTGTGCATTTTACTTTGTCAGAATCTGCAACTGAGGCCATCAACGCTGCAGGTCGCTGTGACCTAATTTTGAATAATAAGGTATTAAAGGTGGTCAGTGGGCCACAGAATCCAAACTTCCTGAACCAAAGGAGGCGAACCGAGGCTCCTTTTAAGATGTCCGATGTAATCGTTGAAATTGGGACTTTGGTTGGCCAAACGGATTTTACCGTTGCTTGGAGAGGACCTCCTAAAGGGTTAAACTTTCTAGTGGATCCTTTTGACAGCATGTGCAAGCTTTGCTTTAATCAGGATACTACATTTGAATTCAAAGGAATAAGTAAAAAAGTAGTGATAAAGTGTGATTTTAAGGTGGGATTCTTGGTTAGAGACATAAATGAGATAATAAGATATGATGATACATCTCATCTTGTTGTTTTATTACATCTAGCTTCATCACCTTTGGTGTGGTACAGAACAGCCGATGATGACATTGAAGAATCGGTCACTATTGATTTGCTGGACGACGATGATCCTTGGATCAGAACGACCGACTTTACCCCTAGTGGAGCCATTGGTCGATGCAGTTATTATAGAATTGCAATCCCACCTCGTTATGGTGCAAAATTGAATAAGGCTTTGGAATATCTGAGATGCCAAAGAGTGCAAAGGGTTCCACTTAACCGACCACTTAGGATATTAAATGAGCCTGATTTTGGGGTGCCCATGTCAGATGCTTTCTTCTACATAGGTTTTCAGAAGGACATTTCTTTTGATATAATGTTCTTGATTAATGCAGTTGTACACAGAGGAATATTCAATCAGTATAGTTTATCGAACAAGTTTTTTGAATTACTGGCAAATCAACCTAAGGATGTCAATGTGGCTGCCCTGAAGCACTTATGTACTTACAAGCGCCCAGTGTTTGATGCAGCTAAGAGGCTGGAAATGGTCCAAAGATGGTTGCTCAGAAATCCAAAACTTTATGAGATCTCCAAGCAGTCCGATGATATTATGGAGGTTAGAAGACTGGTTGTTACTCCAACAAAAGCCTATTGTATAGCACCAGAAGTTGAATTGTCTAATCGGGTTCTGAGAAGGTTTAGTGAAGTTTCAGACCGATTCTTGAGAGTTACCTTTATGGATGAAGGGATGCAAACACTTAACACATATGCTCTTAACTTTTATGTTGCTCCCATCGTAAAGGAAATCACATCAAACTCCTTTCCACAAAAGACAAGAATATATAAAAGAGTGAAGACAATCCTGGAAGATGGGTTTTACTTTTGTGGCCGAAAATATTCATTTTTAGCTTTTTCGTCCAATCAACTTAGAGATCGTTCTGCTTGGTTTTTTGCCGAGGAAAAGAACATCACTTGTGATGATATAAGAAATTGGATGGGTAAGTTTAATCAGAAAAATGTTGCAAAGTGTGCGGCTAGGATGGGGCAATGCTTCTCATCCACATATGCATCGGTGGAAGTTCCTTCTAATGAAGTTAACTCGATGCTACCTGACGTGGAGAGGAATAATTATGTTTTCTCTGACGGCATTGGTATTATCACTGCTGATCTTGCAGTTGAAGTTGCAGAAAAATTGAAATTGGACAAGGCACCCTCTGCTTACCAGATCAGGTATGCTGGTTTTAAAGGGGTTGTAGCCTGCTGGCCTGCTAAAGGGGATGGAATCAGACTTTCTTTGAGACCCAGCATGAACAAGTTTCAGTCCAATCATACAACCTTGGAGATCTGTGCGTGGACTAGGTTTCAACCTGGTTTTCTTAACAGGCAGATTATAACATTGCTTTCAGCTTTGGGTGTGCCTGATGAAATATTCTGGAAAATGCAGGAGGGGATGATTTCAAAGTTAAATCAAATGCTTGTTGATGCAGAAGCAGCCTTTGATGTTCTTACCAAGTCTTGTGCTGAGCATGGAAATGCTGCAGCAATAATGTTAAGTTGTGGCTTCAGTCCCAAAACAGAACCTCATCTTAGAGGCATGCTAAATTCTATACGTGCTGCACAGCTTTGGGGCCTTCGAGAAAAGTCTAGGATTTTTGTTTCACCCGGGAGATGGTTGATGGGTGTCTTAGATGAGTTGGGTGTGCTTGAACAAGGGCAATGCTTTGTGCAAGTGTCTACTCCTTCTATTGAAAATTGTTTCGCAAAGCACGGCTCAAGATTTTCAGAGACAAAAACCTTGCATGTGGTAAAAGGTCTTGTGGTTATAGCTAAAAATCCATGTCTTCACCCTGGAGATGTGAGAATTTTGGAGGCAGTTGATGTCCCGGCTTTACATCATTTATATGACTGTCTTGTTTTCCCTCAAAAGGGTGAAAGACCCCATACAAATGAAGCTTCTGGAAGTGACCTTGATGGGGATCTGTATTTTGTCACATGGGATGAAAATCTCATTCCACCTAGTAAGAGGAGCTGGCCGCCTATGGATTACACTGCTCAAGAAAGCCGGCTTCAAACACGGCAAGTCACTATCAGGGTAAGGGCTTTTTGAATCTCATCTATGTGGTTCCATAGTTAATGCCTGTATGCTTTGTATATGAATGTAAATGGGTAATAATAAGAATAACAATATATGACTGTTGTTTTTCACACGAATTATTCATAGCATCGTGCTTTTGGTTAGCAATATGTTTACTACAAGGACTTGTAAATATTTCTTCTGATAGAGCATAAAACTTTGAGCATGCTAGGAACTGTTTTTAATTATACCCAAAATTGATTATATCAGGAACTGTTTCTACACATGCAGTTATAGCGTCTGAGTTGAATATTGTGAGTCTGTTATGTTGCAAATGTTTCTGTATATACTCTGCACATTGTCTATTAGCTAGCCTGGATGTACCAAACATATGGGAGAATTCTCTTGTTGAGTATGTGTTGTGAAAATGAGTCAGCTATATTAAGTTGTTTTGCCTTCCACACTGCAGGACATCATTGACTTTTTTGTAAGAAACATGGTGAACGAGCATTTGGGATCAATCTGCAATGCACATGTGGTGCATGCTGATTCCAGTGGCTATGGTGCCTTGGATGAAAATTGCCTTCACTTGGCTGAGTTAGCAGCCACTGCAGTTGATTTTCCGAAGACCGGGAAACTTGTAGCAATGCCTCCTAGTTTGAAACCCAAGCTGTATCCTGATTTTATGGGGAAAGAGCGCCACCAGTCCTATAAGTCGAAGAAAATCCTCGGTAGACTTTACCGACGGATCAAAGATGCTTACGATAAAGATATTGATGCTCCTGAATCGAACTGTACGTCTGGTGATATACATTATGATGCAGATCTCGAGGTTCCAGGATCTGCTGAATTTATTGCTGATGCATGGGAGCAAAAGTGCTCTTATGAAGGTCAGTTAACTGGATTATTAGGCCAGTATAAAGTAAAAACTGAAGAAGAAGTTGTGACCGGACAGATCTGGTCCATGCCAAGATACAACAGCCGAAAACAAGGGGAACTTAAGGAGAGGCTGAAGCACTCATACAGTTCCCTAAAAAGAGAATTTAGGTATAGTTTTGACAAACTGAATTCCGATGTTGGAGACTTGAGTGATGAAGAAAAAAATTTGTTGTATGAACAAAAAGCATCTGCCTGGTATCAAGTGACATATCATCCTAAATGGGTGAAACAATCTCTCGATTTGCAAATGAAATCCTCAGATAATCAAGAGGCGGATAGTTTAGGGAATATCTTGATGTTGAGTTTTCCTTGGATTGCTGTTGATTATCTCGCTCGCATAAAGATAAGGAATCGGAAGGTTGGAAATTTTGATTCAACTAAGGAAGTTGGTTCTCTGGCAAAATATCTATCCGAAAGGTTATAGTTCTATTGTGCTTGATCATGGCTACAAGGCCACTCTGCCACCGCCAATAGGTTTTCTTTTTGGTATTTAGTTACAGCTACTTTGGTTGTAATAAGTTATTTATATTTTTACTTACTGAACCTGCATTTGCTTCTGAGACTGCAGATTGTAATCAGTGCTTTAGATTGTAGTCTGGTACTGTTGTGCTTGTGATTATATAGATTGAAGAAAGTATACTGTTGTGAAACTTTCAGACTTTCTGTATGTAAAATTAGTAAAAGCATACAACTTGCCATTTACCTTGTAGCCTAGTGGCATACAACTTTCAATTTACAATGGTCAAAGCATTCGATACCGAGTTCAATGCCCATTCCCCAATAATTATCAAGACTATCAAGAACCCAGTTTTTCTATTCCTTCACCAAGTCTTTAAGATCTCCATTAAAGAATACAATTAAATTAAAGGTCAACAAATCACCATTGTATTTCAGTTATGGCTATAAGTCCCACCATTGGATCAAGTGAGATATGGTGGGACTTATTGATCCGATGGTAGAAAAATAACTTGTGCAAGGTACAATGCTATTTTACTTTCAATTACATTCCTTTAATTTATATATGATATTTGAGTATGAGGCTGAATGTGGTATTTATGTGAACTTGGATGTACTTCCTCATCTTGAAGAGTTACTACTTACCACTCTTGATATAAAAGTGATATTTTCATGTCTCATGTTTGTTCTTAAAGTGGACTGGTTCAGCATTATGTTCCCTCTGTCTAATGGCAAACAAGCTGAGTCACCAAACAGGTAATTTTGCAGCTCAATAGTTTAAATTTTGGCTTCCATTCTGAAACGACTCTAGTTTGAACTTTTTTATATGTTCAGATCATTACTTTGTCAAGTGCTAACTGCTTAGAGTGAAAACCTACATTTTGTTTAGCAACTGCTGTTCCTTTTGAAGAAAATTCACCCCTCCCAATCGACAGATATAGCAGTTCACTTTACAGAGTGAAAACTTCAAGCATACTAAATGTATAGCCACCAAAGAAACTTTACAAATCAATTATTCCAAAAATTGTACTAGTTCCCCACTAAAGTACATAGAGAAAGACATTTCAGAGATGACCTTGTACCATTTTAACAATCATAAATGAAGGAAATTAATACATACTGTAGCATTATGTATACACACCAAAAAAAGGCTATTCACCTTATACTAAATATAAGACTCTTGAAATTTTTCCTTATTCTTTTAACATGACGCCTTTCACTTTTTGAACTGCACTAACATACTCTTAATTATGTTAAATCTTTTTTGTAACTTGTAATAAATATTTTGTTGAAAATATTAGTAACTAATTCTCTCTCCTAAAACAATACAAATTGTCAATAAATTGAATACTACTATCAATTTTGTTTTTTTCTTTTTCTTTCACCACCAATTTAATCTGGTTCTGGGGCCAATTTTGGCATCAAGTAGTTTCGGCATCTTCCAAATACTAGTATCAACTATCTTAATTCTTGCGATTTAGTCTACAAAGTCCTACAAGGTCCTATATTTAAGGACATAGTAGTGATAAAAAGTCTTATCTCATTGATGGCAACAATATGCATTACTTTGCTCCATGATGCATGGGAGTATTTATTGATAAGCCAACTACCTGTTTCATCTCCTCCTTTATGTCAATTTCTTCTTTATGATATTTACATATTTTTAGACTTCGTGGCACCTATGCTTGGTTAACTCTGATAAATGTAGGCCATATACTTTTTTATGCTCTAAAGCCGTTAGCTTTCATTCATTTTGCTACTACTTCTAAAGCTTCACAACCATTTACTTTAAACTCAACTTTGAAATTATGATACATCAGTACAATTGTGTCAAAGACTTTAGAAAGAAAAAAAATGGCTAGTGGCATGTGATTTTCTCATAGTCTAATTTATTTTGGTTATAAATCTTCATTTATAAACATGTACTACAACCTAAACATGTGATTGCAGACAAAGTGGTTAGTAATACAGCTAATCTTGTTTCTTTTAAATCTTGTGAATTATGGACAGGTATGCAAATTAAAGATGATATTTTCCTAAGATGAAAAAAATGCCATGTTAAAGTAGTAAAGTCTATATTAGTAGAAAGGGAAAGGTAGATCAAGTTTTAATTGCTTTTGTCCATGAAGAATTGGAGATTGAGACTAAGTATCTTAGTATGTATACATTCTTGTGTGTGATTTAAATGGCAGGACATATCTTACCATATTAACAATTCTCTCTTGCACTTTCTTTTTCAGAGGAAAAATGTTAAAAATATAATCTTGATAATTATTCCACCAAAGGTCCATAGCTAAGAGGAGATGGTCCTAACAACTAATAAAGGTGAGTGGCCTATATTTTACATGCCATAACTACTAGGGGCACATTTGCAAGGCCAAAGTATTGTCAACTAAAGATATTTGTAGAAGAGTAGGGTATAAGGTATACATGATAAGAAAATAACATATCAATTTGCAAATAGTTGTTTGTCGTCTGTACAGCGCCATTCTGGTACCACCGCCAATTTTTATGATATCTTGCTCTATCTATCCATCGCTTTGTGCCCTGCGCCATCGCCTCAAAATTGCTTTCGAGCACTCCTCCCTTGTTACAACTCATGCTTTTGTGAAATCTTTTCTGACTGTCATCTTCTAGTCTGCCAAGCCAACACCTCGACCTCCTCCTTAGCCCCAAGTTTAGTAACATAGATTCGGAAAACAAGCTGGGAACTCTCATGAAAGTACTTTTTTTTTGTAATAGAGATGGCCTTAGCCCCTCATGAAAGTACTTTTAGGAGAAAAGATGTATTGCAGTTTTTGCTATAATTAATTAGAAGTTAGAACTCAGATGCAAATATATAGAAGAAAATAAAACACTATACTTAACAGCTTAGTCAATTACACTTATTGGTTCAATTATGAATCAGAGAGTCCATTTGATAAGACAAATCTTTAATTAGGCCCCAAATGTTCCTTTACCTATCAAGTGATAATACTGATTGATATGGCAAAGACTAGTTTTTCTCCAACCACTATTTGTTAATTATAAAACAATTGAAAAAATCCTATATTTATTAATGAATTCATTATCAAACAACAATTGAAATTGACAGATTAAGTTGCCTTTTATATAACTTTTCAATAATTCCAACACATCTTTCTTCTTATTTTGATCCAAATTCTAATGTTTCCCAACCACAAATCCATAATATATTGCATATTGTATATTAAGTAACTATCAAAGTGGCTATTATCTATTTATCAACACTTTGACAGCATATACATATATATATATTTTACAGATAACAGAAAAGTACATGAAAAATATAGCAGAAAATGGCATGCATGGATTTGCTACAGTTTTAAGAACCATGACATGAAATGTTCCTATTTTCTCCCTTCTGAGTTCTGATAGTTAATTAATTACTTGAAGTTGAACCACATGGATAATTCCAATTAAGTAACTCTTCAATCATCTGCAAAGCAACTCTTTCCTCTTCTTCTACTATCACCCTATTTTGAATATCATCAGCATTACCATTATTACTACCACCATCAATAATATCTTCTTTTGACCCTATCTCTGATTCAACAGTCTTTTTCTTCCCACCAAGCTCAACTCTCATAACCCAATTAGAATCAGAATGTGTTCCAGCTCTTTTTTGCCACACTCCAATGTGAGAATTATCATTATCTAGCCTCAAACAAGTAAGTGAGGGAGAAGGGTCTTTGCAATACTTTCTAAGCTTAGTACTAAGTAGCTCAGAAAGAGCCTTGGGAGACAAGAAAGAATCATCACCACCACCATTATTACTATTAGAGGTGTCAATAGCAGTAACATCTTCACCTTGTTTCTTTGGAAAATTAGTCTTAGCACTTTGACCATTCATCAAAATAGCAGCTTGATCATATGCTCTAGCAGCTGCTTCTGCTGTCTCAAATGTCCCTAGCCACACCCTTCTCTTTCTGCACATTTTATCAACAAAAAAAATGAAACTATATAATATAACACATAAACTATAATGTGACAGAAAAAAAATACAAATATATTTATAGGTGCATTGTGTGGATTGGATTGAAATAGAGTTAAATGAAGTAAATTACAACAAAGGGTGGCGAATTTCTGACACCCAAGAGCCCCACTGGCGTTGCCTGACTCCTCTGAACTTCTTTGTTTGTTGTACCATATCTTCTTTGTTGGGAATTAATAAAGCTTATACTACTACAATATGAGTAAGAGTGAAGTTGCTAAATTTATTTATATTGTGGTGTCGGTGTGGAAATTTGAGTATAGGACGGAAAGTGGGATAGTAACAGTACATATGCAATAAAAGTTTCACCAGCACAAGTTTGATAAAATCTATAGCTAACTTATTAATTAACTACTGAAATAAATGAGGTGAAGCAGGTAGGGTTCACTTTTTTGGCTATAGATAGATACTATAATGTAATGCATATGCAATGTTACAAAGCTGTGATCTACTCACTAATGACTAAACTAGACTATACTATATCCACATGTTTACACTTCTTTTACTAGTTATACATAATGTCAAGAAAACAAAACAAGTTATGTATTTTCTTTTTCTTTTTTCCTTTTGATAATGTTGTACTAATGCATTTTAACTTCAAAGATCAACTAACATTTGGTATATGGATGGTTTCCACTTTTTTGTATTGTGAAGTAGGAGCTTGGATAAGATTTCATTCATTTACACGCTTAACATATTGGTAATTGGTGGATTAAGATTGGACAATTTAGTCCAGAAATCCTAGCTCAACTGATAGAAATGTCAAGTGTCGGATGTCATGACCGGTGTTCGAACACGGGTTCCTCTACTTTGTGTATGTGAGTTTACAATGGCTTGCTATTTTGTTTATCTATCAAAAGAAAAAAATTGGACGATTTAACTTTTAATGTAGATTTTGATCAAATGATCATCAATATACTGACTGTGTGACATTTGTGTGACTGCAAGCGACTCTGAATTCGTGAAGTACTAGAATCTAACATTCATGTGTTCTTGTGAGTTTAACTCATTTAGTATGGACGTCACATTATATATGCAAGGGTCAGGATTTTAACCACGGACACCCTCCACTTGGAGTAAGTCTGGAGGTTCCACTAAGACATGAACTCCCCTGGACACCCCAACTTATTTAACTTATTTATCTTAAAGGTGATTTTTTTTATGGTTACATGATATTGGTACGAAGTTTAAGTTTCACCGCTGTTAGCCATGACTAATCTCTGTCGGGGAAGCTGTGGGGCACACAAGGTGGATTCTCTCCTCTCAATCGAATTTTCTCCATACGCATGAGCCAAAAATCGAACCCCAACCACATGCTTAAGGGGACCAAGATCCTTGCCACTTGGACCAATTCATTGTTAAAAGTGAAATTTCTAACCACTACAAAAACAAAAATCTAACATATTTTTATGTTAATTTTTTAACTTTTGGCAATTTAGTTAGTAGACATTAATGGTTAGGATCATAAATTTAAAAGAAGAACTCAACACAAACTACTACACTCCATTAGTTAGTGTTTATTAAAACGGAGTATTATTTATAAGTCTCACTTTTAGGTAAAGACTAAATTCTTTTTTGACTCAATTAGGTAAGACTATCTAACTAATGTAACAAATCCAAATAATTATCCTATAAATTAACTTTGTGAAGGGATTTCAACCAAACATTTAATTTTCAATATATTTTGGCGTATTACTTAATTTCATAAGTTAATGAAACAAAATATATAAAATTCATATTTTTTTGTAAATGAATAATTGTATTGGGTAGTTAAATTGATTTGTCATACAATATTATTATTGCAAGAATATTAAGATAATGATATTTAGTTTTCCACATAAGAATATTTGAGTATAAGAGACAAATCAATTAAGTCGGTAGTTAAACTTCATAGCCGATATTTCATATTTAGTATTTGTCATGAGATTAAGATAGCAATTGTTGTCTAAGCACACTTATAAAAAAACAAAAAAAAATCTTAAGACAATACCAACTTTTTTAATTATACTTTTTTTTTTTAATACTTTTTTTATGTCTTTCAATTAATATTTCTTATTAGTCATGATCATAATAAAGATTTTTTATTTTGTCCATTATTATACGTGTGGCTTAAGGAAAAGAAATCATTTATGGAGACAACTAATTGACTTGGTAGTCTTTGATAATTTTATGGCTGTAATGGTGTGTCTTTGGGAAGGAATGGGTCTTTGGTTGTTGAGATAGTTAACTTAACTACTACTATTTAACTAATTAACTAATTATTTAGAAAATAAAAACCAGATGTCACTTTATTATTTGAGCTTTTGTCACGTCAATTTTTTTGTAGGCCAAATGTGTTTTTTTTTGGAAATATTGTGATAGCAGCCCTTGTACGATATTACATGTGCAAGTCCATTCTATACACTGTGTTGAGGACATGAAAGACATAGAAATATGCATATAGGGGCCTTAGAGTAATGAAGTATAGGGTAGCAGTTTTATTTTGACAAGTTTATTTCAATTTTTTTTGTCACTATGTGTTTAATTTACAAAAAAATGTAAAACTCAACGGGTAAAATTTTTATTATACTGTGTTTGATTTTAAATTTGTGTCAAAAGTTGGAAAAGTTGGGAAAATCTTTCTTTGTCACCTTATTGGTTACTCATGCGCCCTACATCTTTTCCTTTTTACTTTTCCGTTACTTAAGTAGAAGACTTTATAAAGGTAGGACATTATAAATGATTTATGCAGTTTCGTAAATTTTTATTTTAATATTTTAAACATTTAATTGCATTTTTGTCCCTATTTTATCACACTCACAAAAATAGTTATCCCATTTTAAAATCGATCTTATCAAATTAAGTCGGTGTAAGATTTAACCATTCATACTTGAATTTCATCCAACATATATAACACCTTACAATAGAAATATGAGTCACGTATCTTATACATCCAACTTCTTCCATTTCTTATTAATGTGAGATTTCACCACTCACACTTAAATTTCAATATTTTTCCCCTCAATTATCACTTTTTCTCCTCAATTATCACATTTGATACAATTTTAGACCCCAAGCTAATTTTTTTTACCTTAAAATGATGATTTTGGTGCCAAAAATTGTAATTTATAGGCACAATTGAAAATTTGATGAGAAAATAACATTTTTAGGGATTTCGGGTTCGTTTGATGCACGTGATAAAATAGAGACAAAAAATATGAGAAGAATGACCAATAAATTTTTAGGCCCTTAGTATCAAAAGTCACTATTTAATTTTTAGGCTAAAAATCACCATTTTGAGGTAAAACTTATGGATTGAGATGAAAATTGCAACAAATATGATAATTAAGGACCAACAAATTTAATTTTAAAATAGGAAGACTATTTTTATAAATATGATAAAATAACGGACCAAAATGCAATTAAACATATTTTAAATTAAGCAAAAGCTAACATGTCCCCTAAGAGCACTTGTTAGTTAGTGCACTATAGATAAAAATTTTGTATTGTAAATTGTGCATTTTTTATTTAAAAGTCAAAGTTTATTTTGTTCAAGATATAATTTACTATTTTAAGCATCCTTAACATGTGCCATAAGCGCACATGTTAACATGACCCTTCAAATTATTAAATGAGAAGAGATAAATTGTATCAAAATAAATAAAATGAGAAGAGACAACAATTAGACATGAATATTAAGTATCAACTATAGATGAATAGTAAGTTATGTGTAGTAAGAACATATTCAATAAGGGCATCTAGTGAGTTTCATAGAAGGATGAATCAATTTTTTTTATTATTTTTCTTCATTGGAGGAACTTGACGTGACAAAGTGAGTATCATAAAATATGTAGAAGTAGCGTAAATAAGACAAGGTACATTATATATTAATGTTTAATTGTAATAAGATATTTCATCATCATTAATATATATGGTACCTTGTGTTTATTTTTTACCATCGAAAAAATGTGTATGAGAAAAATGTATATGAGTTGCAAAAATACCTAACATATCATTTTATTAGTAGTATATGAAATTCAAGGTAGGTTACATGAGAAAAGTCATTGGAAATGCTTCAAAACTTAATAAAACTAACAAATATTCTGTTAAAAAAACAAAACAAAACAAACAAATATAATGATATTGTTAGACCGAACAATTTTATCCAAATTTAAATACAGGATCTCACAGTTGTGTGTGAGTTTTCTGATGATAATTGTCTAGGGAAAAAATTGTAATAAAATCCTTATAAATGTGATGTTATTTTTATTTTAAAATATTGAAAATAAAACTTCTTGCTACCATGAATGATTCTGAGTTCAAATAATTGGCTTATAGTTCAACTCATTTATACCTCTATCGTCAACAAATCCAAGGACAAAATGACCTCATCAGAGAGAGCCACCACCAAAATGACCCGATATGTCCTTCATTAGAGCCACCAATGGCCAAAATATTGTACAGTTTCAATTGGTATGGGGTTTATTGATATTTGATACTTCTTTTGAGTTTTGCAGTAAATAATGAAATTGTTTTAGGTCATAAGGGACAACAATTTTTAAAGCTATATCTTCTTTTTTTTTTTTATAATAAAAGGAATTTTTTTTTAAGCTACACCTTAATGAGATATGTTGTTATTCATAGGATTATTAGGAAGAAAATTTTTGTACTTGCTCACACACACTTTAAGGGTGACTATATTTATTAATATATTTAAGTATTAATTAATGATACTTTTTAGTCAAAAAAAAGAAAAAGTATCAGTGATACTTGTTAGATTTAATTTAATATTAATCACATATGCTTAAACTGAATGATTAAAACCATAATCTTACATTAGTGCGGAAGCCATAAACAAATATAAGAGCATATGTATTAACCAGGATCTACGACATTTTGATTTATTGAGATTAAATGATTACAGAAATACCTGGATGATGAATCACTAGATATGAACAAACCATAGTCTCTCGGCAGCAATCCTGAAAAGCAAAGAGAAATGTGGGAGAGAGGCGGATGTCGTGTATTGCTCCTGAAACACAAGAAGGAGATATCGGATGATGAACACCCGGTGGCTTGTGGTTCTTCCTCAACCTGGACTCCTTATGCCTTTAGGATTCTTCAGATGGGGAGAAGAGTCGATATGCAGTGTGTCCGGTATATTGGGGACCATAGCCTATATATAGTTGATGACCTATTAGAGTTCCCATTATTCCCAAATGGACCATCCTGACATCCACTCATATTGAGTCCATATCAATTAATTAAATATCTAATTAATTATCTAATTAGAAGTCTAAATTAGCCTTATTACTTAATTTAACCACGAATCAATCAAGGCTCTTTATTGATAAATATCTAATATAATTACATAATGATATTTGCCCACATAATAATATTATTGGAATATAATAAAATATTCCAACAATACTTTATGTACCAAAAAAATAATATTAGTGATATGAATTAGTTTTTTTTTTTTTGTGAATAAAAATCTTCCCAACCGTTAATAAATATTTTCAATTTTTAATTTTCAATATTTGTTCATATGAATATAGCTCAGTTAATAGAGATATCACATTAGAAACATGTTACATAGCTCAGTTGAAATTTAAATATGAAATTTTCCACTTATTTTTCTCAAGGGGTGAATTTCTTTAAATCAGTTTTTTTCTAATAGATTGCGAAATAAGAATGTACATTTTCCTTATTATTATTATTGTTGTTGTTGAAACAAAATTAGAATAGTTTATAACTGTTTACAGAATAATACTACTATGATATTTTATCAAAATAAAAATAATACTGCTATACTATGATATATATATATACAGTAATTAAAATGGTAACTTGGGTGGTGGACAACTCAGCTACCTTGTGAAAACGGGCTTCTAGTCCATTCCAAGTAAGCAACTTCTCCATGCAAGTCAAGAAGGTAATGAATTTTGGTTTTAGATTAGTCTTCCAAAGAGACTTCTCTTTCTTCAAACAAAATATTCCCTAGATTCTTAATTTCTTCATGTCTCTTCCTTCACATATAAATATGTAAATAACAACTCAAATATACCTTTTATTATTTCCATACATAATACATTTACCAAAGAAATAGTTTCCACATTTTTTCAGCCATTATTTCTTCACTAGCCTCCTAGATTTTGTAAAAAGAAATTAAATTTTAATTCATCACCTTAATTAATATCCTCTGTGGTTAGGAATTAGGATAGAAAGTGTGACGCAAAATGCCTCAGCTGCTACATGGGACACTTAAGGTAACCATAAGTGAAGTTGATAGGTTGCAAGCTGGATGTAATTTGGATTTCTGTCGAAAGGTATATTCATAAAAACTTTCTCTTGTTTTTATAAAGTGACGATTGTTTCCACTTATAAACATATCTTTAGGCGTGCATGTTGTTGCCAAATTTTTTAGTTTCCATTTAATTATGTTAAAAAAATTTAATGTGGTTATTATTAAAGAGTATGTCCTAAACACGAGTTTATAAGTAGAGGCGTCTTCACCTTACAAGTTAGTTTTATAGGGTTGTATTAGATTCAACTCAAAATTGTAATATGGTATCAGAGTCTCACCGTAAGGAAAGGTAATCCTCACCTTACGATAATAGTTATTATGATGTTGAATGATAAAACCATCAAAATAATTTGAGTAATTTTTATGTATAGGAAGCTCTTGGCTGAAAATAAGTTCTTCAAAACAATGCAGAGTTGGATAGTTCTGAAAGTAGGACATAATAAAACCCTCTATTTTTAGCAGCCATGTAAAGAATAGTTGTTGAAATAAATAATCTTTTGTCATGAAAGTTCAATAAAAGAACTATTGGTTACTCTAACATACTTCTATCTAAAAGACACTTTTATCATCCAATTCCAATCAGTTTGCACAATAGAAATTTCATGTTAGACATGACTTTCACACATTGATACCATCTGTTATATATGTTTCCTATTGCATTGCTTTCTTTTCAAGACAAAATTAACATATTTATTGAAGCTTATAATTTATTTCAATCTGTGTTACTATTTCATTTTCTTGTCAAATATTGTGGAACAAAGGGCACAACAAACAAGGGGAAGAGATTTCTAGCCCAAGTCAAAGGTTGTCTGTTGTGCAGGCCTGAGGTACATATCTTAACCACATTCTTAAGCAAAATGCTTCTTCATTTTAATGTAATAATCTTCAAAATCTTAACATGCAAAACCACTTGTTATGAAGATTGTTGGGACAAGACTCTATGCAACGGTTGATTTAGATAAAGCAAGAGTTGGACGAACCAGAATGATCGGGAACCAACCCTCAAACCCGAAATGGAATGAGACATTTGAAATTTATTGTGCTCATTACATATCGCACATTGTATTCACTGTCAAAGATGATAATCCAATTGGAGCAACTCTAATCGGAAGAGCTTATATCCCTGCCGAGAAAGTTCTCAAGGGACCTATAATTAACAGATGGGTTGAGATATTGGACGAAGAAGATCATCGTCCTGTACCAGGTGGTTCTAAAATTCGTGTTAGCATACAATTTTCTAGTGTCACTGAGGACAGAAACTGTTTATGGTCTCAGGGAATACATATGCCATATTTAGGAGTTTCGCGTACATTTTTTGACCAGAGACAAGGTTGTAGTGTTACTTTATACCAAGATGCTCATGTTCCTGATAGTGTTCATCCATGGATTCCAATCTCTGGAACAAAATATTATGTTCCTGGACGATGTTGGGAAGATATTTACAATGCAATTATGGATGCTAAACTCTTTATTTACATAACTGGTTGGTCTGTTCATACTGAAATAACCTTGATTAGGGACCCAAACAAGCCAACAGAAACTAGCATCACCCTTGGAGAAATGCTCAAGAGAAAAGCCAATGAAGGTGTTAATGTTCTTATGCTTGTTTGGGATGACAGAACTTCTGTTCCGGGCTTTAAGAAAGATGGTTTGATGGGAACACATGATCAAGAAACTGCCGAGTATTTTAAAAACACAAAAGTACATTGTGTTTTATGTCCGCGTAACCCTGATGGTGGAAAAAGCATAGTTCAAGGTTTCCAAATTTCAACTATGTTCACTCATCACCAAAAGACTATAGTTGTTGATGGCCATCATGTTGAAGAATCACAGAAGCGAACCGTTATAAGTTTCATAGGTGGTATTGATCTGTGTGATGGAAGATATGATACCATGGAACACCCTTTGTTTTCAACATTGAATACAATCCATCATGATGATTTTCATCAACCGAATTTCCCAGGTGCTTCTATTAAGAAAGGCGGTCCTAGAGAACCGTGGCATGATATTCACTGCAAGCTAGAAGGACCTATTGCATGGGATGTGTTGTACAATTTTGAGCAGAGGTGGGAAAAGCAAGTTGGGAAGAAATTCTTATTCCCAATTGAAGTTCTTGACACAGTTCTAATCCACCCTTCTGATGCAATGATATCAGAAGAAGATGGAGACACTTGGAGTGTTCAGTTGTTTAGATCAATCGATGGTGGCGCTGTTTCGAACTTCCCTCAAGCACCGGATGAAGTTATTGAATTAGGCCTTGTTAGTGGGAAAGATAACATCATTGATAGAAGTATTCAAGATGGTTATATAAATGCTATTCGGCGAGCGAAAAACTTCATCTACATTGAAAATCAGTATTTCCTAGGGAGTTCATATGGTTGGCATGCAAGTGATATTAAAGTCGAGGATATTGGTGCTTTGCATCTCATACCAAAGGAGTTGTCATTGAAGATTGTTAGCAAAATTGAAGCTGGTGAAAGGTTTGTTGTGTATGTAGTGATTCCAATGTGGCCAGAAGGTATACCTGAAAGTGCCTCAGTTCAGGCAATATTAGATTGGCAAAGAAGGACCATGGAGATGATGTATTCTGACATTGCCGATGCCATAAAAAAGAAGAACATTGAAGCACACCCTCGCGATTATTTGACATTTTATTGCCTTGGCAAAAGGGAAAGTAAGAAAGATGGAGAGTATACTCCTCCAGAGGAACCAGCGCCTGACAGTGACTATCACAGAACACAAAAGTCTAGGAGGTTCATGATCTATGTTCATTCCAAGATGATGATAGGTAACATGTCAATTTATCCTATATATAAATGATACGTTCTTATCCAAAGTTCAATCATTCAAATAAAAATATTTAGGCAGTTTCTAAGATGGGGAAGTGTTTCATATGGTTTTCACTTTTCAGCGTCGAAAATTGTTTGAAACTCTAACAACGATTGATGTCATTCCTCATCCTATCGACTGAGATAGTGACCAAATCGTTGTCAATTCCTCAAAAAACAAGAAAATGAATAGTAGTGCCTCAAAAGTCAACTTATATTTGTTTTCTCTTGTTTTTGTGAAATTAACACTGATTAGGTGTTTGTGTTAGTAGTAAGAACATGGATGACTTTGAAATTATACTACTTAAAATTGGTGATGTCGGACGTCATCAAAGTTTTTATTGATTTTCGAGTATGAATTCACCGCAAACCACACAAAACACTTCTCCACTCTAAAAATTGCCAATTTTCTAACATAGTTTCATCATTCTAGTGTTCAAAAGCACACACATGCTAATATTGAGCCTTACCCCTTTCGGTTTCGAACAAGCAAAACAGAAATTCCAAGTTTAGTGATCTAAAATATAAGCAAATCTAAACTAATTTTATCAACAATATGATATATCATTTCTAAAAGAAGTTACTAATTTATAGCAGCAAATTATATCAGTACAATTATTTTTTCATAAACAGCCTTTTGAAAAATGCAATTACTTTTAAGACAAATAAAAATATTACCTACCTAATTAGCATCACTTTTCAGTTTCTACTTATATTCAAAACCGTAGAAATTGTATATTCGGCATAATTAACATTTTTAAGCTGCTATAGTGTCAAATTATGCATTGAGTAATAGACTAATTAACAATTAATTGTCTGTTTATTGATTTTGTTGATAGTGGATGATGAATACCTAATGATTGGTTCAGCAAACATAAACCAAAGATCAATGGATGGTGGAAGAGACACAGAGATTGCAATGGGTGCATTCCAACCTCATCATCTAACATCCACATCCACATCCAATATTGGCTCACAAAGACCACAAGGTCAGATTTATGGGTTCAGGAGAGCATTATGGTATGAACATATTGGTGATAACAGTGACGATTTCGATGAACCTGAAAGTGTGGAATGTGTGAAACTTGTGAATCGTGTTGCCGAGAGGAATTTGAAATTATATTGTGATGATACATTGGATGAAAGTGTAAATACTCACCTTTTGAGGTATCCTGTTGAAGTTGGTGAAGATGGAAGTGTAACATCACTTCCTGGAATGCAATATTTTCCTGATACAATGGCTTTGATTCTTGGTTCAAAATCTGATTACCTTCCTCCCATACTTACCACCTAGCTAGCATATTCATTCATTCATTCATTCATCACATAACAAACATAAAACCTTCCACTTTCATGAGGTAGCACAGTGAATACAAGTTTGTACATTTTACCAAATGTAGGATGAAAAAACAAGTAGAAAGAACTCTATTGACAATTGGTATTGAAATTTCATGCTCCCAAGAAGTTCACAGCTGTAATATCCAAATTCTAATTATATTTCAAAGCGCCTACTAATTATGTTTTTTGCATTGTAAACTATATAAAACTATAAAGGTTCAAATTTCTTTAACTTCTATTTTTCCTTGACATTTAGCTTGCAGTCATCATTGACTGCAGGCTGCTGCAACACTACTGCCTTGTGCTTCCCACTCAGCAACTGCATCCCTTTGGCTCATCAGAAACAGCTGATTCAAAATGTGTGCTACCTTGGATTTTCTTGATAATATTCTCTTTGAGAGTTTAATCAAATCATCAGATGAGAGACTGCACAAATATATTTCAAGTTATGACATGAGCAACAAAACAAAACTACATTAGAAGATTTATGAAACAAGAAAATTACATTTAATTAC
Organism: Trifolium subterraneum; assembly: GCA_951799995.1. Classification (NCBI taxonomy): domain Eukaryota; kingdom Viridiplantae; phylum Streptophyta; class Magnoliopsida; order Fabales; family Fabaceae; genus Trifolium; species Trifolium subterraneum. The sequence goes on along the minus strand of OX637468.1, from coordinate 50,578,234 downwards.
TATACATAATAATAACTTGCCTCATTGGATGAAGTAAATCTTTCATTTCATCAAGCAAATTCTCTAACTGCCTCATTTCATCTTGACTTTCCAGGCTTAGAGGGTTTTGTAATGATGTAGTGACAAGAACGATGCAGGATTTCATAAAACTCTGAAGATTAAATGATATTAGTGAAGGAAAAGATAGATTTACTCATAGTAATAATAATAGTATAATATATATATTGACATGAGCCTATTAAATTTTTGGTGAACACAGATACCCGGGAGTTTGATCGGATATGTACTACTCATTATTCAATCATGTCATATTTGTAAATTAATTCATTTTAAAATAAGTTCAAAATTTAAATAAATTTTTCTTACAAGGTACCGGTATCCAATCAAACTCCAAAGTATTTCAAAAAATTCACCTAATTTTCTTTGAAGCCAGAGCCTATTAATTTTAACATAAGTTAAAAGCATTATGCAAAAAGAAAAAGAAAATAAAAATGGGCGTACCTTCATAATGGGATCTTTCACCTTATTAGGATCTTTCACTAAACTATCCAACCAATCCCAAAAGCTGTCAGGATTCATAGACAACTTAATTTCATCTTTAGCCTCGGCAAGACAAGCAATATCTAGAGAATCATGCCTTAATGTGGCAATGACCAAAGGGTTTCCAATACATTGTAATGCTCCAGCCACTACTTGCACACCTATATGCTTATTGGTCCTTCCATCCGAGAGGACTTTCCAGAACTTTGGTTGCAAATAATAGGTTATACCGCTATTGCTCAGCATGGCTTCCAGTAAGCTGAAATGATTTCTAGAACTTAGATGAAGCATACATGCAGCCACAACAATTCAATGAAGAAACATTAGAGTGGATATACCACCATGTCTTCTAGTCCATTGTTCAGTCCAATTTGAATTTTGTCTAGAGAATTCAAGTAGTGCTTAGCAAGGTATTCATGCACCCCTTCTAAATTTGTTTGGCCATTCAACCTCTTAATTGACTCTTGGTGAATAAGCCACTCAGTCATAGTTGATTTGGTGGCATATATGACCCCATCCTTCAATAGTGATGTCCACAGTAAAAGTCTATCTATTAAGTAGAGCAAATTGATGGGAGATATGTCGCTAGCTCTCTGTATCCTTGATAATGGTATAGTATTTTCCATAGCTCTATAAAATAGCATAAACTGGTTCAGCTCCTCACCCTCTTTTGTATCAGATCTCCTCATCAAGCTTTCAATAAAGGCTCTCCATGGTATTTTATCTTCCAATTTTAGTGAAAAGAACCGGTACACTTTATTATCCAGTTTAAGTACACCAAACATCATCACCAGAAAGTTTGTAAGTTGATCATAATTCAAGTCATTCTCACCTCTTAGCTCACGATAAATGATGTGTTCCACAATATCCGCACAAACTTGAGACTTTCTAAGGATCACTATATCTTTATTCATTTTGGCATTCCAACCAAGGGGAGAAATCTGTTCTAAATAAGCTGCTATTAAGAGGTTTGTATAATCCTCCAACCTTGTGTGTGCCGTTTCACCGTTCACAGTTACTGTTTTTAGAAGTTCCACGACATCCCATATATGCAAGAATGTGGAAAATCGATGAGCTTTAGGGATTTTTTTATCACGACGGTCATAGAACTTCCCGAGGATTTTGAAAACACGAAAGCCAACAGAGGCCAATTCTGATTCCCAATACTCCGTCACAAAAATGTTTAAAGCTCTAAGGCTGATAGAAAACAACCTTGTTCCATGTGGAGTAAGAAAAGGAGCAACCTCTTGTTTCATCCAACTCAGTTTAGGGAAGAGTAAAAACCAAGTATTCTTCACCTTTCGAACACCCAAATAGTTCACCAAAAAATTTACATGCTCTCCGGGATCTCTAGCTTTATATGAAGAAAGACTTTTAAGCCCTAGCACAATGTTATTCTTCCAATGCGTCCAACAGCTGAATAAGGTTTCAGTAGAAATTGTTTTTTTCATCAAGATTTCTTCAACTAAATCCTCAAACATGTTCCTATGACAGTAATATTCAGAGATGTTTGCTGTAAAGTGATCCTCTAGAAGTTTTCTTAAACATAGCATTTCTCCCCTCACCCAATTATTGGCAACACAAACTTTATAATCCCCAAAATCACCCTTCTTATTTGATAAAATTTTGGTTTCAGTTTCAGCAAGGAGGTAAAACTCATTTGAAACTTTCTTTGCCAATGAGAGTGATTTTTTAAAATACTGCTCCTTAATTTCAAATGGCTCTAGAGGCCAACCCTCTCTTCCTTCCGTCCAAAGAAAATTGGCAAGTATACTCAAAAATTCAATGTCATAAGCTTCCGATTGAGCCAAATCAGAATTTTCACATTTATCCAAAGTTATCACCTCTGTTAGTTAGCAAAAACAATATTATTGAAAATAACTTAAATATTATTGCAATCAAGATATAGCAAGTAAACAAAATGAAAAAAAATAACATCAAAACAACAATGATTTGACATCATTCCCTCATCCACATACCACATTCCCTCTGTTTTGGTAAATGAAGCTAATACAAAAGAGTTAGAAAAAACAAAAAATCAGAAACATGTACTCAAGAAGTTTTTCCAATGCCTAATTTCCAAAACAATTAAGTATTCATACACAGATTATAAGCAAACTGGCAAGTGCACTAAAAAATTCAATCTCATAAGCTTGCAATTGAGCCAAATCAGGAACCGAATCAGAAACATTACACATTTCCTCTGTTTTGGTAAATGAAGCTAACACAAGAGTTATAAAAAAAAATCATAAACATGTACTCAAGAAGTTTTTCCAATGCCTAATTTCTAAAACAATTAAGTATTCATACAGATTATAAGAAAATTTAGTTTCACATTACCTAAAGATTGTTGTGGAGATGGAAGAGAATCATTGTTGGAATCCATATCTGCTGATGGTTGAGAATCATTGTTGGAATCCATAGCTAACATGATAGCACTGTTACCTTGTGCTTGAAGGAATCGATTTGTGAGCAATGTTGATGGTGAAAAGAAGAGATCGAAAATGGAGTGAATGAATGAGTAAGAAGATGAAAAGTAAACCCTAAAAGAATGTTCTAGAAACTGAAATGTGTATGAAAATATGAAATGGAAAATAAGAAATAAGCAAATTCTTACAGTGTGTCTGTATATATAGACATAAAAGGATGAAACGGTATCGTTTGATAGTAATTGGATAAGAATAAAAAGAGAGTGGGTTTTGATTTGTAGGAATAGGAACGAGTTGTTGCTGAATTGCATTGCAATGCATTTTTTGTGCTGTGCAGAGCGCAACGAGGCAAGCAAGGTTAGTTAGTTTCAAACGTTCTACAGTTGGGATTGGGATTGTGTGTCTTTATATGGGAAAGGTATCTTGCATTTCGATCAAATTGGTCTGTATGATGAATCAAAGGTTACACAATAAGCCACGTGTACGTCAACGAGAAACACACTATTGCTGCTGGCGTCAATGAATCAATCAATCCTTTGTTATTTATGGAAGCATAACGAATCATATCCATTGCTTTTTGTTTTGTTTCTTTTTTTGTTGATTTTTTTTTTATAAATTATAGAAACTAAATTTAAATGAAATTCCAACAAATAAAAATTAGTTTAATAATAATATAAAAGACATTAATTTTTTTTTTAAGAAGCTAAATTAACCCACACAAATTTGTACTAGAGAGAATCGAACCTAAGAAGATAAATTGTCAGGCTTGAATCAATCTAGTGAAATTAAGAAGATCTATCCTTATTTGTTCATTTTTAAAAAGTTGAGCTAGATTCCTGGTATAAAGGAGAACAATATAATTAAAAGAGAAAGATCCTAATATTATTGGGTTACGATTTTAATCGGTAACCTTCGTTTCACACCATCAATTTGAGTTTAGAGTTGTAACATGAAAGTCTTTAGAATTAGAGTATCATTATCCCATGAACTCATATGGGTGCATTAAATGGGTCCCACTTTATTCTTTATACTCTCTGTCCTAAAATAACTGATCTATTTTTTTACTTTGAGTACTATTCATATGATCTACTTTGACTCTATTTTTCTACTAATATATAGATGCAAATATTAGCATATGAGATGTTGTTTGATTTGTCTCGATGAGTATTTTCAAAATATATAATTTTTAATAAAATATAATTTAAGATATTAACAATTAAAGTTGAACGTTGGCAAACGTGACAGTGGTCAACTAGGTCAGTTATTTTGGGACGGAGGGAGTATTATTTTACACTTCCCAATTGTTTAAACAACTCAACCACATTTCTCAAATATCCATACAATTATTCAAAAACTCTTAAATGGGTCCCACATGTTTTTACACATTTATATTTTACAATTATATATATAAATGTATAATTGAAACAAAATAATTCAAATATATCAAAATAAATTAAAAAGAATACAACATATATTTAAAATAAATCAAGGTGTATGATATGGAAATTTTCCAAGGTGTGAGTTATTTTGTGCATTTGGATTAAAAATAGAATTTTGAAAATTTGGGTTGCTTTGATTTGGATTAAGATGTGCATTTCCAAAATATGAGAGATTTTGTTGATTTGGAATAGGAGGATTGCCACAATTTTGAAATAAATTGGACCAAAAATTTTTGTGATTGTGATTCATTGACAAAAAAATGTGTAGAGAGAAAATTATAAGATGAAAGTAAATTAAAAGACATGAAAAATTATGAGGAACATTTTAAATATAAATTTTTTCCTTCAATGCAAAATATATCCGTTCGATGGTTTTAATGTAGCAAAGTATAATTTATTATTTTTATAATAAGTGTCAACCACTTTCATATATCCGTTGCAAATAAAAAATTAATTAAAGTGCCAACCAATCTTCTAAGAAGCGGCCATATGCAGAAGAACGTTGGTATATAACGCACGACAATTAAGTTTGAAATATCCACATGACTCTGACAAAAAAACTTTGGACACAGACGATGTGCTCTTAGAGATCTTATCGGTTACAGACCTTATCGACGCAGACAAAAATTGTTGGAACTAATAGAACACTCCTTCCTATTGATCGAGTGATGATATATCGAATTTTTATTTAAAATCCTAATGAGGAAGATCGACAACCAATGTGAGTGGACAAGGATAATAAAGATGATGTACATTGTTAAGTATGGCTATCCCAAAATCAAATAATGAGAAGGAAAAAAAAAATCAAAACCTGGAAGCTCAAACATTAACAATTAAAATAAGTTGTGAAAAATAATTTGGAACCTAAATGTACCTCAAAGAATTAGATTTGATTAGTTAGATTTGATTAGATTAGATTGTTTTGCGCGCGTTTGATCTAATAAAAAATGTTAAGAGATTTGATAGAACACTTCGATTGTATAGTGGTTAGACCTACACACACTATAAGTGTGGTGACGGTGAAATGGAGAATATATACGATTCAAACCCCAACCCTTCCAATAATATCTTAGACCTACACACATTATAGGCCAATTAGGGTTATTGAGATGTTAACACATATAATCATATGTATCGGTATTGGACACCAATGCATATCTAACATCGAAATACGCTTAATCAAAAGAGTTTCTGTGTTAATATACCGTTGTTATTGTGGCACATGTAGAGGTTTTCTTTAATCTATTTTACTGATGTCCTAAACAGGCAACCTGTGAATTCAGCAACTTTATATCTTATTTACAAAATTTAACAAGTTATCTAACAAAAAGATGAAATAATAAATTTATAAAAAAGGGAGTAATAAATTAACTATAATTAAATTCTCATAAAAAAAATACTATAATTAAATCATCTACATCTTCTGCAACAAAAGAAAAACATTATTTGGATTGAAAACATTCTTCATTGGAGTTGGAGCACAAGGTTGAGAGAACTAGTGCTGCCTCTTTTTCTCCACACCTTCAAACTGTAATTTTCCATCTTTCCTTGTCTTACCATCAAGGATCTGTTTTGATTTCATCTTGACCGATTTAACAAGAAATGAGAACTCATCTTTATCGTTGTTATCCTTCTGCATCATGTTTTCATTGCCAGAATCTTCAAAAGACATGTCCATTACTTTGGGAAGTGAAAATTCCATTTGACCCTTATTGTCCTTGTGTGCTAGCTGCTGCCTGGCATATGCAGCACTCCTGATAACATCCACAATTAAAAGTGAGTTTTCTACAAGAAATGAAAAACATCATATACAAGCATCTTGAACTGCAGAAAATACCTTTTAAATTGCGGATCGGTGGGATCAATAGCATAGTCAGAAGAGAAACAAAGTGCAAAACGTGGATCATCGCTATATGTACTGTTTGGTACTTTACCCTCATCAATAATAACATTCTCCTTCCCCATTTTGTCCCTCCCTTTTTTAAATTTTAGATTATATCCTTTGAGACTGGTTTCTATCCCCTTGTCATCAGCAAGCAATAGTTCAAGCTCTTCTTTGCTTGCTTTGTCATCTACAACCATATCCATATGTTGGAGCTTATCTTTGTTATTTTTACTACTTTGTGCCTTCTTCCTCTTCTTAACACAAGGTTCCTCCATGAAGAACTCATCTGCTTCTTCAATTGCTTGTTGATCGCTATCATCATCTGATGAACACTTCAATTTATTTTTGTTGGCCTTCTTTTTCTCACGCCTTTTCCTCAGAGATGCTTCCAAAACTGTTTCTGATCTTTTATTCTTCTTTTCCATTAATTTTTTATTTAGACATTCCAATCCTGAATGGAAGGTCACCTCCATCTCTTGGCCAACGTCATGCTCAGCATCTTCATCTGAACCATTGCCTGAATAGACCAAACTACGATACATGTCTTGTTTTCTAGCTTTTTCATTAAGCTGGTCATCAGTCTCACTGCTGTCATCACTTTCACTCGCATCAGAAGCCAAGTAATCTTCCCGTTCCAACTGAGCAAGCTATTATAGCAGAAGGGAAAAGAAGAAAAGTACATTTTAGTATGAAACAATTTCAAAACATAAATATAAAAATGATACATGAGAATATGAATGCTTCCCGGTTTCTTCTGCCACTCAGATACGTAACAAATAACAAAATAGACACATGTACAAGATACATCGATACTGCAAGTTATGAGCGCACTAAAGCATGTTATTAATATATAGTTAAAGTGGGTTTGCGACTTGTCAGCTTATATGTATGTGCATGAAATGCATATTTACAAACATATACATCACTGGAGGATTGGTTATGTATTTCATACGCAAAAAGAAATTGCATTGAATGATAAAACAATGACATAAAGTATGTGGCACACAAGGAGTGGCGTCTAAGTATGCTCCACATAGGTGGTCTTAGGAAAGGATTGATAAGCTAGTTCAGGGGATATTGAGCCTAATTTTGGCATTTAACCATTACATTGGAGAAAGGAGAGCATAAGATATTTCTAAGGGCTTCCCCAAGTAAAGCACAAGCCTCTCTGTGAACCATGATTAAGGGAAGGCCTTGCAAGATGAAGGAAAGGGGTATTGTAAAGATTACAAATAGCTGCTAGGGGAATGGAAGCACAAAAAATTTTGTTTGAAGAAATTGATGCACGATTTTCCCCCAAGAAGAGAGCCTGAATTGCCACAATTAATATAGTGAATTACAATACTACGTTTTACCCCATTTTTTCTGATATTCATTAGATGTTTACCATAGACTAGGACAGTGCTGACCTGCTCATCAGTAAATTTCCGTCTCAAGGTCCTTTTGCGAAGGGGGTCATCATCATCCCAAGTAAAATCAACTTTACTGTGCTGAAGTGCTCGAGGACCGAAATCTTTGACTACGTAGTTTGTAGGTACCTGAGCATTGAAAGGAGTCAAAATCTACCAATTATTATCATACAACATAAATAAGCATATATAAATGTTATATACCTCTGTCACAACATCCCTAGGCTCCTGTTTGAATTCCCAAATGTCAGGAATAAACCTTAAATCAAGTGGACTAGATAAAAACTCAAGACCATTACATTCTTTGTAAATGTGAGCTGCTGTAGTACTTGAGTCACACTCCACCACAGCATGATAGAACCTGGAGAGTGTTGGGTTTTTGGGCTCCCTTCCTATGTGGAGAAAAGTCCAATTTTATTAGCCCATTATGTCTCACTTATATAAATGGAGAGTGGTCATACTAGGGTTATCAAGAGAGTAAATTTTGTGAGAGAACAACCTTCAAAAAGAGAGAAAAGAGGAGAGAAACCAATTCCCGTTTTTGACACAGCAGTCTCACTAAAACTGAAATTCCCGATTCGTTAACCGTTGGAATTGGCTCAAATTTGGAGGGCATATTCGCAGCTTCAGGGGCTACACTTTCACCGTTCGGATCGTCGAAATCAGGTCTGGATCGTGAGATATTTTGATCGCAGTGCATCAGTATTTTTGGGGATTTTTTCATCTTCTTCTTCTTGTTTTGCAAGCTTTAGTGTTTGTTGTGTAATTGGTTGTTAGCACTTGTTTTGTGCATCACTTTGAGACTCTTTTGTACCCATATTTGATTATAGTGGAGCTATTTCTTTGGTCTGAACGACCCGTGGTTTTTTACTCTCACATCGAGGGTTTTCCACGTTAAAATTCCGGTGTCTTTATTTTGCTTTATTGTCTACCATATTATTTGTTGTTGATCCTCAAGGTTCTTACAAGTTTGGGGAATTTTATTTCCGCTGCGTATTGCTCGTTATTATTATTATTGTGCTAATTCCCCATCAGAGTGGCATCAGAGCTCTTGGTTAAGGGCAATTTTACTTGTTTGAGCGATGGAGTCAAATACAAATATGAAGATGGTATTGTTGAATGGTTCTAATTACCATTTGTGGAAGGGCAAGATGAAAGACTTGTTATTTGTGAAGAAATTGCACTTACCGGTATTTAGTTCCACAAAGCCGGATTCTATGTCTGATGAAGAATGAGAGTTTGAACACTTACAGGTATGTGGTTTTATTCGGCAATACGTTGAAGATAATATTTATAACCATATTGCTAATGAGACACATGCAAAAACTTTGTGGGAGAAGTTAGAGTCCTTGTATGCCTCTAAATCAGGGAATAATAAATTGTTCTTGTTGAATAGCTTCATAAGTTTGAAGTATAAGGAGGGGACTTCTATTTCAGATCACTTGAGTGAATTTCAGGGGCTCCTTGATCAGATGTCAGGAATGGGTATTAAATTTGAAGATGAACTTTTGGGACTATTTCTATTGCTATCTTTACCAGAGTCTTGGGAGACGTTTCGGGTTTCTATTACAAGTTCTGCTCCTAAAGGTGTTGTTTCTTTGGAAACGGCTAAGGGTGGTATTCTTAATGAGGAGATGAGAAGGAAGGCACAAGGTACTTCATCTCAATCCGAGGTACTTGTCACTGAAAATAGGGGGAGAAGTCAGAAGAAAGAACCGAAGGGTGGTAGAGAGAATAGCAGAAGCAAGTCCAAACGGCGATACAAGAATATGGAGTGTAATTATTGTCATAAATCAGGGCACATACAAAAGTACTGTTATCAGTGGAGAAAAGATAACAAAGGTAAGAAGGGTAAGCAGAAACAAAGAGATCATGAAGATCATGATGATGATCGTGTTACTACTGCTATCAATGATGATCTTGTTATTCTCCGTGATCATGAGTCCATTAATCTTGTATCAGATGAGAGCATGTGGATTGTTGACAGTGGTGCTACATTGCATGTTACACCGAGGAAGGAGTTCTTCACATCTTATACTTCCGGTGACTTTGGAGGGTTGAAGATGGGTAATGATGGTGTAGCTAAGGTAATTGGTGTTGGTGATATTTGCTTGCAAACCAACATGGGAATGCAATTGTTGCTTAGAGATGTCAAACATGCTCCAGATGTCCGTTTTAATTTGATCTCTGTGCATATGCTTGATGATTGTGGTTATGATAATCACTTTGGTTCTGGAAAGTGGAAACTCAGTAAAGGTAACTTGGTTGTGGCTAGAGGGGAGAAAAATTCTAAATTGTATTGGACAAAAGCTTTGGTTGCTAGAGACAGTGTGAATGCTATCGACATGAAAGCATCTTTGTGGCACCGAAGGCTTAGTCATATCAGTGAAAAGGGGCTGAATGTTTTAGCCAAAAAGGATGTACTTCCGGGATTAAAGAATGCAGATTTGGAGAAGTGTTCTCATTGCATGACTGGTAAACAGACTAGAGTATCCTTCAAGAAGCATCCTCCCTCAAGAAAGTCAGAGTTGCTTCAATTGGTGCATTCTGATGTTTGTGGTCCATTAAAGGTAAAATCTTTTAGTGGTGCACTTTATTTTGTTACTTTTATTGATGACTGTTCCAGGAAACTATGGGTATATGCTATAAAGACAAAAGACCAAGTGTTGGAGAAATTCAAAGAATTCCATGCTTTGGTTGAGAGGCAATCAGGTAAGAAGCTAAAATGTGTTCGTTCTGATAATGGTGGTGAGTATTGTGGTCCCTTTGATGTCTATTGCAAGCAGCAGGGTATTGCACATGAAAAGACTCCTCCTAAAACTCCTCAGTTGAATGGTTTAGCAGAGAGGATGAATCGAACACTTGTTGAGAGAGTTAGATGTATGCTCTCTGAAGCTAAGTTGCCTCAACATTATTGGGGTGAAGCACTGTACACGGCGGTGCATGTTATCAATCTCACTCCTACTGTTGTTTTGAACAGTGAAGTTCCAGACAAAATTTGGTTTGGAAAGAATGTCAAATATGATCATTTGAGAGTCTTTGGTTGTAAGGCTTTTGTGCATGTTCCAAAGGATGAAAGATCCAAGTTGGATGCAAAGTCAAAACAATGTATCTTCATCGGCTATGGGCAGGATGAGTTTGGTTACAAGTTTTATGATCCTATAGGGAAGAAACTTATCAGAAGCCGCGATGTTGTGTTCATGGAAGACCAAACTATTGAAGACATTGATAAGGTGGAGAAGACTACACCCAAGAAAGATGTTAGTTTGTCTAATATTGATCCAGTTCGGTTGCCTGTTCATAATCTGGATACTATTGGTGGTGATGTTCAGAATGGTGAGCCACATGAGTATGTTGATGATCAACAACTTGGAGAAGAGGTATATATTCCAGCTGATAATGATGAGGAGAATGATATGTCACAGGATGAGAATCTTGGTGAAGCTCCAGAATCATCTCAAGTTCAACTTAGGAGGTCCAACAGACAGAGACAACCTTCTACAAGGTATAATTCTGATGAATATGTGACTTTGACTGATGAGGGTGAACCTGAGTATTTTCAAGAAGCCATGGAAAGTGATGAAAATCAAAAGTGGTTGGATGCAATGAATGATGAGATGAAATCCTTGCATGATAATCACACTTATGATTTAGTGAAGTTGCCTAAAGGCAAAAGGGCTTTGGAAAACAGGTGGATATATAGAGTCAAACATGAGAGTAACTCCGAGTCTCCAAGGTATAAAGCCAGATTGGTGGTGAAAGGTTTCCGTCAAAGAAAGGGTGTTGATTTTAATGAGATTTTCTCACCTGTTGTGAAGATGTCATCAATTAGAACCGTGTTGGGTTTGGCTGCTACTCTTGATCTAGAGGTTGAGCAAATGGATGTGAAAACGGCTTTCCTTCATGGTGATTTGGAGGAAGAGATCTACATGAAGCAACCCGATGGTTTTCAAGTTAAAGGCAAAGAAGACTATGTGTGTAGATTGAGAAAGAGCCTATATGGGTTGAAGCAAGCTCCAAGGCAGTGGTACAAGAAGTTTGAGTCTGTTATGTCTGAACAAGGATACAAGAAGACTACTTCAGATCATTGCGTCTTTGTTAGAAAATTTTCTAACGATGACTTCATTATCCTGTTGTTATATGTTGATGATATGCTTATTGTAGGAAAAAATATTTCTAACATTGACAGGTTAAAGAAGCAGTTGGGCGAGTCATTTGCCATGAAAGACATGGGAGCAGCTAAACAGATTCTTGGCATAAGAATCATGCGTGACAGAAAGGAGAAGAAACTTTGGATGTCACAAGAACACTATATCAAAAGAGTGTTGCAGAGATTCCAGATGGAAAATTCTAAGGCGGTAAGCACTCCTCTTGCTACTCATTTCAAGTTGAGTTCTCAACAAAGTCCTTCAAATGAAGAAGAAACATTTGATATGAAACGTGTTCCTTATGCGTCTGCTGTGGGTAGTTTGATGTATGCAATGGTGTGTACAAGACCAGATATAGCACATGCTGTTGGTACAGTCAGTAGATTTTTGTCAAATCCAGGTAGAGAGCATTGGAATGCTGTAAAATGGGTTTTAAGGTATCTTCGTGGTACTACTTGTATGAGACTTTGTTTTGGGGGAGATAAGCCTACTTTGGAAGGGTACTCTGACTCAGATATGGCTGGCGACATTGATTCCAGAAAATCTACTTCGGGCTACATGATTAAGTTTGCAGGGGGAGCTGTAGCTTGGCAGTCCAGATTGCAAAAGTGTGTAGCATTGTCTACTACAGAGGCAGAGTTCATTGCCATTACCGAAGCATGCAAAGAGTTGCTATGGTTGAAGAAATTCTTGCAGGAGCTTGGTTTTGTTCAAGACAAATATGTGTTATTTGTTGATAGCCAAAGTGCTATTCATCTTGGTAAGAATCCGACTTTTCATAATAGGTCCAAACATATTGATGTGAGGTATCATTGGATACGTGATGTTTTGGATGCTAAGTTGTTGGAACTAGCTAAGGTTCATACGGATGATAATGGTTCAGATATGATGACCAAGGCGTTACCAAGGGGAAAATTTGAAGCATGTTGTGATATCGCCGGTTTGGCGATTTCCTCCACATAGTTGTGAGGGGGAGATTTGTTGGGTTTTTGGGCTCCCTTCCTATGTGGAGAAAAGTCCAATTTTATTAGCCCATTATGTCTCACTTATATAAATGGAGAGTGGTCATACTAGGGTTATCAAGAGAGTAAATTTTGTGAGAGAACAACCTTCAAAAAGAGAGAAAAGAGGAGAGAAACCAATTCCCGTTTTTGACACAGCAGTCTCACTAAAACTGAAATTCCCGATTCGTTAACCGTTGGAATTGGCTCAAATTTGGAGGGCATATTCGCAGCTTCAGGGGCTACACTTTCACCGTTCGGATCGTCGAAATCAGGTCTGGATCGTGAGATATTTTGATCGCAGTGCATCAGTATTTTTGGGGATTTTTTCATCTTCTTCTTCTTGTTTTGCAAGCTTTAGTGTTTGTTGTGTAATTGGTTGTTAGCACTTGTTTTGTGCATCACTTTGAGACTCTTTTGTACCCATATTTGATTATAGTGGAGCTATTTCTTTGGTCTGAACGACCCGTGGTTTTTTACTCTCACATCGAGGGTTTTCCACGTTAAAATTCCGGTGTCTTTATTTTGTTTTATTGTCTACCATATTATTTGTTGTTGATCCTCAAGGTTCTTACAAGTTTGAGGAATTTTATTTCCGCTGCGTATTGCTCGTTATTATTATTATTGTGCTAATTCCCCATCAGAGAGCCAGATAAAGAATCAAGTTACGGGATTATATAAGAGGAAAAAAGAGAGATGAGCATATGACATAGTAAACATGTCTATGAGAATACTGAACCAGGAATGCAGAAAAAGTTATATTCTATCATCATTACAGTTAACAAATATATGCTGCAGACAAAAAGACATAGTATGAATTACATGTGAGACATAGTCTTGACTCGTGACATCCTACAGTGAATAACATTTGTCTTCACTGCTTACCATGTGTTATATAGGGAGTGTAATCTCTATCAAATAAAGCATGCACGACACTAACACGGCATGCTACATTACAAGAAAAGCGGATAATAAAGGTAGGAAGGAAGAAGAAAAAATAATGATATTGTCTTATTCATAATGCTTACACATTACTCTTCAGTGTTAAAGTATGTTGGGAACATCATGCAATTCTAAATATTGAGAAGAAGTGATATGAAACTGATAAAATTATTATAAAGTTATGCTAGATTCAATCTGAAATCAAACTGATAGTGTTATTATATAGTTAACAACTTATATATATGCACGGCAAAAGTCAATTGTATTGTTATTTATATATACCGCATCATGCTCTTCTGATAGGCACGCAGCCTCTCATTGTTATCTTCATCACTTTTTTCAACTTCATTGTCAGATAGAACAGGTCCATGAATATCCTCCTCTTTCATACGTTGAAGGCCAAACTGAGTTGGATAAACAGCTACCGATTTGATCATTCCATTAGGTGGGACAAATGAATTGAATACTACATACAAGTCAACAGCCTACAACCAAAAATAAATAAATTTATATTGACAACATTTTGACAAAACCTGTCAGACGGAAGGGGGCTGGAATCACTTAGGTCAGAACTGACCCCCGAACCAGATAGATTACAAAAACAAAAACAAACAAATGTTCCAAGTTCCAACTATTAGCATTTAAATTAAAATTTTATTATATCACATTAGACTTAACATACACACCTTCACATAATTCCAGTCCATGTTGACAACAGCCAGCCTATAAGTATCTTTCTCAATCACTGCTACCTCTTCCTGTTCCTATTCAACAACAACAATAGTGAATTAATGATAAAATCAGGTTTAAATATATGTCTTTGGTCCTGCAACTGCAAATATTCCACTTTTTTAATTTCAGTTTTCCACTATTAGTATTGACATAAGGACTAAAATCAAATATTGCACTAAGGACCAATTTCAATGAAACAAAAGAAAGAGGAACAAAACAAAGGGTCATACTGAAGTGTCTGTATCTTCATCATCTGTGTATGTATCTTCTTCTTCTTCATCTGTAGTAGTAGAATTTGATTCATTAGTCTCTTCTTCTGAGCAAGCTCTTTTATCATTCTCCTCCACCAATCCCTCTTCATCTTCTACTATGTAGTAACGGCGAAGAAAATCGGATTTGTTTTTGTTTTGCATGGGCCTGCCTCTCTTATCGATTGGTGCAGAATTAGAGAAAAAAGTATTGTGATTGAACATGTGCTTGAAACGAGAGTCAATTGCAACCTTTGTTTCATGCTTTGGAGCCTCTCGAAAACGAGGGTCTGTATGCACTCGTATATATCGAGGATCACTGATAAGCTTCTTCTTCTTGGTGTTGTTGTTGTTGTTCTTCTTCTTCCCCTTGCTGCATTGTTTTTGTTTCATTGATTGAAAAATAGAAGACAACTTCATACCAACACTGTCTGCTTGTAACCAGAGAGAGAGAGAGATAGATTATGCAGCAAGCTTTCCTCGATGATGAGGTCTAAACCCTATTTTCACTTTCGGCTTAATAATTACTAGCGGTTAGTAAATTGGGTATGTCAACTGGTATTTAACCAATAATTAGTTGGTCCGGTGGTAATTGGCATTAGATCGATACTTTGACGTTTATTTTTTATTTTTTTATAATTAAAAAACTTAAATTAACGAACTAAACAAGAGATAGTACTACTCTTACAATCTAAAATTAAAAGAGCATGTAAAAATTTACAATAAAAATTAATTAAAACTCGGGAAAAGAGAGCATTAAATCCCTTTTTTGATAGAAAATCCGCACATGAGTTGGTCTCTCTGAAACAATGTTGAATAGTGACAACCCAATCTAGAAAGATTTAGTAGATTAAGAACCTCTTCTAAGAGAGGTTTGAGATAAGATATTGTGGTAGAACGATTGAGAACAACAGTCGCAACAAGGGTAAAGTCTGTTTCAAAAATGACACGGTCAAGATGAAGGTGACGAGCAATATGCATAGCATGAACTAAACTTCACATCCCTCTAATAGGAATGATGGACCCAGAGCTCTCGATATAAGTCGTTGGTTTAATAATATTATTAACTACCATTTGCACTTGGTTAGCTATATGAAGAAGCCAATTTTGTTGAAGGTTGGAGTACTGATTAAACATCAATTCATTACGATCCTTCCACAAAGCATTGACAGAGACACAACGTTTAATATTATTAATAGTAAAAATTATTTTGAAAAGATTCATTGAGACGAATTCAACAACATTTTATATACTAATATTTATTTTTATTTATTAAAAAAAAAATCAAACTGTGTCACTGATGGTGTGACAGAGTGAATATACAATTTCATTTTTTGTTTGGCCATTGCGCCCCACCCCAATTTGTCCGATCCTTAAAATTGTTTTATATAGGACAATCTGTTGGAACAAAGTTCACATTGGTGTGTGAATTGAAAATAAATTTTTTTTGTGTCCCTAATCGGGTAATTAAGAAAAAAAATTGTGTATTTTTTGAGAATAAAAATACCAATTAAGTTGCATTTGTACCTTTTTATTGCAAATGAGAGGTTACTCTTTTTCTTTCATGAATGAATGGGACGTTATAATTTTAACCTAGTTGATACCCATGTAATGTAAGACAACTTGTTCTCTCATGTAACTTAGCCGTCACAAAAATAAAAAGGGAGATTGAAAAGAAAAAGCACATTATATAACAATACCACATGATGGTTAGCTGCCATGAATCAGAGTTTTTCATTAGGTTCTAAGCCTAGCAAAGCAGCAAGTCACGAAAATTTAGTGAAGTGGAGAATGCCCCTTAAGCTGCACAAAATCCATCTATTCAGCATCATCAGTGAATCATAAAACACAACAAATGCACATACTACATAAAAGGAATTGATTGAATTGCACTGAGCTGCAATTAGTTTGCAATATAACTTGTCAGGTATCACTAGTCTTCTCTTTCATGCGTTCATAACCTTAAAAGATGGGTAACACTGTTATTTCAAATTCATGAATCAATTGCTGCCTAATTCAAATTGGTACTAATTTGATTTATAGAGTTATAACCATATATAAATATTATAAGGAAATACAGTGAAGACTCCAATTATGTTTTATCATTTGGATAAACGTTTTAGTAGTTAAATTGGACTTGTTTTTGTTGCTGAATATATTTATGAATATGCGAGCCAAGTTAGGGAGTATATGTTCATATATGCAGTAGTTCTTTTCGTAGGAGGTTTAATTTATGTTATGAGCTTTTTTATACTAATTTTATATTAGTATTATTTTGTTGCATGAGTGATCTAGTATCACTAGTTCCCTCAAATAAAGAATCGTCATAGTACCATAATCCATTTGATTTAAAATTGGTCTTTGTACCATATTATAATGACCTCAATGCCATTATATATTGATTGATATTGTAGTATCAATACAAGTGGTATCGTAGTACCGTTGACTCATAAATTGATATTGTAGTATCAATACGGGAGGTATCGTAGTACCGCCGAGTCATAGATTGATATTGTAGTATCAATTCGAGTGGTATCGTAGTACCATTCAAGAAGGTGTATTCTTTGACCGATTTCTACCGTGCAGTAGCAAATCGGTATACAGTTGTAACTGGGCTGTTTTATCCTGGGGACTTCGTGGTTGATAGTGTGCTTGCACAATTTTGGGCAGTGCCACGAAACGTCTTAAAGAGAGCGACCTAGTCCGCGACTCAACCCAGTAATATCTTCGGTGGCTGAAAATTATTTTTAATGATTTTTTAACTCCGGTAACAACACAATCAGAATTGTTTCGTCTAATCTATTATTTTTAGCATATCAAATCTATTTCAAGATAATTTAACAATTATCACACTCGTGCTAACACGGGTAAAAATGAGACTACAAAAATAAATATTTTAATAATAAATTTTTCATAGTTATTAGGCTTAATTGCAATTTCAGTCCCCCTATTTTTACAAATTTTGGATTTTGGTTCCCCTATTTTTAAATAAGTAATTTTAATCCCCCTATTTTAACAAATTTTGGATTTTGGTCCCCCTATTTTTAAATAAGCAATTTTGATCCCCTTGTTTTGTAAAATTTTGAAATTAGGCTCATTTTTTTCCTCTTAAGGTGATGTTGCACATTTTAATATGATGTAGCATTCATCAATTTAAAAAATTAATCCATGACATACAAAAATAATGTTATAAAATAATTATTATTATTCTTTTATACTAGTATTATTTTTTTAATAATATTATAATAATTATTATTATAATATTCTTAACAATTGTTATATATATAAGAAATATAGATACATGATTGAAACGTTTGTGAAGGTGGTTGTGGTGGTGGATCGGTCACGGTGAGAATGAGGTCTTTGTTGCTAATTTTTGTAAAAAGGTTATTAAAACTTAAAAGAGAGTTGTTTTGCTCAACCTTATAAACCTTGCAATTTGTTTCTATGAACTTTGATTGAGATTGAATGAAGTTTACAGGCAGGATGGCCGTGGTTACAAGGAGGGTGGTGATGGTGTTTTATTGTTTACAAGGAGCTCACAAATTATTATTTTTTGATTAATTATTTTTTATTTTTCTAGTTTTTTTGCTTTTTTTAAAAAAAATAATATTAAATATTATTTATTTTGTAAAATCTGATGTGTCAGTAATTTTTTAAATTTATAAATGTCACATCACCTTAAAGAGAAAAATGATGAATATAATTTAAAAAATTGATAAAATAGGGGGACCAAAATTGCTTATTTTAAAATAGGAGGACCAAAATCCATAATTTGTTATAGTAGGGGGACGAAAATTGCTTATTTAAAAATAGGGGGACCAAAATCCAAAATTTATTAAAATAGGGGGACTAAAATTGCAATTAAGCCTAGTTATTATCAAATAAAAAAAAGCTTAATAGGTCACACAGAATAATTTTGTCCGTAAAAATGTAAGTTTTTAATTTGCAAATGCGAATAAATAAATAAATAATAATGCAAAGTTCCAAATAAAATTTAATTTGGGATCGGAATATCTGATTCGGGGTTCAGTTTTACATCAACTGATTTCAACGTCAATTATAATTGAACCAACTAACGATTAATATTTTAATTATAATTTTTTTTTTGTAAACTAAAGGTATAGTGCCGCGCAATTGCAAAAATTAATCTCATTCCCCTTTTATTTTTTGTTTGAAGCAAATCTTCTTCTTTTTTCTTTTTTAAAGCAAATCTTCTTCCTTCCTTTTATCTTATCTCTCTGGTTTGTTATTATATACAGTTCCGTGCAAAAGTAAAACGAAATGAAAATCAAATTTTAACCTGATAGTAACTTAATAATTGATATGGTTTTTTGTGTTTCTTGTATTGCGGAATTTGGTGAAAATATTTTTATGGAGGAGACAAAGAAGAAAATAGACTGTTACATGAAAAATACTCTCATGTTTTGTTTTTCTTTCTCATATATTATTCACTATAAAAAAATCTTTAAAATAACAAACTAATCTGAAAAACTTGAAGTTTTGATCCCACTATTTTAAAAGCCAACTTTTTGGTCCCCCTATTTTAAAAAATTTGAACTTTTGATCCACCTATTTTAATAGCCAACTTTTTTATCCCCCTATTTTGAAAAACTTGAACTTTTGATCCTCCAATTCAATTTGGTCAAATTTTTGCTTACGTGACAAACTCATTGATGACGTGACAGTGTCTATGTGGACATATAATATTCCATGTTATTAATATTTTCTTTAACTAAAATAATATTATGTTTTAAACATATTAAAATAATTAATTAATAATGATTAAAAATTACTAAATTACCCAAATATATAATTTAAAATCAAGAAATTACTCAAATATATCATTAAAAATTAGTAAGTTACCAAAATATATAATTAAAAATTACCCAAATATATTCATAATAAATAAAAATTATATATTTAAAAATTATATGTTTAAAAAATTATATATTTTTTATTATTATTAATTATATATTTAGGTAAACTTATATATTTGGATAATTTACTAATTTTTAATTATATATTTGGATAATTTATTGATTTTAAATTATATATTTGGGTAATTTAGTAATTTTTAATTATTATTAATTAATTATTTTATTATATAATCATTTTAATATGTTTTTAGACATAATATTATTTTATTTGAAGAAAAAATTAATGACATGAAATATTATATGTCCACGTGGACACTTCCACTTCATCAATGAGTTTGCCACGTAAGAAAAAATGTGAACAAATTGAGTTGGGGATCAAAAGTTCAAGTTTTTCAAAATATGGGATCAAAAAGTTGGCTTTTAAAATAGGGAATCAAAAGTTCAAGTTTTTCAAAATAGGGGACCTAAAAGTTGGTTTTTAAAATAGGGGATCAAAACTTCAAGTTTTTTAAAATAGGGGACCAAAACTGCATTAAAGCCTATTCTAAATATAAAATTTATAATATTTTTTTTTCAAATATAAATATAAATCTAAATCTAAATTTTTTCAAAAAAATATATTTATGCGGTGGTTCTCTCCTCCATTGGTAATCAGAAATTGATAACCGCAGACGGCATGAAAAGGCAGAGAACCGAATTGGCGCGCTGTTCAGCAATATGTGCATGATTGTGTAACACAAGTACTCGCATTGCCGATACACTGTGACTTGACTTTGGTTCCATTTCGGCAATTGCTCTATTAAATTTAGTTTTTTAAAAGGAGTATAGCTATTGCAACAAGTGAAGGTGTTGGTGACATAAATTGTATTGGAACTGGTTTGTGTTCGTAATGGTAGAAGTTGCTCAAATGCAATAGAGCCTGCATGCAATATATGTTGACATATTACTTTAGTTGTGATATTGGTGCTTGAATTGGGTGATGGGGGACCCGGCAAAACATATACAGATAATTGAATAATGTTTGCCTTAGCATAGCCCTTAGGTGAATACATATATCTTCCTTCAAACTCAAGTTGAGAACTAATTCCAATATGTTTGAGAAAGCATGAATTAAAGGAATCTCCCTTTCAACTTACAAATCTTATATAAACATCTCTTGCTTCACTTTAAAGTTTAAGACAATACATGGATCAGATTCTCCCCTCTCCTTGTCCATCTTCATTCTCCAAAGGCCTATAAATGTACCAATGCAATTCAAACCATGGCCTTCATCATAAGAACAATATCACTATCATCATCAACATTTTCCCTCCTTGGCCTCCATTTCCATGTAAGCTACATCTACATAAAAATTTCACTTTGCTTTAACTGTCACATGTCATTTTATATTCTAGACATTCCATAAAATATGCTACATAGTACATACATAACACATTGCATATGTATAACACTTATTTTTATTGCGCGCAGCAAGGGAGAAAAAACATAAGCGAGCGTGATGGTGCAGTTGCTACACGGGAGGCTCGATGTGACCATATATGAGGTTGATACACTACAAACTCAAACTCTTCCCGGATGCAATTTCAGTCTCTGCGACAAGGTGCCCTTAATCACAACATTGTCTCTATGTTAATCTTTCCAATTTCATTTTTTAAGTAGATTAATTAAAGCTTCTCATTTAAAAAATTGTATCATATCTATTAAAATCCTTTTGTTTCCAAAGAATTTTCCATCATAGAAAGTGTCCTTATATTTTATACCTGTGAAATCTAAATTGCATTATAGTATAGTCTAATCTCTAGAGAAAGAGAAAAATAAAATCTTATTCTACATATGTTCAAATTTTGTAAACAAGGGAACACGTACAAGCACAGGGAAGAAAATTCTGTCACAACTCAAGAGTTGTTTTATGTGTCAATGCGAGCCCGCCGAGGTATATATCTTACATTTTCACATACTATTTTATTTCCTTATTTACTATATAATATGTAATGTAATTATGTATGAAACATACTTCATTATTTTTCTAAGCAAATAATAAAATGTAAAAACGTTTCGCAGATTATTGGAATGGGTCTCTATGCAACGGTTGATTTAGACAAGGCGCGAGTTGGAAGAACTAGAATGATAGATAACCCAAAATGGAATGAAAACTTTCACATTTATTCTGCTCATTCAATCTCCAATATCATATTCACTGTCAAACAAGATAACCCCATTGGAGCAACTCTAATTGGAAGAGCTTATGTTCCAGTTGAACAGGTCATAAATGGCAACATAGTAAACACATGGATTCAAATATTAGATGTGGAACATCGTCCAATACAAGGTGGTTCCAAAATCCATGTTCAAATTCAATTCTCACATGTTAAAAATGATCCAAACTGGTCACAAGGACTAAAGAGTCCACAATTTCAAGGAGTTCCTCACACTTTCTTTAAACAAAGTAATGGTTGTCAAATCACTCTTTACCAAGATGCACATGTTATAGATGGTTCTATTCCGTATATTCCGTTGGACGGAGCAGAACGTTACGTGCCAGGAAAATGTTGGGAAGATATTTACAATGCAATTAATGATGCTAAGCATTTTATTTGCATAACTGGTTGGTCTGTTTATACTGAAATAACCTTGATTAGGGACCTAAACAAGTCAACAAGAACTAGCATCACACTTGGAGAGCTTCTTAAGAAGAAAGCCAATGAAGGTGTCAATGTTCTTATGCTTGTTTGGGATGACAGAACTTCTGTTCCTGATTTTAAGAAAGATGGTTTGATGGAAACTCATGATCAAGAAACTGGAGAGTATTTTAGAAACACAAATGTTCATTGTATTTTGTGTCCGCGTAATCCCGGTCATGGAAGAAGCATAGTTCAAGGATTTGAAATTTCAACCATGTTCACTCATCATCAAAAGACTATAATTGTTGACAGTAGAATTGTTGGTTCTGGACAATGGAATAAGAGAACAATCACTAGTTTTGTTGGTGGGATTGATTTGTGTGATGGAAGATATGATACCATGGAACATCCTTTGTTTTCAACTTTGAATACAGTCCATCATGATGATTTTCATCAACCAAACTTCCCAGGTTTGAATTACTTTTATAATTAATAACATATACATGAAATGCTAGATACATAGGTTGATATATTATAATCATACGTTAGTGTGTAAGCCAAATAAGGATATGAGCATGCATACAAATAACTTCAGGATTTACAGTAAGTTGGTTTGTCAAAGATAATCGAAAAACATGAATCATTTGCCAATAGTCTTTCGGCATTAATCTTGAAACACAAAGAGAGATGCGGTCATGAACAATCATTGGCATGTGGTTCTTTCTGAACCAAAATTCCTTATGTCTTAGAAGTTCTTTAGATTGAAACAAGATGCATTGTATGCTATGTCTGATATATTGGAGATCATAGTCTAAATTTAGTGTGATAGCAAATTAGAGTTTTCATTATTCCATATCAATTAATTATCGAATTAAAAAATCTAGGCTCCTAATAGATAAAGATACATGTCCACATAATTGAATTAAAAAATTAAAGCTACTAATTGATAAAGGTCTATATCCAACAGGTGCTTCTATTAAGAAAGGTGGTCCTAGAGAGCCATGGCATGACATTCATTGTAAGCTAGAAGGACCTGTTGCATGGGATGTGTTATGCAATTTTGAGCAGAGGTGGGAGAAGCAAGTTGGGAATAAGAATGTCCCACTCCCTTCAAGCATGCTTAGTGAATATGATATTGTTCGTGTACCAAATGTTGCGACAACAAATGAAAACAACAAATGGAATGTTCAGTTGTTTAGATCGATCGATGGTGGTGCGGCTTCAGGCTTCCCTCAAGATCCAAGAGAAGCTTGTGAAAAAGGTCTTGTTAGTGGAAAAGATAACATCATTGATAGAAGCATTCAGGATGCCTACATAAACGCTATTCGACGAGCAAAAAACTTCATCTACATAGAAAATCAGTATTTTCTTGGAAGTTCATATGGTTGGAAATCATCTGATATTAAAGTTGAGGACATCGGTGCTTTGCATCTCATACCAAAGGAACTATCATTGAAGATTGTTAGCAAGATTGAAGCTGGAGAGAGATTTTCTGTGTACATTGTGATTCCAATGTGGCCAGAAGGTATACCTGAAAGTGCTTCAGTTCAAGCAATATTAGATTGGCAAAGAAGGACTATGGAGATGATGTATTCTGATATTGCTGAAGCTCTTCAAAGAAAAGGAATCAGAGGCGCCAACCTAAGAGATTACTTGACATTCTTTTGCCTTGGAAACAGAGAAAGTAAGAAAAATAATGAATATACTCCTACAGAAAAACCAGAACCTGACAGTGATTATAATAGAGCACAAAATTCTAGAAGATTCATGATATATGTTCATGCCAAAATGATGATAGGTAAGGGATCCAACATACTATATATCACTTGTTTTTACATTTATTATCAATAACTGTATTGACACTAATAGTCATTTCACAACCTCAAGGGGATTTGAACTATGTCTCTCGAGGTTACATGCCAAGTCTTTACCACTAAACCAACAACTCAGGACAACTGTGTTTTTTGTGTGACAAAGTGCGTTGAGACAAAACTCACACACACTAAGTGGTAATTGCGGGTTTGAACCCGCGCCCCCAACATATCAAATGTCCTCACGGTCTTTTAACATCTGATTTACACTTACGGGACCAGTGCAACTTTTTTAGGTTACCTTGCGCGACAATCTTCTGTATGTTTGATTATGATGCTTTATTTCTAACCCTATTTGATCAACTTATTTTTGTTGCTTGATTCAGTTGACGATGAATACATAATCATTGGTTCAGCAAACATAAACCAAAGATCAATGGATGGAGCTAGAGACAGTGAGATTGCAATAGGTGCATTCCAACCACATCATATAGCATCCAATAATAAGCCACCAAAAGGACAAATATATGCATTCAGACGTTCACTATGGTATGAACACCTTGGAGATATTGGTGATACAAGTCACTTTGATAATCCAGAAAGTTTGAATTGCATTAAGCTTGTGAATCGTTTTGCTGAGACCAATTGGGACATATACTCAAAGGATAAATTTGATGACTTCAAATATTCATTTCATCACCTCATGAGATATCCAATAGAAGTAACCAATAATGGAGCCATAACAAGTCTTCCTGGATTTGAATGTTTTCCTGATACTAAGGCTAGGAT